>OX637651.1:5966471-6566471 GCA_951802225.1 Euspilapteryx auroguttella
AGTTTTTTTTGGGCTAATTTTTTTTGACCCCAGCTAATTACCCTTCACAAGGTGGTCGCACCCCACAAGGTGGCCACACAACCTGGTGAAGGTTGAGGGACTAACAGGATGAGGTTCGATCCCGACCGGTCGGTGAGGCGATTTGTGAGGGAGGCCTATGTCCAGCAGTGGACGTCTTTCGGCTGATTTTATTTCATTTCCAAAGATATTGTAGGTAGGTATCAAAAGTCATAATGTAACACGGAAATGCAACCTGTGAGTGGATAAATCGACCCGCCGACCAAAAAGTCACCTCTATTTTCCCACCCTTAGGGTGGGAATTTTATTTCCAAATTTTTATGGGACCAACTTCAAGGTATACCCTGTCGATTAAAAAAAGAATTATTAAAATCGGTCCACACAGTAAAAAGTGAAGCGTGATCATACATAAAAAAAAAAAAAAAAATATATATATATATATGACTGCTCCGTAGCTCAGTTGGCAGTGATGTGGACTGAGAAGCGTGTGCACCCGGGTTCGATTCCCGGGCGGGGCGAATATTGATATGATGAATATCGATGTTTGTTTCCGGTCTGGGTGTGATGTTTGTCTCTGTGTGTGTTTCGGGCACCCTAGATACAGGTTCTTCCTAGTTAGGGGCTCTGAGTGTGATGTGTTATTATTATTATTATGTTTCTCAATACTCTTTGGTATCACGGGATGGAGCCCGGTCCTTTGAGAGGCGTGCGAGGGGACGAATCCAACTCGTAGAGGCCCTTTCGAGAGTTTTGCTATATTGTATATGGATCACCAACCAGGCATCGCGACTAAATGCACAAATAGATCATGCACCCAGAGGCGGCACCCAGTAGGTGATAGGAACTATTGTAAAATGGATGACAAGAAATGGTTTATGGGGGTGAACTGTCTAATGGACCGGTTAACTGGTGCTATGGAGTGAAATACCGGTATACGCCTGCCTTTAATGCAACATTTCACTAATTATCATGGCAGGCGGTGACTCGCTGTCCACTGGGTGGGCTTCCACTAAGTCGCCTATATATTGGCAACGGGTCGCAACACTGGTCGTGGACAGCTAAGGTTGTCGAGAGGTGAGACTGCGGGCAGCATAAGATGCACCCGGCGTTATGACATTTTACACTTCCAACCTGGAGCATAGGCTTCGCTCTTGCTACTCCACTCTGGCCGGCTGGTGAAGGCAAGCTCAGAGGCGGGGGGGTGTGTGTGTGTGATGACTGAATGTGAGTTTGCGTGTAATGACTGCGTGTGTCCCCCTGGAGGTATAGGGTCCGTGGTGTCGCCACTCACCATCGACTCGCCACAAGCCGTCCCTGCGGTGACTAATTGCAATGGAAGTTCCAGACCAAAAGTACTGGAATTTCCACTGGGCGATGGGGTCGTCACATCCCTACGCCATTATTATTATTATTATTATTATTATACGCGACGAATTGAGAACCTCCTCCTTTTTGTTTTTTCGGCGGTTAAAAACGAAGATTGGCTACCAACATTCCTGTTATTTTTTTAAATAAAAGTAAATAAATACATAATTCAAAGTGGCGCTAGTGTGTACGGATCGCATAACTAAATTATGTAAATGAGAGTTGAGCGTCAAGAAACAAGATCGGTGGCTTTAGCAAATGATTCAACAACATAACAGGGTATCCACTTTCGCTTTTTCTTTCCGGAGTTCCGGCGACATCGAGCCTTTGTTTATAACCAATTTGCTCAATACAAGAACTCTCCTTTCCTAATTGATATCGCTAATTCAGAAAGGTTTCACTTAAATTAATGTTTTTGGAATCACTGCATCCGCGTCGAATATTGAGGAAAGACGGAGAAGTTTAGCTTTCTACGTTTTTTTTGATAGTCTTATTTGTGTCCCACTGCTGGGCAAAGACCTATCCTCTGTTTTCACGTGTCCCCCTTTCCTGTGCCATCTGAATCCAGTACTTTACTGATTAAGAATTGATTTGAGTACATAATATTATTTACAAACTTTAAGACCCAGGAAATCCATTACATCAATCGCCCTCGTCGTGAATCTAACCATGGACTACGAAGTCGCGGTCATCATTATCATCCCTGCCAACTAAACCATGGAGGCGGTCTGGGGTCTTTCTAAAGCGATTCTAAAAGGAATCTCCTCAAAGTCGTTTCCGTAGCGACGAAATTAATCCCTATTAAAATTTATCGTCTGAAGTGTGTGATTATCTTGTGGGAGATCGTGATGATGGCGCCAAAGTGCCATCTCTCGGGGTAGGTTTTCAGAAGGGTCACTGAGGTCATCAAGATCCACTCTTACTTTTTGATACACGTGCCAGGTAAGATATATGTATAATTCTTTTAACAAATTTTGTTCATAAAGAAACGATAAAATGGCGGCTGTTGTATGGGCTAGTGAGTCCTTATTCTGAGGGCTAGTGTCTCGTATTAACTCTTCCCTCATACTAATATTCGCGAGCTAGCATGCTTTTGGTGGTAATCTTCAGATAGTTTCTTTTGTGCTTCGGCTTATACCTACTGCCAAATATCTGTGGCATTGGAATTAGGTAGATTGTTATTCCATGTCTAAGGAACTGAATCATATCGTACATAAGTTCCACATTGCGTAATATTAAATGTACTTACTTGCTTATCCCTTGCATACAACTAAAGATTACGACATCAAATCACTTTTAAATTTGATTTTAAGCTAATGTTGCCACATCACCATAAAAAGGGCTCTCCTAAGAGTTTCTCAGTCATGATTATAGAGCATGTGATGAACAAAGACTTGTACTTGGTGGGAAGAGAAAATCGTTTATTCTTAGTTTACGGTCACAGTTAGCGACCTTCAGTGAAAGCGTAGTTAAGGTTTTATACTCTACCGGACCGAGAGTGCGGACATCATGCTTTTTATAGCAATTGATAACATTTTATTGACTCCTTTATGAGTCGTTGTCTATCTAATGATCTAGTTGATATTAATGTCGTAAAAGGTTTATTTAATCCAAATAAAAAAATACACGGTCACTTTTTTATCTTAGCGGAAATTTTCAGGACTAGTCTTTGCACGATATGATATTGGTCTATGCTCTGGATGGTACACATAATTTGTAGTTTTTTTTACAAAAACTTTTAAAGGACCTCAAGTGAGCACGGTTAATTATTTTTAATTTTTTTTTTCAGGATTCAGTCCATTATATAAAAATTTTAGAGTAGTAAAGTAAAGTAACTAAAAAAGTAACCTTGTATAAATAAAAGCTAACGATATACTTAAACTGACTATGACTTATCATTGGAAATTTTACTTTGACTAACATTTTTATTTGCTGTTTGCGCTTTATTTTATTTAAACCAGACTCATAATGTAACAAGTTTTAATTCAACACATCATGTTAATGACTGTAATTTTTACTTACTAAAAACTTTTGCTTTCATTTTAATTTTAGTTCTGAATATAGACCAATAAATCACAGTTTAAAGAGACGCTAACGTGCTTGTTCTTATCTGCATAACACACAACAATTGTTCCGTCTCTCAATTTGGATGACAGCTCTATTCACTCGGCAAAAATGGAAAGTTATGATGAGAACTGACTTGCGAGCCAAACAAACTACATTATACAACTGGTACCTTTTATTATTATTAGTATTGCTGGAACTAAGAAAGATATTTACTTAACCATGAAGAAGTCAATTTAGGCATAAGGACTCCAGCTTTTACAGAATTACAGGGTTTCTGTTCGACGTTTAAATCTAAATAAAATTACTGTAATTTATTCACGTTGTAGGTTGTAAACTTGTACATAACTAATGAACAATAATAAAATTATTTTCCTCTGACTGGGTTGACTTTGCCTCTACTACAAAAAGAGTCCCTTACTCTACAAATTTTGTTTGGACTCATAACGAGACAGGCTGTATAAAAGTTTGGCAACCATTTCATGAAAAGGCTACATTTTCAACTTCAAGTGCTAAACTTTTCAAGAGCCACGGAATGCTTCAGTTTGATGAGTAAAGTTTTGTCTTTGTGCAACGTGCGAATAAAATAAGTTTTTTTTTTAATATAGCGAGTTCGAACAAATACTCATAAGTATTATATTTTCTTTGCGGTAAAAAGTGCCGGTTGTCGAGTTGGATAGACACTGTGCAAATCGCATCCCCAATTGCTATGAAACCTATTCAGGCTCTTTCTGTTTTCTCCGCCATCATCATCATCATCATCAGCCTGTAAGAGCCCACTGCTGGACATAGGCCTCTTCTCTCGCACGCCATGCACCACGGTCCTGCGCCAGTCTGATCCACTGCCTACCGGCGACCTTCACTATGTCGTCAGACCATCGGGCTGGTGGTCTGCCTACTCCACGTCGTCCGTCTCTAGGCCACCACTCTGTTTTCTCCGCCATATTTAAAATTTTATACTACTACCTTCTGCTGCTACCTCTCTTAAACATTTTGGAAAGAACGGTTGATAAAGCATTTTCCCAAGCTGAAACGTCGACACTCGCGATTCGCGGACGCTCGAGCGATAAAAAATAGGTCGGTAGGTACTGACTGATAATTCGATTCTTATAATTCGATTGAGCAGTTAACATCGTAATCGATCCAATCGCTCACGTGAAGGCGCCGCCGCGGCGCAGCCTTGGTGAAAGTTCAGCATCAGGTTTCTCGCGCGGAGATCGCACGCGCATCTCGAGATTTCGAGCTACAATGGAAGTGGTCGGGATGACTGCGGTACGGACCATTAACAGCCGAACAAATATATTACCTTTCCTGAGAGCTTACATCAAAACAATCTAAGTTACTAAGTAAGTTACTAAGTATCAGAAGTCTATTTATCGAATTGAGTTTTACATACGTTTTTAGCTCGCTTGTTTTTAAGTTTGTGTCTATCTACCTAGCAAAGTTTTTATATTCTATATCCTATGGTTCGATCACTTTAGATTCTAAAAAGCTTTTGATGAGAATTTCGGTCTTTGTGTTGGTTGTTACGGTTCGGCGGAATAAAGTAAATCGATTTATCATAGGGCTCTCACTCGAACGCTCGCAGTGTTGAAGTTAATCTCAACTTCCAGCAATATTAAAATTTCATAAAGCCACGAAGCTTTAAGCTTATTCCTACATAAAAGCTCGGGCATAATATTAAGTTTTGTCCGGGACTACGTCTATTCTTTTGAGAAGCGTCCTGAAAGCAGGATTAAAGAAACTTGCAGACAGTCTTTATTTATGTATGGTACTTACTCGAGTTACTGAAAAACGTGCAAGTTACTTGTATTCTTGAAAGAAAGCTACCCTATCCTTACTCACATTTTCTTTATAATATTGGAGTTTAATCACCGAGATACGGAAACCTCACTAATAATAATTGTTGGAATGGTGTAGAATATCGTGCGTGCATGCGGAATGTAATGAATGGATGTGAATGTGAAGCTGTACTGCAGATACAACTCGTAAATATGCGATAAATAATATAAACAAACAAACATAAACTATTGTATGTGTGTACCTACCTATGTATTTTGTATCTTTTTTGATGAAAGTACGGTTGAGTTTTGTAACCACACGCTCCAGCAGTGCCAATTCTCTTTGTTTGGGAGCAAAACGTCTAAACAAATGATAAGCCGGTACACAAACACTCGGCTACTGTTTGTGGTTCAATCATCACGTTGTTTATCGATGCTGGCCCAGCCAGCGACCGAACTAGCGCAATGATGACTGATTTATGCACTCGGCTGCAGGGGATGTCGAAAACACGTTCGCACATTTTGCTGCGACGCATGCAGTTGATAGAGGGATAGATGGTGTAAACAGTATCTTCATGCATGGCCAGATTAAATAGCAGTGATTTATGCAAAGTGCTACTAACTCTTAATTTGATAGCTTCTTCTGTATATATTGAACCTGCGTAATGTTTATCTATGTACGTACCTTTCGTAACCTTTTACAGTTAAATAAACTGAGTTGAATGTATGGAGTTAGAGCGTTTTAATTTTAAGACCACGTAAAGGTCATTTTAAATTGCTTATTAGCAGAATGTGTTGGTAGTTTTGGTTTTAAGTTATATTATTTTGTTAAAATCCTTTAACTTTTTGAGCTTCTAAGCACTTGAACTTAAATGCGGCTAATAATAGAGACTAAAACTCATGAAGTGTCATCAGCTGGCTGGCTTTATAAGGGCAGGGAAAGGAAGGTGTAATCAGCGTCATCTAACAAGAGGTTTATTTTAAGTAGTCACCATATGACGAGGCGAACTCTTAACCTCGCCGTGAGAGCATTTATTCCCCGTTTGTTTACCTTTACATGGAATAAGAATTTTAACACGCATCTGCTACTGTTCAGTTTAGTCGACATAATAAAATTAAGTCTGTAATGATGTTTGATTGTCTTTATAACAGTCAAAGTCCAAATACCACCAAAACCAAGCGATATATTATAGGGTTAGTTCACAGATTTCAGTTTCAAAAACCTGTTCTGTTAATTTTTAACAATCGGTTTGATACCGCGGTGAAACATGATGCTAATAAAGAATTGTATTATCATTAGGTACAGTCTTTATCGTTATCATCATCATAATCTGGCTTTAAAGACCCACTGTTGGACAAAATCCTCTTCTCTCGCACGACACCCATCCCGGACCTGTGCCAGCCACGGCCGCCTGTTCAACTGCCTGCGACCTTTACTACCTATATCGATTGTAAGAATACCGCCCTATGCCTAGCCTTATTATTTATCAACAACCTCTGTAAACTTCTTTCAACTTCACACCATAACTCACTCCTCAGACATAACATACAGAGAAATACCGCTGAATTTCATCTATGGGGGTATGTTTTTTTTATCATCTTCAGAATGCAGTTTAACAGATGGGTTCTGCTTCTTCGCAGATGAGTCCAGCAACTCCAGCATCGGTCGGCGTGGGGTGAGCTGGCGGACGGCTCGGCGGCGGCGGCGATGAGCTGCGCGGGCCACGCGCCGCCGTTGTCCGCCGCCGAGGCGCTCTCCTCGCTGCTGTGGCAGCCCTACGACTGCCGCTCCCCCCCGCCCCCGCCAGCTCGCACCCCTGCCCCTGCGGCGGGCGGCCCTCCGCGCACGCCTCAGTCGCCCCGCGGCGGTCGACATGCGCGCGCGTCGCTCCACGCTACACTACCAGCGATGCGGCTGCCCGTCCCGGCGCCCGCTGACAAGACCGAATCCGTGTCGGTCCGCGTGCCGGCCGAGCCAAATGTGTCTAGTGTCAACATAGTGCAGGTGTCTGATATACCGATTAATGTGAACAGTGCGGTGCAAACCGAGCGGGAGAGGAGTGTGGCGACAGCGGAATGCCAGACGGAGGAGCCCCAGCGGCGGCGGCGAGCCAGGAGGCCTCGGCCGCCGCCGCGATGCCCGCCGGAGCCCGAGATCGCTCCGCCTCCACCCTACAGCACGCTTCCACTGGCGCACGCGCTGCCTGGAGCCCTTCCAGGATCGATTCATGCTGGCCTCCCAGGGCCTCTTCCGGGGGGACACCCGGGTGCTATGGGGGCACCAGTGCTTACTGCGCCCCTGCCACAGCATCGGTTTCCCTTCCAGCCCATACCTCTCAGGTTGGTTTAAAATCAGGCTTCATACCTACTTAATATAATTTTAAGCACATTAACATAAGGCTCACCATAAGGTTGATATTGGAAGTAAGGGGAATGTACTGTTCTATCAACATCAAGAAATAAATGAAACCTCATCTATAAACAAATTCAATACAAAAAAAAGGTTTGGATACGCTTAAATCGTGTCGTAATCACGGAATAGAAAACGAAACGTAAAGAGGACTTGCGCGGCGCTTTCATGAGCGACGCGTTGAAGTCTTTTGTTTGCGTGCGGAAATCGTGCTGTCTCCGCGCGCTGGCGAGTGCTGTGCAAGCTTGTGGGGACGCTATGTATCGCTGCATTTGTCCTTTGACTATCTGGATTAGTATCAAAATATAGTATTACAAGACCTCTACTTTTCCATGTTAAGTACCTATATCAAGAAAATAATTAAACTAACAAATGGCTAAATGAGAGGTTATAGACCTTTTGATTTTTGCGACACAAAATCGTATCGTGAGGTACAGCAAAAAAAAGCACTTCTACTAACATTGAGAAAAACATTTGAAGCAAAAACCTTCAAGGTAAAAAATATAACAGATGAAAGCCATTACATGCCTACTTACTTACTAAGAACATAATTGAATTAATTTCTTTACGACCCATATGAAATAACACATTTTTTTGTGATTTGAAATTTCCGTTTTCCATAACACATTTCATGGTTCAGAAGGCAAGCACAAAATGACAAAAATCTCGAGCAGTTCCGCACATGGTCACCGATGGCTGTGAAAAGTGGAGCGCGGCGTCTGTTGTCCGCGGCCTTGCGAATGAAAGTTGTCGAATTCTCATCGTATAAACTAAACTATATTTGCATACTCGTCCGATTTGCGACTTATTTAGCGTTTTTAGTATTTGTTTACTAAATTCGAGAAGTGTTGGTTGGTTTTGCTGAATCATTTAATTTTGCTGGTGTTGACCTACTTCACTTTTATAAACATATAAAATACACTGTATACCTAGAATTTTAAGAAAAGCTAATAAAGTACACATTTAAAGTTAATACTTTTTACCCTATTTTACCTTTCTGCTTTGCCATACTTAATCAAAAATTATTACTATTGAAATTTAAAACCCAAACAATGTGTAGTAAATTAAAACAATTACTAGGTAGGTAATTTATATTCAATTCGATAACAATGTTAACATTTTTAGTTCAGCAGTTAATCAATGTGCGTTGTCCACGTGCCCCGCGGGGTGCATGCATTTGAATAAATTAATTTAAGATACGGAACACTATCGTTGTTTTGTAATAAATTTTCATAAAATCAACGTGACGTATGTTAAATTATAGGTAACTAACTATATTGGTATCCACAACATACAACACATAAGCTTTGGTTTGGAGGTATTCAAAATAAAACGGTTCCGTCCAATCAGATCACAAAAAATGGATCACAATCCAAACTGATGACATATCCAACCAAAGCAAGCAAAACGTCCAATCTAATTATGTGATTCGTTTGGACTGTATTTTAATTTACAAATTATATGAAATCAATTCTGATCACAATTTTTGTAAGTTAAAACCTTAAAAAAGTATATTTTTTTAAGTAAAATGCAAAACTTTTTCTTTGAATAAGGTTTGTTTTATTTTGGTCAATCTTAATCTTAATCTTTGGTAATTATTCTCAAATTTAATTCAAATGGTAAGTAGTTCATTTATTTTAAATAACTTTTTGACAATGAATCTAGGCAGAACGTTATAAAAAACCTTTATGGGTACTTTTCATTTACTACTTTAAAGTGTGAAGACCTTTTTTTACCCTTAATTTTTATTTTTTTTACCATGAAAACTTATTTAAAATGTATGTTTTGTTTTATTTATTATACGTATGCTAAATTAAGGAATAACGAATAGTTATTACTTTAAAATAATGGATAATTTATACTGAAATGTCACGGAACATGGTCTGTGAGAAATCCGTTTTTTGACATATTTTAATTTTTTACTTTTTTTCAATTCATTATTTTGTCAAACTAATCAAACATTCACAACTACAAATAATTTATCGACAAAACTACGCAAAATATAAACTAACATAATGATTATAAATAAGTTTTTTTGATATAAAGATTTTGTGAGAATTTTTTTTGTCACGCACATGCAGGCATCTGGCCATGTCTGCTGACATTCATAAATTTTGTTTCGTTGGTTTGGTAAAACTGGCAACACTTTGTTTTAAAATAATAAGATTGTGCATTTACTTTTCTTCATTCAATGTGCAGTGCAAAAGTGATTTGATAAAGATATGTTATTTTTTATTCTTAGATACCTTATTTTGTCGAGCATGTCTCATCACAAACATGAATTAAGTTGTATTCACTGAGGTTATGTAAATTTAATGGCTATCAATTTTTTAGGTGGATTATTGTACCAAATTATTGTGAATAAAATCCCACGCCGCTAGAGTCATTTCTATGCCAGGTTTTGGCGCACACGTTCAAAAAATGTCACAGACATGGCTTCGCATGATCGTCACAAACATGGATTTTTAGTAGCATGTTTGTGACATTTAACCATGTTCGTGATATTTTACATTAAAATTGTTAAACATAAGTTAGTTTTCATAGATAATTTCATAATAAGATACGTAATATTTGCGTTTAATTATTATAATTATATTATGAAGATGAAATAACTATATTTCAGATAAAACCTTACTATATTTCAGATAAAACCTTCATTTGTTTGTATATAGCGAGGATATAATGCGACAAGCTGGCCCCTTGTCACGTTGGTAATAAAAGCATAAACTCGGCTAAACGTGGGTCCGGCTCTTGAGCTGGTACCTCTGCCTAACCCTTTGGGGAATAAAAGGCGTGAGATTATGTATGTATGTTATGTATGTATAATCCTATAGAAGCAATAATGTACTGACTGATATAAGCGAATTGCTTAAAGTTAGTAGCAGTCTTAATTTGATATATTTTTTTTAATTATATCATACATTTTCGGACAGAATTGAGAAAAAAATCATAAAAATTCTAATATAAAAGAATATAAAACCTACATCTCAACATTAAAGAGTATTTTAATTTGTGCATCGTTAGCAAGACTTCATATATTGTGATATTTTTTCTTGAAGTTTATTGTTTAAGTTAACTTTTAATCAAAAAGAAAAAAAAATAATCATTCACATGATAATTTTCTGTATGAAAAAGTCACAAACATGGGCTAAATGTCACTAAACATGTCTTATTTAGCTAATAACTATTCAGTAGTCACACACATGTATGATTGTGTCACACACATGTCCGTATTATTTTTCAAATATTTTTATTTAGCCTCCTAGACATTTCCAAGCTCAGCCACATATATAGCAAGACTTCTTTTATCCAAAAGAACATTAAAAAAAATAAAAACAATTTTTTGGAGATAACACCCTCTTCTACAAACTTGGTGAAAATGACCCTTATAATAGAGAAGAGAGCATCCGGAATTGATTTCAATCTGCCTGACAAAGAGCAGAGCACGCATGCTGCGGCCCGTCGCGGTACACTTAGCAAGTTAATGCCTTCTTACATAAGAGGGATTGTGCTGCTTTTCTCACCCAGCCAATATTGCAAGGCTAAAGACTCATTATTATGCCATTCATAACGTAAGCTATGCTCGCATCAGCGAGGATACCCTTTTTACCCTGGTTTTCAAAGGGAAGCAGTTAATTTCATTCTTTTCAATAAACAAAACGATAGCCTGTGTCATAAATTTGTATGAATTAACATTTAAAACGGCCGTTAATCTATTGATTTTCATGATGTAATAATGGGTAATCCCTTACGAGCCGCAAAGTATCAGTGTGGGGCACATGGGGCGGTCGGTGCGGCGCGCCTCGCAACACATCGTGTTACCACAATAAGTAATTAATTACTGCGTTACGTATCATAAAATAAAGGCACCAAAACGGGTGCTCGAATATCACAGTAAATGCTTGTCGTTAACATTTAGTTTTACTAACAATTAATCAACTGGACATAAAAAACAAATAAAACATTAATGAGCGTATCAAATCAGCGCAAATGATAAGATGTGGCTCAGCAAACATGAACCTAAAATTTACAAAAATGGACTTTCTGCTTTTAGAAATAGATGCTAGAAGATAATTTTTTAGGGTTTCGCCGACTTGATAAGTCCAACATGTGATGAGCGATCGGTAACACACATCACATCAACGTAAAACTTGTTTGTAGTCGCGGTGGAAAGTGGAAGCAAGTAGGTTGTATGTTGTTGCACGCATGTTCTCTAATAGAGCTGGTAGTGGTAACTACTCCTACTTACCTACCTACTTGTATTTTTACAAAAAACATCTCTCTTTATTTCCATAAAACTTCATTGAAAAGGCAATGCATCTGACCTCTTGTTTTACTCGGTTTGGCTCAAAGCTACAATAATTTGAGAGAGTTGTTTAACAATTTTTTTTAACTGCTAACCTATAACATTAGATCTTTTCGCTTACAGTCAAGGTGTTTTCTTTTACGTAAATTACGCATATTTTGTGCACAAAATCGGTAATAATTTCATCTAATTCACATTTAATTCTGCTTGTTTACACGTTCCAATACTCAGTTCCAATATCATCGCTTGACAACAACATCAAAAAAAAAATAGCTTCTTGTAATAATAGAATTTAGAGCCACGGGAAGTTGAATGATTACTGTAGAAGGGCCAAGGAAGTTTTTACTTCGTTTAGTTAGTCTGCTCAACTCTTATTATAATATTTAATAGAAGAATCATCAATCGTCGCCGGTGATCGAAAGTGGCAATAATTTAATATAGCCTAATGACGAAGTGAAAAGTGAAACTGCCCTTTTCTTTTTTACGTAATTTATTGGTTTTTTATTTTACCGTAACATTTCTAGATATTTTAACTATTTTTGCATACGATTTCAATTAAGTTAAATATATAAAATACCAAATATAGAAAAGTTTTTAAGTTTTTAAATTTTGGGCATGACCAATAGATATAGGGTATAGCACAAGTAGTACTTTGTTCTCTACGAGGTAAATTTATTATGGAATATATTTTAAAACATTTTTTTTTTCTGTAGTGTTATAAAATGGATCTGTATTTTACTTTGTATCTGTAGGTTTTTAAAAACTTTTATAAGTAAAAAGGTTCTTAAGCATACATGAATAGTGATCTGGAATATCTCAATTATTGATTGCTGAAGCCCGACTGCTCCACAAAAGGATTGGGTCACGCGGGCACGCTCGCTCTTGGCTGGCTGCATTGCGGGCCACATGCTTTAGCGAATATGAGACGATGCAATTAATGTGCTAGATACTTATAAATACGTGTACCTTGCTTGCTTAGGTTATTGATTGCTCCTTGCATTGTTCAAACATTGGCTGATGATAAGCAGACTTATTTTTGATATATTTAAGATATTATAACAGAAAGCATATTTTTAGAAGGTGGGCTATTTTCTGAATATTAAAATATTTTGCAGAATAAGTATAGGTACGTATTTATAGAAAAAATTGGTTGGTTCATGAAATCTTTTTCGTGGCTGTAGCGGAAGCAAATTAGGACTATCATTTGTATGGTCAGCAAGTATTGTACTACAATACACAACAAATATTTTATATAAACTTCATTAATCTACATTTTATTTTATCAGATCGCTAATTAATTCCTGATTAAGTGAAACATCTCCACAATATCACTATAGCAAGTGGAATTCAGGGTTAAACTCAAACACATCGGCGACGCGACAATGCCGCATTGTTCTCGTTTTTGTTGTGGGGTCTTTTTGCCAACAACTCTCGGCAAACGTAATTGTTCTAGAACCAATTAACTTAGCAACGATTAATCGCTAATTGCATTATTCACTGCCGCCTTTCCTGATAACGAAAATTATAATAATAATCACAACAATACACAACAATTTTAGGTGTATAAAGTATATAGGACTGTTACAAAATATTTATTGGAACATTGAACTTTAATGAACATATAATCATTTTACTGTTTTGGGATAACGAATTATAGAATAGAGTATTCAATAGACCATAATTTCATATATTATGTAGGTGGGATGGTTGGTAGGTTTATGTTACGTTATGTTTTGAATAAAACTAAATCAGAAACTAGAACGTAAAATAAAAACACAAGTTGAGCTGGGGTCCTCTAACGTAGTTTGTCGGTCAATACCGGTGGACTTGTTTGCGAAATCGAGGTGCACGCGTCGCTGCCATTCTAAATCCTCAGCTTTTTACAACCGTGGCTTACTTCGCCTGTTCCGTAGCGAAATTCATCTTGTTTCTTACAAAAATAGAACAAAAGTACATGGCCTAGATTCTCTAAATAACTTGCAAGCACCGTATGAAAAATATTGTCACCTGTGGTTTTTATAGGTATTTTATTATAATATTTCAATGTCCGAATGTATAGTGTTTTTATTTCTACTAACAAAGTAAAATTACCATTGTCTTACGATAATTATAGTATTTCTTATAATGTAGTGCATAGTAATGCGGCTCACTGATACAGGTTTAATTTAATGTATATGACTGAATCAATAAATAAAATCGATTGCTTTTTCTCTTGTTTAAAATCGAGAAAACTGGTCTGATTAAACTGATTTTAAACTAGGTATTTGTCGTAGGCCAGGGCACGTTAAAACGATGTAAAACAATGGAAAAGACACTATTCCAAACGGACGAAGTCGCGTGAACAGCTATTAATTTTATAAATTGTTTAATATTGATGCTCTACGTGTTTTATGTATCGCTGTCAACCACTGTTTTGCAACCGTATTTTATTCTTTATCAAACTAATACGGAAGTCTCTATTCCAAGATTTCACACTTCCTTGAATGTAAAGTTTACAAATAAACATGCAACTAGGGCGCGTATTGGCAAACAGCCAAACGTCCTAATGGCTCAGGCTAGCGCCAAAACCGATAGAAAATTTCTCCAAATCGAAATAAGAGTTGAATTTGCTTAAAAACATACAATCACTAGTCTTACCAACTTTTGTAGTTTTTCTCTTGAATATTTCTTAAAATGCTAGGTCCACCTTTTTTGCTTTGTTCATATTCAAGTACATATAAGATCTCCCGTTTAATCTTTTAGCAACTATAAATATAATTTACAGAATTGTTAAAGGAAATTTACTTTAAC
Source organism: Euspilapteryx auroguttella (assembly GCA_951802225.1). Taxonomy (NCBI): domain Eukaryota; kingdom Metazoa; phylum Arthropoda; class Insecta; order Lepidoptera; family Gracillariidae; genus Euspilapteryx; species Euspilapteryx auroguttella. The sequence continues at coordinate 5,981,206 of OX637651.1, forward strand.
TGTCCTGCAAAAAGAGGAAAAAGAAAGCTGAAAGAGAAGAGATATGAAGGCGTGATGGCGCATAATATTATTATTATTCCAGCGATCATATTGGACCTACATAATACAATATAGATTGTTATTTAATAAGTTAATAATCTTGACTTTTGCACTCTTGGCAGAGTGGCTCGAGTTCAAGAAAATTGCTGAAGGCTCGACTCACTGTTCGACTCGAGGAGCCAATTAGGGTCCGACTTTGGCCCAATCCTCAGGCTACGGCAATACAATTTGCGAGTGCATTGTCCGTCTGTTGGCTCTTGCAACATTTAAGCCTTGTTTGCTCGGTTCTTTGAGGAGTTGGTCAGTAAAGCGGCGGTGTTACGGCACACGGCGGCAGCTCTGCTCCAAACAGTTTGGTGATTTAGAACAAAGAAAATACTGCTCTAACGCCAAAGTGGCCAGCTGTTGTTTAAAATAAAATCCATTGCTGCCTATTTTATTAACGTCTTTTGTAATAGTTAGAAAATTTAAGAAAATGTTTCATAGGTAATTTAGGAAACAGAAATATAACAATTGTTTTTCGTACTCAATCGCTAGGATAAGATACAAATTACGAAGTGCCTTTATTGATGGCTGCTCTGCTGTGTTATTTTCATCCCTTTGTACAGACTGCGAATCGCTCGACCATGCCACTACACTACATTCATGTCTAAACACAGCACCGACATTATTGTTCTGCTGAGAGGTTTGCGGTCTGTTGCGAAACCTTAGACATGAACATTGATATTGCCCGCCACATCGTGCATGCCGTTCGTTTTGAGCGAGATTTTTCTTTCACCGTCTTTCAAGGTCGATGGGTATTTTGAAATGGAAGTGCAACTTTAAAAAATTAAACAAAATAAAGTTTATATGGCGATAGTTTATTTAATTAATATTTTTTGACATTATTTATTAGGAAAGTACCTACATAATAAAGAGATCAATGATTTTGGCCCAAAGATCTCATTTCCTTATTATGTCACGAGCACGATATGAGCAAGCACAAGTAACAAACAATTAATTTCACAAACCAAGAGTCAAGTGTCGCTATTATTCTCCCGAAGTGTGAATATTATAGCTACGAAGCAACTGTTTGCAATGAGCACAAGGGTTAAGAATTTCATTCAAATATTACAGTCGTACCGTACATATGTGGGTTCGTGTACTTCGTTGTTAATAATTATTTTTAATAAGGAAAGCATGGTTTTGATAGCAGATACATTATCTTTATACTTACATACATACATACATAGTTTTTTTTTTAATATTGATTGATTATTGATTAAACTCGCTGCACACTATTTCCCTCATCCTTTTATTCGAAGTTTTCAATTTGGTGATCGAATCAAAATCAAATTATGTGCTAATTTGGCTAACCGAAATGTAGTAACAAATTAGAGACGCAATAATTGGCATGAAATGAATCGTCGTAATCGAAAGAGCAATCATGCAATGCAGACGATACAGTTGGACACGTTTTGAACACTTTTATGTCCACTAAAAACCGGACAAAAGAAGGTTTAAAAATTATTATTTTTTACAAAAATAGATCCCACTTTCAATAAACTGACACATAAGTCACCTGAGCACCTCTTTTTCAAGTCGTTTAAAATAGATTCCAAAACAATGAATGAAACAAATACTTATTTGAAAACCGCATCAAAATCGGTTCAGCCAAAGGCGAGATAATAGTGGACAAATATACAAACATACAGGTCAAACTAATAACCTCCTTTTAATTTATATAGGTAATGTGGTCCTCATTCAGTTAGTTTAACTAAAACTAATCAAACTATAATAACTTATATCAGTCCATCAATCTGTCCATTAGACAATCTGTCTGGCCATACTGCTGGAATTCACTGATGCTAGACTGAGCGTGTAGGAGTAGGAACCCTCAGGACTATATGCAATCGAGTGGTGTAGCGAGATGAATATGTTGATGTCGGTTAGATACTGTTATATCAAATGGTTGTTACGTGTACTACATATATCCTAATCCTAATAAATAATTAATGAACGATTATTTTATTTATTTTTAGAATGTTAATACTCAGTAAGTTTTTTACGTACTGTTCAAAACCAACCACTCGTATTCAAATTAAATACCCAAATCCCAAATAACAATAATCCCAAAGGCCGAAGAAAATAACTTTAAAACATTATGCTTGATGTTTTCAAAATATTCAAGATTACCTGTACATAGAGGTATTTCAATTTGTAGAATACTAAAGTTCTTTTGCTCAGATTTACAAGGCACACATTAAAATTAAATTAAACGAGCGAAGTAAATTAAATCTAATCTGAATAATGTTTGCCTTACACGACCCCAGCCGCAGTGTGGGTCGCTGTGTCGCTGCAACTCTGCAACGAAAAATAGGCTTGGTGGTTCAAAAATTTGTGTTTTTGAGATTTTTTTAAACAATCTGAGACATACAAAATTGATGTCTTCATTCTGAAAAAAATATATGTGTTAGTTAAGGATCTAATCTAGTCATCATACTAAAGGGAAATAGGATCTAATTAATTTTAGTTGATAGAAAAAAATCTCAAAGTTACCCCTTTTTGTTCCGTTTTTTCCATTTTATTTTTAAACCGCTGATTGTTTTTATTTGATTTTTGGAATGAAAATTGCTGACCTTAAATTTTAGACATACTACTATAGTAAGAATTTTTAAGTTTAACGAAAAGACAAAAAACCAGCAAAAACTAAAAAAAAACATCGTTTTCGCGCGGTCCGATGCCATGCCGCGCCGCTCCCTACCCCGTCAGTACCCTTGTGGCCACGGCCGAGGCCGGTTCTGTGTCAAATTTTTGTTTTCGCGCTCTCGTATTTCGTTTTATTTTTATTCAAATGTAAACAAAATTTGACAACAGATGTCAAAACAATGAACCATAACATCTGATTAGGATCTGTATGGAGCTGAAAGAAACCAATTTTGATACCGATATTACATTTATAAAACCGTCGCATTACAAACTTACCTTTTTTATTCCCACAAATAAAACTTAAATCATAGGTTACTTATTATATAGTTATATCATATCTTTGTTAGTTCTGTGGCGCCGATAACACAATATTAATATTACATTAGCACAATATTACGTGGTATACTTACTCAAATTACTTTAAGAAGGCAGTAATTTATGTCTTAATAGAAAATGTTTCCTTTTTATTTAACGCTTTTCGGTTTTTTGGGCTGTTTAATTTTTTGATGAAAAGATTTTATTTTTTGCTTTTCAGTTTAATTTTAAGGAATTCCCCCCCCCCTCACTTCAAGGTTCACCTTCACCTCAAATCACCCTCCAAACGCTGGTCTCACACCCCTGAAGGTGGTCAGACGACCTGGTAAAGGTTGCGGCCTATGTCCAGCAGTGGACGCTATCGTGTGAGATCGGCTGCTTAAAATCAAAACCTAGTAACTAGTTTTAACAAAAATATTCAGGAGAGCCAAAAAACGGGTCGACCACTTTAATTCGTTGCCCCGAAGAAACCAGACGCAATAGCGATTTCGGTGTTTGACCAAAAGTTTGACTATATTGTTGACTATAGTCACACTTAAATCGATCCCACTATTTTTTTTTTTTAATTTACCCAAATATGACAATGAAAACAATTTCAAAACATAGTATTTCACACTTAGTTAATTAACTAAGTGTGAAATACTATGTTTTGAAATACAATCTCTGAGTTAATTCTCTACTTTTTAAAGCAATTTATATTTTTAGTTGTACGTTTCGAATGAAAAATGTTATTTTTTGAAGTGCATTCATTTAAAAGTTATACAAATGATTTATTTGTGGCAGTGTTCGGCCCGGGGCCCGGTCCCAAAAATGATAAGACTCGCTCGCGATAGGTCTACAATTTGTATGAATGTATTTCACGGGAATAGGGAACTCAACGATAAAATTACATAAACACTATATAAGTAAATACTACAGGACAACGATGGCGCAATCTAGAAATAACAACGCCATCTATCGGCCAATTTTATATAACTATAAAATGTGTTAAACATGCTGCCCGCCAAGAACTCCGTTCTTTAAATAATATAAATGTTGTCTCAACCTAATTTAACATTTACACTCAATATAACTGCTGTGGGCAACAATATTCCTAGTCGTATGTAATCTTATCTTCATTATCAGAATATTTTGGAATATAAATTTCATCAAGATTAAATCACACATACTTAAATAAACTAAAACATGCGTGATTGTACTTAAATTAACTAAACATGAGCACTTCATAAAATCAAATATCGTATTTATTTTTGTCTCTACTCAAGTGTCTTTGTATCATTCGGAATAAAATAACTTAGAAAAAACCGTTTTACACTGCACTGTCGCAACCCGTACTTTGTCGGTCGTATTCAGGATGTAAATCTGTTTTCGGACCCATAAGCCATTATGAAATAGCTTCGTGTTGTAACAGTGTGTTGTCTCCAATCCTTGGTTCTTTGTGTCCTTTCTTTCTATGCCATTTGTACCTCTGCTGTTTTGTATAAAGGAACTTCTTCAACCATCTCTGCCAAAAGTGCTGTGTCCTTGTTTGCTCATCATGTTTTTGGTCTGGTAATGTGATGAGTGTACCTTCTGCTTGTATTTCATCGTGCAATCTCAGCGAACCAACATCTTCCTCAAGGTAACGTGAAAGTGTAAGTATTTTAACTTTCTTTTTGTTTTGTGTTTTGTTTATCAGATCATTTATTTCTTCATCTAATTCTTTTCCTTGTACTAATTTGTTAATATTGTATTGTGTTTCTTTCATTTCATTTATTTGTAAATATGTTGTATTACTAATTCTGTTTTTACTTTCCAGGTTCAGAAATCTTCTGCAGTAGGTAAGTATTCTTATCATCTTTGTAAGACTTGAAAATCCTTCCCAAACCTTGTCTTCCACTTCATCTATATTATTTGTATTCTGTCTATTTATTTGTGTTTGTTTTCTAATCTCCTCTTTTGTTTCAGGTATCATCATCTGTTTTGGTGCTTGCTTCAAATTGGACAACCAAGTTGGACCCTTCCACCACGCTTGATTGTTTGTCAATGTCGACGGTGTCACTCCTAGCAATGCAAGATTTTCCGTTGTAGCCATCGGTTTCGACGTGTCTTTGTCTTTGCATATCGCTTGTGGATTGTCTTCTTCAGCTTCAGTCATTTGTTCTAACTCTATATTTTCTTGTTTTAGATTTTCATTTGCCTTGAAATCTCTTTCAGTTTGTATATATCTGTTGTTTGCCTTCTCTATTGTTTTTCCAGTTTCTGCAATTGGTGCTTCACATCCTTCTTTAAATGGTAAGTTGTATTTGTTGTTTTCTGTTTTGGTTGTAGTCTGTTTGTTAATATTCTCACACCTGTTTTCTTCCTCTGACAACTTCGTGTCTGATGTGAAAGTCTTGTTTTCTATTTCCCAAAACTTCTTATGTAATTCCTCTTCTTCTACACATAAATGCATGCTAATAATGCTTTTGATTTTTGCAGGTTTGTTGCTGTTTGTATCTCCTGACAGAATCCAGCCCAGGTGTGTTTTCTGCGCTATAATGCCTGAGGGACTCTTCATCAAGCCAGTGTCAATAATCTGACAGTAAACTTCCGCACCTAGCAAGACATCAATTCTACTCGGCTTGTTGTATCCTTGATCTGCTAGTGTATTTGTCTCTATTTGCGACAAGTTTAAACCGGTGATGTGTTTTGTTGGTAAGAAATTTGTTATTGTTTTCAATACGTACGCTTGTATTCGTATCTTATACTCTGGTTGTACTCTCGACTCTATCTCTAATTCTACCATGTATTTAGTGCGCAACGTATTTCTTGTTTTCAGCCCAGACACCACTCCGTTGTATTTTATTCTTTTCAATCCTGAAGATTGAACCAACCTCTCTGTGACGAACGATGCCTGAGAACCCTGATCAATAAGAGCACGGTAAACTTGTTTTTCATCTGTCTCACTGTTGATGTTCACCAATGCTGTAGGTAGTAGCACTTGATCAGGTTGTTTTATGAAATGTGTTTTAATTGCTTTTGTCTCTTCTCCTCTGGTAACATTCTTTGCTGTTGTTTTAGTGCCTTCAGGATGCAGCAAAGAATGGTGTCTTCTCTTACAAATTCTACAACAGGAGTTCCTCATGCATCTGTTTGCAGAGTGGTTTGGAATCAAACAGTTGAAACACAAACCATTGTTTTGTACGAAGTTTTTCCGATCGTTGAAGCTTTCTTTTGCAAAGCCTTTGCATTGATAAATGTAGTGTCTTTCTTTGCAAAATGCACATTGCACTAAGTCGTTTTCTGCTGTTTCGACGTGAAACGCCTTGGGACGCACTGACGAAAACGGCCTCGCTGTCTGATCCACTAATTCCAACGATCGAAATCTTGTCTCCAGGAAGTCAGCTAGTGTTTTAAAAGTCGGTAACTCATTCTTCTCTGTCGAAATATGTTGCTCCCATAGTTTTAGGCTATCTGCGTCCATTTTAGACGTTGTAATGTAAACTAAGATAGCGTCCCACTCGTTGGTTGGAAGTCCCAAATTCTTCAAAGAGTTAATGCACTCGACTGTTCCGTCTAGTAGCTGTTTTATGTTGTTAGCTGACTCTGTATGTACTGCTCGGATTGCAAACAGTTGCTTAAAGATACTCTTCGAGAGGTATCTTTTGTTGTTGTAGCGTCTTATCAATATATCCCATGCTATCTTGTAGTTCTCGCTTGTGACTGCAATGGTTTTCAGCAGTTGCTGAGCCTCACCCCTCACACTTGATTTCAGGTAGCTCAATTTTTGTACATCATCTAACGACTCGTTCCTATTTACTAGCGAGTCGAATAAATCATGGAATGATGTCCAATCATTGTATTTCCCTGAAAACTCTGGGATGTTTATTTTGGGCAGGTTAACCTCGGGTTTTGTGTTTTTGTTTGTCGTCGTCGCTACCGTTGTCTCCATCTTCTCAAATCTCAACAATAATGCCTTCAACTCGCTTTTGTATGTTATGTATGTATCCTCAACTATATCATAAACATCGTTTTTGAAGTAAGGTATCTTCTCTTTGTCTGAAGCTTTAGTGTGTTTTACTATTTCTTTATGTGTGTGCTTGTAATCTTTCCAATCTGACTCTAAACTTTCTAATCTGGTTTCAGTGTGTGACTTTGTTATTCTTTCTTTCGGTGACTTCTTAAAATTTGTATATGCCTTTTGTATTTTATCCAAAAGGTCAGCTTGTACTCTTAACTCTCCTTCCATTTTGTTTTCCTTCTAACTTTTCTAAGTGTTTTAATTTTTTGAAAAAATTTCAAAGTGTTTTTCCTTTGAAAATTTTCAAAGTGTTTTTGGTACCGAATTTTTTCAATGTTTTTGGCGACGAAACTTTTCTAAGTCTTTTTTAATCGAAAATTTTCTAAGTTTTTCAATTTTATCACTGATTTTTCTAAGTCCTTTTAGTTCTAATTTTCTCACTTTTTGTTTTAGTCTCTTTGTCACTTTACTCACGGTTTTACCATCCTTGTCCTTAATGTCACTGAAATCCGTTTTGGCACAACACAACACAACACTATTCACTTCACTTCACTAGGCTACGCGACCGACCGACTACTACTACTCGAAGGACCATGAACGACCCGGGGCCCGGTCCCAAAAATGATAAGACTCGCTCGCGATAGGTCTACAATTCGTATGAATGTATTTCACGGGAATAGGGAACTCAACGATAAAATTACATAAACACTATATAAGTAAATACTACAGGACAACGATGGCGCAATCTAGAAATAACAACGCCATCTATCGGCCAATTTTATATAACTATAAAATGTGTTAAACAGGCAGAATTAAGTTTTGTTTACTATTTGGTTACGACTCGTGGTTAATTCAGCCAAATTTGTATACTGTTTTTGTAACTTACTAAATTCCATCAAAATTTGATTGATTTTATAATCGGCGCCAAATTCAAAACATAGTAAGTCAGCTTTCAAATTCATAACCTAGTAAGTCGGTTGAGTTGCTAGGTTTTTTTATTTGTAATCCGACATGCGCTATGTTAAGAATATGTACTTCATGGAAATTTCAATAACTTTTCCAAATTGGGTAGACTTAAATTAAATTTTATTTTTAAAATTACGTTAGAAACTGGGTGTTTTAAGGTTCATATCAAATCTATACCGCCTAGTAAGTCGAAAAATGACAAAAATGGTTTTTTTGCAAAAACACCAGTTACTAGGTTTTGAATTTGGGCAGCCGAGATGATGATGATGATTATTATTATATTAGTCGGCGAGGCGCTTCTCCAGAAGTCCCCCAGAGTCCTCCAGAAGAAGGCAGGTAGTCGCCACTTACAATGGAACTGGTGGGGCGAGTGTTGAAAATTTTGCGGTTTTTGTAATCCAATCGTCGTAGGTCGCCAATTTAGAGAATTCCTATGTCCGCCCGCCTGCAGTAGAAATAACTCCAGAGGTTGAAGAAGGGATGATATATTTACACATGGTTAGGTACACTATTTACAAGAAAATGAATGCATGTTAATGTGTACAGCGGCTGAGATGTACTGCCTAGCGCACGCAGGGCGTTGCGCGAGGCGTCGTGCGGGGCGTGCTGCGCCCAAATCAAATGTATAGCAATAGTATGAGACCGTTTACGGAGACGCGCATAGGCCTATGTTCGATATCGTATAAGGAAACGCGTCGGCTCCCGCGGCGGCGCCCGCGGCGGCGGCGACCGTGGTGGCGCCTGCGTCGGAACCCACACGACATCCCGCACAACACGCCGCGTCTTCGTAAAGGAGGCCTTAGGGTGTGATTTTAGTTCCAAATAAAAAAAGTTATCAACTCAAACTATATCGTTATTTGTTTTAAATTAAAACAACCAGTAATGTTTTATTTATATTGAGAAAACACTACAAAAAGGGTTTACTTTGATATTTATTTCTACAGAGTGAAATTCATTACATCTTGTTACTTTTTAATAACTTGTCTAAACTAAATCCTACATCTATATTTTTCAGAATTAAGAAATCTGTTTTATATTTCTCAGATGGTTTAAAAAAAACTCGTTATTACAAATACCTTACCTAAACGCAAATTCTTGTGCGCTGAAACGAAAATCGGAAAGAAAAATTGTGCGGTAGGTATAAACATCTCGATTTAACTTCGGCTTGTATGAAAAGTAATAAAATTTAAAACTGCCGCGACATTTCGCATTTCGACGCGCGCATGTCACAGCTGCGAGGGTGGGGGACCCTCATACCTAATTAGGTAAGAAGCTTCAAAGTACAGGCCGTTAAGCTATGACGTAAACGCTCTACATTATTTATGCTTTGTGGTTTTGAAGTAACTTTTTTTTAATAAATAAATTAAATATGCATAAAACGTATTAAAAGGATTATAAAAAAATTAACTCAATAATTTTACTTTTTTTTTACCAATATAAAAAAGAACATAATAGCTTAGAAGTTCCTTCGAAATTGCCTTCTGATTAATATTGTAGGAACTGTACTGAAAACACTCGATATAGACAACGACGACGATCAATAGATTCCGCTGCGACCTCATAGAGGCACGATCGAGACCGCATGAGTTTAATTATCAACATCGCCGCAACGAATTAATTGGAAGAGAGCATTTCGCCCCAAAGCAATTATAGGTAAGTATATATGGTTTTTTATATGAGGAAGATAAAATCTGCTTCAACGAAAATTTTATGTCTAATTTACTTAATACTTACCTCAATTACTTTTTTCCGTAATAAAAAGGAACCGACATCCTAAAAATTTTTTACAAAGGTGGTTAAATAAGTTTATTAAGGCATGTATTGTACTAGTTAAGGTTATTATATAGTTAATAATGTGGCGGACAAAGAAAACTAATCATTTGTTTAGCTACTCGGAAACCTGCAAACGTATGTTATTATTGTTTTAAATACAATGAAGAACCATTTATGATAATTAAATGCATTACCGACCGGCCTGTTCTAGATAGGTAGTACACTAACATATAATATATTTCTTTTGTTTTTGTGTTATCATGGTTCAATAATATGGTATTTATCATTCAGTAGTAGGTAGATGACGCTGGTTTAGTGACGCTCTCTTGTCTTTGTGTATCACGCAATTAATTGTGTTACATACAATACTTATTATGCTTTACTATTACTGCTTGCTGATGTCAATGGAAACGGGAAATTTTTAAATCTGCAGCTAGTGATTTGCTGCCAGGCACTAGTATCAGCTATGGGTAAAATATATTGCTAAATACTTACAATGACATTTGAAATGTTCCTATTGATAAAAAATATATAAATTTACCAGAGACTTCATCAGGATGTTTTGTGAAATTGATTGCTATATCGTCCACCCAGCACCATGCTCGCTCGTCATTATGTAAATTGGAGGATGAGATGAATTACCGATCAGAGACCGGCGGGATCACGCATCGAGTGCGAAATTACGCCAATCATTCCGAAATCTTTGCAGCTCTCACAACACAATGGTGGCGTATTAGAGTAAATTAGTAGGGTAATTGTTTTTATTGGTTTCAATGGAGTTTATATTACTCGTGTTGGCATTATTAAACAACAGACTTTCGTTGAACGTAACCGTTTTAATCGTAGTATATTAGCTTTAAGTTTGGCAATATCATGACTTTCTTTTGTTCATCTTCATTGAATACCTACTTAATTACTTAATTATTTGAACGATACAAAATAATATTAAAAAGGATTGTAACGGTTCCAATATGTTGACTTTCCAGGAACAATTTAATCCTTCAGATTCCTATGAGACAGCAAATATTTTACGTCAATACCCGTCAAAACAAATTTTCTCTTTGTGATTTTATTCTTACAAGTGAAAATGTCTTTATTTCTTCTGTAGAAGAGTATATTTTTCATTATACTTCGCGCTTCGTCCTCGAGATTAGTACATACATTACATATTAAGTAGGTTAACACATGTAGTACCGCCTTAGGTCTCGCCACTTCTGCACTATATTTGAGATCTATTTTTTTTTTTTTTTTTGAAGGTGGTTTATAACTCTCCCGTTCCCCGGCGACCACGTCCCGCGCAGAGCCTCAGTCGCATTTTAGTGCTCGAGCCACTCGGTTCACTCTTTTATTTTCACAAAATTAAATTAAATTATATTTTCGGAAAATTTCTAAACGACGTTCTAAAGATTTAAGTGAATCAGTAACGTGCAAAACGTGTAAGTTTAAAATAACGTTAATACATAGTGATAAACTTTTGAAGAAACTCCAGCTTTTGCTATAGGCCAGCTCTGCGGATCCAAGGTAATCCTTCCTGCATATACCTATTTAAAAACTATGTTTTTGAAATTATTATTTTGTACGCTCAGGACAGTCGTTCGGGCTTATCCGCTGTACCTACTAAAGTAATTGTACGTCCGTCCTGACGTAGAGTTATCCGCAGTACCAAAAATCAATTGTACGCCCAGGACGGTCTTTGGGACTTATCCGCTAGCTCAGGAAAGTCGTTGGGACCTATCCGCTGTACTTAAATTATTTTTACGCTCAGGAAAGTCGTTGGGACTTATCCGCTGTATATAAATTATTTTTACGCTCAGGAAAGTCGTTGGGACTTATCCGCTGTATATAAATTATTTTTACGCTCAGGAAAGTCGTTGGGACTTATCCGCTGTACATAAATTATTTTCACGCTCAGGAAAGTCGATAGACCTATCCGCAAAATAACTTCACCTAACGTGAATACATAGTCTTAAAAGTTTTGTAACCGGAAATGGTGGTTAAGATTTTTCGACACAAACCTTCTTACCCGAATGACTTGCTCCTTACCGAAGAACGGGTTCATCCGTGTGTGATTCATGTATCAGAAATGTCGTTAGGACATCTTCGCCACATGCCGTTATTAATAATAATAAAATATGAAATCTTTACTTACCAATCTTTAACGATAGCATTTAGATCAGTGCCGTAAATAAGGTTAGAATTAGATACAGCCTAAACCTCCGCCCAGTTTTACAACTGGGTCTCAGCACCGAAGAAGTATCGGTACTGGCTCGGCTTTTCAGCCCGAATCCCCAGACAGGGATCCACCTAACGCCGCCCCCGCGGCCACCTTGCCTCCGCTGCAGCCTCGGCTCCAGCTTCGAACTACGAAATTGTTGTGAAACAATTAAGACACGCCCGAGGGCGTTCAGGATAAGCACAGCGGTTCCTAAGGTAAGAAAACACTGTACCTATATATTAGACGCAGAACTCTAATACGACCGGAGCAAGGTCTGTAATAAGTTTTATTACGTCATCACAAAATTCAGCAAAATATCAAAGTAATTTAGTAAAAAAAAAAAAAAAAAACTACCCGCAGTTTTAATTGCCAACAAAAAATGGAGCTCCACGTGTATCCGTATACAGATTCCTCTTTATTTTGAAGACATCCTGGTATTATAATTCTTATATTGACAGAGGCATCGAAGCCAAGCTATAACAAATCGACAGTGCCTTATCATGCAAATCATGACAAAAAGCGATGGAAATTTACGTTTTTGCTTTTAAATAAGCCAAAAAATTATAAGTACCTGCCAAGCAAGGTAAAGGACCTTCATAGTTGATGAAGCTATACACAAGACGCTAGTCTGTGCAAATTCGGTGGTAAAACTGACACTAAAGTAATAGCACCTCAAAAGAAACCTAGTTCGTTTTTAACGTCACAGATAATTTAGTAGTTACTACGCCGCCGGCGGGCTCTCCAGCCCGCAGGCCGCCGGCGCCGCGGCTGCAGCGCGCGCCGGACGCGCGAGCGCAGCCTAGCGAGCTTGCGCCAGCGAGCGGGCGGGATCATGAGCCGGCGCGCGCGCCCCGGACCGGCCGCCGCCGCCGCCGCGCCGCAGCGCGCGCACTACGTGACCATCACGCCATCCGCCGCCGCCGCATTACTGCAGCCGGCGCTGTTACTAGGAACATAGTACAAGGTCGTATGGTTTATTTTATTTCACAAGTCACGATTTATCATATCTGCTCGGAGGCGTCCACTGCTGGACGGGGCCTCCCCCAACGGTCGCCACGGTGACCGGTCTTGTTCGACCATCATTCGGTGCACTCCTGCGGTATTTATTAGGTCGTCTGACCACATGGTCGCGATTAATATACTAAAGAAAACACTCAAAAAACAATTTTAAAATACAATGAAATTAATAAATTTAAATAAAGTCACATAAATTAATGCTATTTCTTTATTACAACCATGCCATTGTCAATTTTACCTACGTAGGTATATATTATACGTACGTAATCTAAAACTGAAACCAAACAAAAATAAAAAGATTTATTATCACTTAAAAATAAATAAATTTATATATATATTCATATAGTATAAGATATATTCATAAATATTTATGCCTTCCAGCTTATAGACCTCCGCATAACTTTAAATTTAGATCCAAAGTACTATTATTTAGAATGTACTATGTTGCATTATTCGATTTTGGAAACGCACATATTCCTTACCAATGCTGTAAGATCTAGAAAATAATTACAAAACTGATGAAGCTTTAAGAAATATCTAATCAAATTGCAACACAGATTTTTTATCACCTACCGTATAAATATGAGTTACTTGGTGAGACGTTCAGGTTTTTACCAGAATAATCAAATTATAAAATATTGCTAATATACCTGAACGGGGAAAAAAGCTTGCTTTATCCTTTCATGCCTTATTAATTCTTGGGCGTTATCATAGATTCCAATGATCTCGTTGTAATATTTCCCAGAGATAATAAAAGATTTCAAATCAAAAAAAAAAAAAAAAAAGAGAGTACTTACTTATATTTTAAACAAATAGAGAATCTACGTGAAAATTCGACCGGGTTTATTGTGCTAGTGCATTGTTTATTGTCCCTAAACCTAAAAGATGGCACATTAATTTGTAAAAATTCTTGACTTTTATTATGCTCTGATTAAATTGGTAGCTTAGCAAAATAATTGCTAATTGAGTGCCGTTCTAGAAACGATAAGTGTTCAGGGCAGCAATATGTTCCCTGAAAGCTCTCAACTACGGGGGAGAAGCACCACGTAATGGCGAGACAGCCAGTGGTTGGTGCTCAAATAAAACCACATCACATTTACCCAGAGCTCTGCTCCTTACTTTAAAGGTATAACTTTAAAGTTAGTCGATTGCCAAAAAATAATGCACATCGATAACTTGATTGCTATCTCTTATATGAATCGTATGAAGGCAATACAATTCCCTCACCTGACAACATGCTAGTGCTATTGACTTGAGATGTTGTTTCCTTGTAATGTTCAGAACAAGAACGTGGTATTTTAATTTTCATTTATTATAATATAAATTGAAATGTATGTACATCCTACGATTATACTATTGCAGATATGCCGAAGAAAACTTCTAGACATCGAATAATTTGGAACTAAACGGCTATTGTAGGCATTAATCTTTATAACAAACGCGTTTGGTCATCCTTGATATAGACTTTTCAAGTCACATTGTGCATAAAGAAAATCTTTAGTCGCCTGACAAAAGAGTCTGAAGCGTGTTCTATTAAAGAGTTACCCTAGAACTATGGCGTAGAGTGAAAAACAGAATCAGATTAAGCTACAGGTATTTTAGTAGTACATGATTGGTCTAGACAATCATGGAATCTCATCTTTATTTAACTTTTCGTATCGAAGGTTTTTAATTATATTACAAAAAAAAAAAAAACAAACAAAAACTTATTCCAGTAATCATCGAATACCTAGCTAGAGCCTTCGATTACATTGCTGGCGGGCATCTTATCAGGGAAGCGTTGACGATCCGGGGGGAATGCCTCCTTCATTAGAATAACGATTTCGTTGCTATAACAAAATTAGTTAAACTCTTATGATGGCACTACGTTGAAAGGGTATTTCGCCTGCGTATATAAAGAGATATAGTTTTATTTATTAATATTAAATCAAATTATAGTAATACTTATAGCAAAACTAAGAGGGTTTAGCCTTATATTAAACCAGTTAAAAATAAAGACCTCTCATTAGAAAAACTTACTCTTTTATAATTATTTTCAGCATGCAATTTACACAATGCAAATGTTTTTCGTTTATTCTAATACAAATAATATTTGTTTTATGGACATAGACTTACAAAAACTCAGGACTTTGTTAAACTTACTTTTTCTTAAAAAAAAAAAAAAAAAACACCACGGCATTTGCCGAGCTATAAATTTGATTGCTTTATAGAATTAAAGATTTTCGCAAGGGCAAAAATTAATTTCAATTCGATGAAATCTCGGCAGCCGTTGGGAAAATACTCATGGTGACAGTGTACGATACTAGTCTATTTTCCACTGCGCGCACGCTTGTTCGTCGTTAGTGTGAAAACTGTAAGAACACGGCAAGCTGGAGAGGTAGCGGTAAACTTTCGCTACTTGATGCCTTGCCTAAGCCATTTAATAAAGGGCAACAGCTGTAACTAATTAAAAAAAAAAAAAAAAACTGGTATTTTAGTTAAATACGGATAAAATAAAGATTGTTTGATTTGGCTTGTAAAATAAACTTTATCTTTACGAATATTATTATTTTGGAATTGTGAAAATGATATGAAAATTTCTTGTTAAAAATACAATCGACCATATTTTCCTTTACTCTCAAGGTCTACATGTGTTAACCTACTTAATATGTAATGTATGTACTAATCTCGAGGACGAAGCGCGAAGTATAATTTATGATTAAACGAACTTACCTGTACGTGAAGTTCTATCATAATTATACGAAGCGCTTCGTCCGAAGAGATTAGTACTAAATCTCCCGCCCGTCCCAAACCTTCAGTCCCCATTTACAAGGAAAATATGTCATATCATTTTGAGGACTTGACTCTAAACTAACTGAGGCTCTGCGCGGGACGTGGTCGCCGGGGAACGGGAGAGTTATAAACCACCTTCAAAAAAAAAAAAAAAAATAGATCTCAAATATAGTGCAGAAGTGGCGAGACCTAAGGCGGTACTACATGTGTTAACCTACTTAATATGTAATGTATGTACTAATCTCTTCGGACGAAGCGCTTCGTATAATTATGATAGAACTTCACGTACAGGTAAGTTCGTTTAATCATAAAATATTTACGGTAAGAAAGTAAAAGTATTGCCGAAAACAGAGCAGTTTTTCATGTCGAAGTTATAAAAACACATTACTCCGGTCAAGCGTGAGCCTGGTTATTGCGACAACAATGTCGTGTAAAAATGATAAATACTTACTTCTCCTGTTTAATGTTTTATATCACATTCGTAGTCTTTCGTTGTGTTGTATTTAATTGAAGTATTTACTGAGAAAATATTTGCGTTAAGTATTTAGACAGAAATTGGCCCCAATAGAAACTTCTTTGTGGCAGAAACTGCAAAAGTGATCCGGGTGGCTGACATTTTAGTTTTGTGGCCTCGCGCCGTCTGACCTGCACGATGCGAATAAACTGTTTCATTCACTTACTGTGACTCTTATTTCAAAGCTTTATGTTTCAGTATCCCTTGAGTAAATGGCACAATTACTTGTGTATTTGTGATTAAAACCGCGCCTAGTCTACAAGATAGCCGCTTGAATTTATTATGATGACGAAATAGGCCTACAGTTAACGATAAACATTTTTTTTGTTCATTGTCTATAGTATTATACTTAATATTGTAAATAATAATTTCAGTTTTAGTTTTACTTTTTCTTAAAAATTAAATTTCTACAACAGTAAAAAATTAATTGTATTTGGTTATATCTAAGTTTTATATCACAAAACATCCAGTCATCACTTTTAACCAAATGAGGCCGGAGATGTTTCTACCCTACCATATTACAAATGCAAAAGTTTGTAAGGATTGTTGGAGTTTAGTTTCCACTTTCACTTTTTCAAAAACTACTGTTTTTGTTGAAACTTTGCTGTATGATAACTTTATTAGAATAGCACACTAGCAATATCACTGCTTCGATCAAGGAACTACATTAACTTACTCAAATATTCATGAATAGCTAAAAAAAACGATTTAACTATTCCTAAATGATAAATATTTACAAGCCGTGGCGAATACAAGCGACAATCAACTGCGCCGGTGGTTTCGAAATGAAATATTTAAAAGAAGCGGCGCTCGGAGTGGTTGCACTCGGATTCGGTTTATCATCTTTTTTTTTTATCTTCGGATGCCGCTTGATGCAACGAACGATTCCATCGGGACTGTCTGCGATACAAACAAACAGCTCAATAGTGCCCGTCAGGCTCTTGAAATAATTTTTTGCTTCCCTATCGCTTTTGGAACATTTTATATTTTTGATTATAGAGTTTGTAATGTAGTCTTTCAGCTAATAAAAAAGTTATGTTATCACAGATAACATTAAATTAAACGTGTAATGAGTTGCTCTAAATGTAATATTGAAAATTTATTACACTCAGTTAACCGAAGCCACAACATCAAAGTAGAAAGTGTAATAGTTTATTATTTGATCGTTCATGAATGGTGGGCTGAAACCGTTAATAAGTAAACTACAGATTTTTTTAAGAATTGGTGATTGCCTCATATCTAAGACCTGCTAACTTTCCTTTAAATCTACAGTACAAATTTATTAAAAGTACGCTTTATTATACTGCGTCTAAAGTCAACGCGGGATCTACAAAACAAACATCGAGACCGCGTTCGGTACATTAATACAATAGTTCGTTGTAAAGAGGTCGGGAGACAGACCCTTAGTTGAGCGAAGCGGGCGCACTTTAAATGATTTATGAACATATTAATTGCAGGGGTCTACGGCATCATATATCTATAGATTATATTTGGGATTTCAATTTATTCCCATTGTCTCTCTAACGATTGTAATTTTGACAAAGCGTGGGCACGACGCCGCCGCCGCCACCGAGCTCCCTGCCTGTTATCCTGGGACACTGGAGTCCTCCAATGTTACAATTTAATTAACTTCACTAGGTCCCAAATGAGATCGGCCATGTTAAAATTAGAACCAATTTGATTAAGAGTCTGAAATTCAGTTCAAAATTTTCAACATTAGAATAGCCATCCGCTTCAAATAAAAAAAAAATATTTTTGTTTTCGTTTCCATGGTGTAAACATTACTTATCCCGTAGGATTTAATCAATTAATACTGTTGGGTCAATGTAGAGATTGCAACCATTATCTGTTCCCACCGTATAGTGTCCACCGAAAGGTTCACACAGCTCGGCGCGGTATCAATGGGGCCTAATAGCGCGGAAGCGTGCCATTGTTCGCCTTCGGACCCTTCGATACAAACTGTTTCCGAGTCCGATGCATCCAAGGAATGAGGGATCCGACTCCGCAAGTTTGCGGAATTTTTGCTGAATAACTAACCTAGTTTATTTGGCATTATGTAGGCTGTGAATGGAATTTATTATTATTAGATTTTTCTTGGATACATTGAATAGTTTTTTTTTTTTATTTTAAGTAGAAGTACATAATATAACTCCACTTAATTAGTTTCGTCGTAACAACTCTATATGCATTATTTAACTTTCATAAAATAGATCGTTTGTCCTGCCCAATGCCCAACAAATTGGCTACACGGTGGGCACCATTTTCCGGGTTGAATGTGATTGAATCTTGTTTGTTACGTTACCTACGTCTGAATTTCCGTACTTGTTACGTGTTTTATAATAATAAGTTTTTCTTTATATAGTTGTTATTAATAATTTAGTTTTAAGTCTACACAGTTTAGTTTTAACTCTAACAGGCTCTACCAGTCACAGGTTTACAACTTACTTGGTAGAGTTTTGTAACAAAAAAATTGTAACGATTAAAAAGAACAAATAAATTATATTTTATTTTATTTATTTTTAACTGCTTTTCTTTTATATATGAATTAACATTTTATTTTGAAAACATGGAATTAGGCATTAATATCAACAATTTAAAAACCCGGAATTAGAAATATCAACATATATACTTTATCGAAATAAATACCAAGTAAGTAATTGTCTTGATGTCGCAAAACGCCGGCAACCAAATGTTTGAAGATGATTTATTTAGAAGATGTAAACCGAAGCCTTATTTTTTATATCAGTACCTAGTAAGTTATTTGTTTGTGTTATTTTAGTGTAAAACATCGATATAACAAGATTACGTGCATTCTAGATTGAGATTGGTAGAAAGTAGCCTGCTCGCTGCACCACTCTTCATTCAACCACACTAACAGGTTACGACTTGCTTTACTCACACTGACAAGAGTTCTGATGTAGCCTCTGAAGGTTTTGTACGAGAAATCGACGCACACACCCGACCCACCGAACAAAATACTAGCAAACGGCGCGTAAGCTTACGCGATTGCTGGCCGGTCCAGTGCATCTCTTCTTTTTGGTAGTAACCCAACTGGTTTTTTGTTGTTATCATGAGCTATGACTCAGGCATGGGGTCTGGTGCGGAGAGATTATCAGTATTTATTAACTGCGGCGGCACGCCGCCGATGGTCTCCTTTGAATTTATATTTGGAATTGTTGGTATAGTGCTAACAAAATGAGCGATTATTTTCTTTTTAATGCTTTCTCTGAAAGTAATTATTGGAGCATAATTTAGGTACTTTTAGAAAAGCTCCACCTATCTTATTAAATTACCACCCTGTCCCGATGCTACGTATACGTATGCGGTGCGGTTTGATTTATCGTATCGGCACACGTGTGCGGTGGCCACGCTCGCTATTGGCTGCCTTAGAAGGGATAACTTCTACCTGCTTTAGAAATTAGCCTTTTATTATGAATGTGAATTTCAACAACAATGATCTTCTTTTACGACAAAAACTTATTACTGCCAGCATATTCTATTGTGATTTCTTTAGTCGTTAAATTAGGTCAGGTGTACCTGAATACCACAAGATAGTATTATCTATTGGGAGTATTCTTTGTTGAGTAAGTATTCAAAAACGACTTAACATTTTGTAAGAAAAACGATAAGAAATTTACCTTTTATTTTAAGGTAATTTTTAATATTGGCCTGCTGTTTATATTTTTTAACATCAGCTAATGGTAATATTTTCTGAATTAAATGGATATTCGGTGAAGATCAAATAATTCTATGTAGAGTAGAGTTTCAGTCAGTGAACAATTATTGTTCACGGACTGAAACTAATACTGTGTGACGTTGTGACGTATGTCGTTATCACTTGTATAAATTACATCAATTCTAAAAAGGGAGACAAGACTTGTGTAAGCGGTACCATTTCGTGTCTTCTTGTTATCTACTATCCTTCAACCATTGAAGCGCTGGGATCCGACGTCTTTGTGTTGGACAACAATGGCTATCTACCTGCTTTCGTTCCTTTACAAACAATGTTGACATTTGCGACCTTCCTTACTTATTACTTACATAACGTTACTTATACTCATACTTACAATTTTGTTCTATTGTACTATACAGAATGCGATGTCAGTCACTTCAGTTAGTGTCATTTTATATGAAAAAATGATACATTTCCTACTCTGAAAGACGTAAAGCAAATTTTTACTCGCGCATAATTTGAAGAATATTGCATTATTTTCAGGTTTTTCTTCTCATGAACGCAGTCTTTTCAATGTCGCAATAATGCGGTAGAAAATTCTTAAATTTTTTTAATGATCGTCGTCGGGCTGCCAGGTCGCTAGTAGATTACCCGTTTATTAAGAGCTTTCCACAGCCCTGTAGAATGAGTCCTTAGTTACTTTGTTTCCGTTTTTCACTTCGACAAAACCTGTTCTATGAGGACGTATTTTATTTAACCGTTTAGTTTGACTGGCCGCCTTTATCGCACCTATCGGCATTCCCCACGTGTGAAAGGGACACGAGGATGTTAAGCGTGTGTTGTCGTGGGAACAGATGTTAGGTTTGTGTCCTTCCTTTCGCTATAGTGATTTAATTGGCTTTTGTTCGTTTCCAGCCATTTGCCAGGTATCTAAGTCTTCTCAATATTTACAAAGACAAATACGGCCTACCATAAAAAAAAACTTGAGAAAACCATATCCCATATCTAATTTTTTTTTTTGGGTAAACCCATATATGGTCTTATATTCATCAACATGAATTCCACATCATGCAAGTATTCGTTGCTTTATTTAGATAAATAACCTCGGGTTTGCACGGTTGTTAATTTGTATGGAATTAGCTAACCGACTGTAAAAACCGCATCAAAATCAGTTGCGTGGTTTAGGACGAGTTTGCTCACATTATATACAACAATAGCGGAGAAAGCGTTATATATTGATCAATTGAAGTTCAAACTAAAATTGAATATCTCCGAAAAGTTTTCTATTAACTCCTAAATTCAAAAATGTACTCTTTGCGCAATACTCAGCCGTCAGCTGATGTCGTAACAGCTGCAGCGTCACTGCGTCATTGAATAACTGCAGACAAGCCTTTGGAACGATCACGCGTCGCTAGCCATAGTTTTTTTCATGCATGGCCCGCCACTGCCTTCTGGCTAAAAGCATTTTAAAATTTCTGGTGCAATTGAAGATGAAAACAGAATCCGGGATGTCAATTATTCAAGAAAAAAAGAAATAAAACATAGTGGGCTCTAGTTAAATTGCCTTTAAATAAATCCGCTCGGCTAGTATGTAGAATAACAATAATAAAGAATCTTACTAGGTTGATCAAAACACCGACAAATATTCTGACTTAGTAACAGTGAAATATTTAAGTTATGTTTTGTCAGTTCACCTATAGGAATGTTCCTATATAGAGTTTTTTATGAAATTAAACTTGATCGCATCTCATGAAGTCACGCTCGACATGAAACGCTGGGATGGGTCGCTCCGGCAGATTTCCGACAAAAAGATTACTGCGTTGTTGCAGGAAGCCGATCAATGACAACGATTTGTCGCACGCACGCAGCGCATTGTTTTAGCACGTCTAAAGGCGACGGACGGACGTCATGAAATCTATGCGAGGTAGGTATATCTACTGATAATTTACCTGTAATTACTTTTTGTTATAGGGATAATTCATAATTATTTTTTATTATGTGCCCGTATTTTTTTATCAGTTGCATTTGCATTGCAGGTCAAGTTACGAAGTTTTTATATGTTAGTAACTATTTGAGTAAAAACAATGCTCATTACTCTTCACTGTACCATATGAAAGAACAGTGCACTGGAACAACTTCACTTCTTTTATAAACCAGATCATCAATAACCTGTTTACTCTGGGTTTAATTTAATGGTCCAGCCGTATTACAATGAGAGCTACCTTATAGTAACAAGTGTGCCAGAGAGTGTGCGGGCAGACTGCACTGCTTCCACGGAACCGGTACTTGGTGCACTGAGGATCCAAGACCCGTTGAAAATTACTCTGACGACCGTACAGTGATTAATATAAGGTTCATTCTTCGTTGACCCACAACTAGTGAATAAAATGAAGAGTGGGGCAACTAAGAGGTCGATGCACGCGGGCTCCAGATGTCTCTGATCTGTCAAAGTAAATGTTTTCTGAAATCGGCTAAAAAATGCTTATTTTGAAAGTATAAGTAACTATTTATTAAAATATTTTTCGTTGGGATCTTTTAAGAACTCTTCTAGGAATCATTTTTACAATGATAAATTCTAAATTGTTTATAACACAATATACTCAGCAATTATACTCTTTTATCCCTCGGACTACTTGTTCTGGATCGGCAACAATTTTATTCTGCAATTCAAGTCTATGTTCTTTTTAAAGTATTTCCTCCTAATTTTTCCTTATCCAATCAGCAATCCCATTTCTTTAGCGGCAGTGTTCGGTCCTTGTCCCGAATGATTGCAGATTCAGCGACTATATAGTGGGCCTGGCGAGTGGCGACACCCTTTGCCTTTAATACGAGTATTGTGCGCATTCATTAATAAGTTTTGCGTTTTCTGAAAAAAATTAAAAAAAAAGTGCTATACTCTCAATTGGCCATAAAATAATTACCTATAAATTTCCTTGATAACTTTCATATTTTTTATATTCTGGCTCTCGTTTAATTTGTAGCAAGCAATGTTAATATTGTAGGAATTAAAAAGATACATTTTACTACAAAACTAATGATCCAAAAAAACACTATTTCTATAAACTAATTTCTTCATGGAGATATTTATTTATTAAAAGGAACACAAAAATATACATTACATTACATTACATTCTTCATTATACATTTCTGTTCTATGTAGAAATCTGGATTTTTCAAAATTCGAAACTAAACAAATAGTTACAGGTCGCTGAGCCCAACAGATGAGGTAGTATGATTGCAACTCGGATGACTGTTGTTACCAGTGGGTTTCCATTTTAGAAGTTAAAATAACATCGCAGCAGAGTATAAAAGTTTTATTCTATATCCGGATACGTATGGCGTTTTAATAAAAATTGTGCTAAATATTGATCACACCGAATTATTACACATTATCGCGAACATTCACAGGCACGAAATCAAGCTAATTACAAATGAGCACGTCAACAAAACTACAGAGCGTTGCATAAATGTGCACATTAGCAACGCATTGCTTGCCCATCTCATGTTCTCTTCATGCTTTGCTCTTCAACTTCCTTCTTACTATAACTTATCGTTAAATGCTAAATGTTACTCTGTTATTTGATTTCTTAGATTTCTCGTTTTGATATTCCAGCATTAGATATTTAAGCAATTCAAATCTCATCATTTCAGCCGTAGGACGTCCACTGCTGGACATAGGCCTCCCTCAAGACTCTCCATCTGTACCGATCGCAGGTGGCCTGCATCCAGCGTGGACCCGCAGCCTTGCGCAGATCATCCGTCCATCTGGTCGGTGGACGTCCTACGCTGCGCTTGCCGATCCGTGGTCTCCACTCGAGAACCTTTCGGCCCCAGCGGCCATCTGTTCTGCGGGCTATATGACCTGCCCATTGCCACTTCAACGAGCTTATCCGCTTGGCTATGTCGGTGACCGTTCTCTGCGTATGTCCTCATTTCTGATTCGATCCCGCAGAGAAATCCCGAGCATAGCCCGCTCGATGGCTCGTTGAGCTACTCGGAGCTAATTCAAATCTACTTCATGATTAATAACTCAATTAAAAAAATGTTATTACTCCCGACCCAGTCAGACCCCTCATCAACTAAACTAGAACTAGAGCTGACCATATTCAAGAGATCATGGTTACCTTACCATATACTTTCAATATCATTGAAGTAACACGGTGCAAAATTTAAAATCGATAGGACATATGGAAGGTAGTTAGATCCCTTAATCCATCATCTACAAACGCCTGTTTAGGTCATGCGGTTACCTTACCATATACTTTGAATATCATTGATGTAACACGGTACCAAATTTCGAATCGATTGGACATGAGGAAGCTATTAAGATTCCCTCATGACCTAGAAAAGACTTGGTGATCTTCAAACGGCTGATTAGATCTTCATGAGACATGTCTAAGAATACTCGGGCTATAATAATATCTATGACACAAAAAAAAAACTAATCGAAAATAGGTTCATCCGTTTGAGCTCTACGATGCCACAGATAGATACACAGGCAGACAGACAGATACACACGTTAAACTCCCTATTATTACTCCTCCCTAAACAACCCTCTGTTGTTTCGTCGAGGGTTAAAAACTTGAAACTTATTTAAATAATATCTTTCACTACATGTTTAAGGCTTTTCTTTCTACAAGATGCTTGAAAACCGTGAGAAAACACCAAAGCATGTGATTCAAATACAGTAAAGTGTTAAGATCCAAATTTTTTTTATGAAAATTGGCCACTTGTAGCGTGTTTAAAATAAAAAAAAATTGGCTTGCGTTTTTAAGCTTAAATTGGTAGCGCCTCAGGCTGCCCAGCTTCTTCCATATTCTTGTTTATACAAATGATTGCAAAGAATTTTTTAATATGCCAAAAGGGCTTCTCATTCAAGTTTTATTTTTGTTTGTTTCAGGTTCGTAATGATTCATATTCAGCTGCGCGGTCAGTATAAGGTATACACAAATATTTTGTAGGTAAATCTAATCCAAATGCAATCATGTCCGGCAACCACAATAGAGGTCGCCCCGTTCCGTGAACTTATATTTTCTCAAAAGCCATTGAAGAGCTAATAAGAGGTCATAGAGTAATGGAATTGACTTCGTCTCTGTTCCGTTCTGATATAAAAGGTAAAGATCAACAATAGAAAAATGCGAATAACTATATAAAGGCTTGGCTATCAAACCGTAACATTATAATTAACAAAATAGACTGCGGAACAAAGAAAATCAAAACGGGTTACCAATGCTATCTTGCTTTATTTTGATTTTTTAAAGGAATGATGCTAACTTGCAACAATAAATGCAGAGGAGATCCAGGTTGGAGTTGGCACATTCCGCCGGTTGCCTTGTTTCCTTGTTTCGAGTTCTAACTTATTTTTCAGGAGCTCGTTTCAGCAGGACCTTGTTTTGGTCCTTGAAATAAATCCGTCGAGTAACTTTACGGATTTCAATTGGAAATTCGAAACGTTCCTTAGTAGGTACTTGCTTTTGCGCGTAGCTTCGTTCCGCGATTTTTAAATTGATACGTTGTGATTCCGTTTTTTTAGGAACAAAAATAAACCTTCCCTTTATACCTTTAAAATTTAGAGCTATAAAGACATAATATATATTTAGGTAGCCTTTACAAACTCTTCAAAGCTAAACTATAAAATAATAAACGGTATTGTTACATGTACAGTATATGTACAGAATTTCTGCTTTAGGTTTTTCGTACAAACGTACAAAAACTTTTGAATGTTAGTTTTAAAAATGTTAAATTAAATTAGGATTTGTAGGTATAACTAAAAAAAAATAATGCAGAGCTAAAAAAACCGTCCCAAGTAGGTTGTCATCTTGCCCGCGTTATCAGATTCCTCCGTTTCATTTTCTTAATTAAGTAATCCATGTATTATGTCACGTGTACGTAATAATTCGCGCACGGAGGAGCACGGGCGCGGTAGCAGCGTGACGTGAACTGGAACTGTAACAATATTGCATATTATTATAGGAAACGGAAGTAAGTTGCTCGTGCGGATCCTAATTTGTTTTAAACAAATGTATTTTTTTAATATTGCTTTGTTGACTTCTTCTGTCTAGACTCTTAAGCCTTAGCTAGAGAGATAGAAACTGAAAATAAAATAAGTATAATGTTTGTGCATTCCACGTTTATTTAACAAGCAGTTAAATAATATTTGCAATATTGATTAAATGAGATGATTGCACATTTCATTACTTTATGTTTGTTCAGTAAGAATTATATTTAGACACACGTAACAAAACACTCAAGCGTTATATTTAAACAATGCAAGCGGTAAACAATCAATATATATAAAACTCTTCCGTTACAGACTGACTGACTGACTGACTGACAGACAACGCAGAGCCGAAACTACTGGGCGTAGCGGGCGGAAATTCTGCATGTAGGTTCCTTAGGGAGTGTAGGTGAGCACTAAGAAAGGATTTCCTGAAATTCCCATGGGAACGGGAAAAAAATAGATTTTTGTGTGTATGAGAAATCAGCGCGAGTGAAACCGCGGGGCAGCCTTTAGTTATTTTATAACTTGACTAATAATCATTAAATAATAGAAGCACATTTTTTTATCCTTTCTGCTTTAATAGAGCTGTAAGAGCTCCTGTTTATTGAAGTTCCAGTTAGGATCCCATTTGTTTTTTATGTGTTTTAACAAAACTAACGCAACCGATTTGATTTTCTTTTGGATTAGGAGAGTAACTTAAAACATGCTGAAATTTTCATAAAAATCGGACAGTTTTTTTAGAGTTCCTTACTCAGATAATAATGTAAGTACTTAGAGCAGAAAATAAACCTAGTCACGTTGACAGTGATGGTGTAGAACGCAATCGGTTCTATCGCGATCTTTCATACATTCATAACGAGAAGAAAGCATGATGCTGCTTCCTTAATGCTGATGAGAATCAGCACGAGCCAGCAGATGCAAAGTAGTAGAGACAGCAAGAAACTATGTAAACAGAGTAGAGACTAGTTCAAACTCAAGGGACTTCTTTCGTGGTAGCTATGTTTGAGAAGAACGTCACGTACGGCAGGGTTGATGGGTCAACTCAGTTTTTGCGAAATGTTATAAAACAATAAAGAAATCATTTTTCGTAAAGCGGTTTGTGTGTGCTTCTTAGCTTAATTTTATTTTTCGGATTTTAGAATAACCTTCATTTACCTTTTTATGACTTCTAAATAAATCTTTAAATAAACCCATTGCGTTCATTTAACTAGCGATTTGGTTTCCTAAACGAAACTTACTTGTTTGTCGAATTTCAAAGTAGGTATAATGTCTAACGTCCAATCATTAGAAGCAAAAGAACACAAAAAGAGCTGCCACTATGTGAATCATTAGGGCGACCCGGCCCGCGCTTAGTATTCGTAATGTGGGCCGGGCTTCTAGGACGGTCCCCAATTATTTGCCTTGTTACCTGTCACTGAAGGTAGTACGTCTATTTATCAGACAGAGAGATATGAGACGATATAAATTCTTTGTTTTTTTTTTTTTAATTTACAAGAATATAGGGAAGTATGAAACGAGTCGTTTTGAGTCGACTTATTGTGAATGCATCAAAAGTCAAGACTCAGGAAACCGTTTTATCTCTTACTATCTCTTGACAGCGAAGTGAGTGTTAATTTGTAGGCAATTGTGAAGCGCATGTGATCGACAACCCAGAAGCGGTAAATGGGGATAAAGACACAAGATAATACAAGAATGCCTTTCTGAACAATCACCACGTGACCTCTTCTGGACAAATTAAATTAAAGAAAACGAACTAGATTTGCACTTGGTTCGTTTTAACAACGCTAATTTGGTTTGAATTCTTGTATCTGTATCCAATTTTGTTCCTATTTTATGATAGATCTAGTAAGAATGTAGTAAATTTTTAGCAATGGGACGCGTTGGATAATATTATACAGATAGATAATACCAATGAGAGGCTCAAAGTTATTCTGTGATTATTTGTTTTTTTTTTTACTTAAAATCCAAGAAACGAAATCACAATAGAAGTGTCAACGTATTCTCTTCACGGAAACTATCTCGGAAGAATTTTATAAATACATTGGAGGGCGCTGAATATTTTACGTGCCAGCAGGGATGGAGGGCTCGGGTGTTTGCATTGAGGCGTTCGGCGAGTCTCAGGGGAACCAATTTACTCTGCCGACTTGTAAATGTTGGTACCACTGTGCCCGCCTCGCCCGGGCACTTACATGTTTTATTTCCTCCAAAATTTGC
This sequence comes from Euspilapteryx auroguttella, assembly GCA_951802225.1. Lineage (NCBI taxonomy): Eukaryota > Metazoa > Arthropoda > Insecta > Lepidoptera > Gracillariidae > Euspilapteryx > Euspilapteryx auroguttella. The sequence goes on from OX637651.1 coordinate 6,009,375, forward strand.
GTAGACTCTTAAGTTAATACATGAAATTGTCCGTGAATAGGCAGCCGTATACCACTTTCTCGTTTTACGATAAGGTGCCTTTTTCGGAAAGCTTGTGTGCCAGACCATTAATGGTATTGTGGAGAGACTTTGAGCTTTAGGGTATGACTTTCTGAGCCTCTGCAAAATTCACATAGTTTTAACGTTAATAGTAATAACTTTTGTTTTATTTATGACTTAACATCCTGCACGTTCTCGAGACGGCTGCAGTTCATAAACAAGGATCTGAAGTTTCAAAATCAACAGCCAGCTGTTGAAAAACATTCGAAGTCGTATATTTATTGTTGCCAGAAGATCGGATTTCTATACAGTGTGATGATTATATCTCCACGTTTTCTCTAAGTAGAAATTAAGTTTAATCAAACCGGGTGGTTGGTGTCTTGCTGGAATAAATTGCTGACGCCCATGATTTGAGCTCACGTTTTTACTATTCTCTTATAACTTATTTTTATATTCTGTTATTCTTCGTCGATTAATACTAAATCAATAAATCTAAATGTCTGCTGGTATAATTCTCACCTGAGGTCTAAACTGGTATGTTAAAGTGACAGCGTGTGAACTAGCCTTACCGTTTATGACATGCCGTAGATTTTAAATTCAAAAGGTGATTTGACTTGGCTAGATCATGTTCAGTAGGCACTTATAAAACAATTATGGCTAGTAAACAATCAGCATCAGCTGGCACCCCGTTTCCGGCACTGTTTACAGCCTCGAACACATTACGCGCATTATTCTCATCAAAGCTATCAGATTTACCGTCCGCGACTCGTGTGTTTTGTATAATGTTCCAGGCAGCTGTTTTATCAACGGAAGCCATACGATTATTGTTGGCACGCTCCATGCCCTATTTAATAACATAGTTAAGCTTAAATTAATGTCTGGATTTGTCTACTTTTGGTAAATTGCCATTTTAATAAGCTATTCTATGCAGTTCGATATTTATTCTTGCTTTGGTTATTTGCGTCAAAATACATAGAATGAGCTGTTCGTGCGCGTTTGTTCTCGAAAACTTAACACACAATTTCTTAAAGTACTTGCACATTTTATATGCCTTGGTCGGTCGTTAGTTCCTGAGATAAAGCTAACCTTATCCTCCTAGGAACATGGCCCAAATTTGCTATTTCAAAGCAGAAAGCAGCACAAGTAGAGTGAAAGGTAAACCACTACCCACGACGCTGATGTCAGTAAGCCAACTTGCTATCTATTTTCATTTAATTTTAAAGCATTTTCAACTTTATTGCTTTGAAAACTGAGAGGATTATACTAAAGACCTATGTAAATAATTTTATCGTTTTAACAAAATGAAATGTAATCGACAGAATGTGCATCTATTAACGAGTATTAGATTATTAACGCCTACATTACAATCAATTATACATAAAATAAAAAAAATATATGCTGGTGGGTTAAAATTATTATTGTTCCTTAGATGAATTCAAAAAATCTTCTCGTGAATATTTAAGTAAAGCTTCTTAAGCTGTGATAAAATAAAGGTCACCCAGTTTAAAAAGTAATGTGCGATTTTAAAAATAACTTCCTATTTACTTTTAAGTGGGCACGAAACTATTCTTCTTGCTCTGCAACGACTGATCTCCAGCATTTAATTGGCGATCTTACAAAAAATATCCCATTCAAATGATTCCAAGGCATAAATCAAGAAGACGCGTAGTCGAGCTACAATGCCATGATGAAATTGCCTTTGGGTTCATTTGTTATTTTCGATGCAAAAGCATTAAGGCCAAATAGCAAAAAAGTGTCCAGCCATCTGCTCCTCGCCATTCACGGTCATTGGCTTTGTGCCACCATGAGCCATGCTGAGCGTGGCACGGAAGATGCCATCTCAAGTTTAAGTAAAATATTTCACGGCACGTTTATCGCCAAGTTGACGAACGATTTTACTAGCAGCAGATTCCATTAACACGCATTTGTAAAATATTTACCTACTGAACTAAGATCCTGATAGCTGTTTATAACATAATATCTTGTGTCGCAAGTGCTAAATATTGGTGCTAATTCACTTATAGGTCTTTGAGGTTAAACACCCTACCTCCGACGTTGAACTGCGGATTCGCTAAACGCTATCACCGTTATTTCCTAACGTAATATGTAACTTCGTGATTCGCAAGTTAGAATTCTGAACTAAAGAAAAGATTCTGAATAATATATGAAGCTACTTTGAATGTCACAGAAAAGCAACTTCTTATGTTAGAAGGTAGCGAAATGTCTCGGAGGTCATATTATGCTCTCATAGCTCGTGTCGTAAGTCAAAAGAGCGTTCTTTGGTTCTGTAATATAGAAGTTTCACGGGAAATACGAGCCAAGTTTTCTTTCTTACCTGCGCTAAAAAATCTGTACGCCCCTCCCCGTCTCGATGAAATTTACATGTTTCGTTTGCAGCCTGTATTTTCTTTTAAAGGGTAAAATAAGATAGAATTACGCAAAGAGAATATTCAATTAGACTGCTTTTAAATTTATGCAGTAAGAAGGTGGCGTTCGGACTTTATCCTTGCTTTGAACAGTTTTTTTGTTTGTTGAGCTTCTCGCAGAATTTATGTAGCTTCTTCAGGAACTGTATTTTTTGTTTATCCAGATTAACCCGGATTTTAAAGTTCTTGTAAAAATATGCTTTTATTTTTTTATCTAAATCAAATTAGGTGATCTACTAACAAATTAAGTATTGTGATCGTACCACTCGCTCTCATACCACAGCTCTTAACCTAAATTGAGTGGCTTTATGTCTCTAAAGTGTTAGAACCTTTATCGGTTTCCGATGGTCGCGTTTGATAAAAACTAAAGGCCTCATTTATAAAATAAATAGGTAGGTATTTTATTACAAAGGTAAAGGTACCTATCATGTTATTTGCAATGAAATGAAAAGCATAATAATCTGAAGTAAGAAAGTCCAACCTAGAGTGGTTTATGAATATTTGTTATTCAATAATAAAAAAGAAAACGGAAGTATTTTATCATATTTGATACTGTCAAGGGATTTTGATGCAGATGTACCGAAGAAAATTTATATAGTAAGGGACGATATTGCACTGAAATAGTCCAGGCTGAATAACAAAAATAGAAACCCCCTGTTAAATTGAACCATATTGGTTTTACAATAGCTGAGTTAAATAAGAACTCTTTTGTAAAGGTACCTTGTCACCTAGATTTATTTAGTGCGTAATGTGTTTTTTGATTTATTGTTATTGAGCTGGGAATTTTAAATATTTTAGCTAATAACAATATTATACGACACTAAGACCTCGTTTTTTTTCGTCTGCTAAGAACTTAATATTTAAGTAAAGACAAGTTGTACCTATATAATAATTAAAATATGTTTGTCTTCGTACGATTCGATATTGCCTACTCTTCCAGCAACATCGGGTCGTCAACAAATCATAATAACGCGTGCGTATCTCAGGAGCGGTGGAGTCTACGAATAATTTAGGTTTATTAGTCCTTTGATCTGAAGGGCTCTACGGTGCGTTGTATGCGGCACGGAACGACCAGAATTATTAATAAGCCAAATCGAATTTTAATACATTTAATGATAAAATACTTAAGGAAATTTATATCTTTTTTCTAACACGGTTATTGGTAATTAAAATATATAAATCTACTTATACTATATCTGTATACTATATAGCTTATATAAAAATTAATCTGGCTTCGTTAGTCTTGCTAAATTTAGCTGATTTTAGTTTTGATGTTTGTAGTAGTCCAGGGAAGGTTTTAAAATGTTTGCAGTGATGATGTTGGGCCGGGTGGCAAAGTGATTGATTATTTCGTAGTATTCCGTAAGATTTTTTATGTATTGAACATAAAACACTTTGAATAGACCCATCGTCATTATAACTTTTTAATAATCTCCAGTGAAAGGTCTGTTTACAATGCATAAACTAATAGCTAAACACATTTTGCAGCTTAATTGGTATTATAAACAGGATGTTATTATAGCATGCTTCCTAGTGTTCGCGTAATTAGCTTGACTAAGCTAAAGTAAACACTAATACTCCCGTGAGAAATGCTCCCTCACAAATATTATTGTAGCAGTGCACACATCCGCATTTTAGTAGGTAGTTGAAACAAACACACTAGGGTAACATATGCGTTATTTGTAACTATTCACTTTAACTATTTTAATAAACTTACAAAAATTTAATTAATGTTGTGTTGTTTCTAAGTTTTGAGATTAGTATAGCAATCTATGTTATCTCGTAAAATAAAATTACCTACATGAAATAATTTGCAAATTAATATTTTGTATAACCTCATCTACCAAAAAAGTGCTTGACGATAAGAACAGAATTTTGCGTAACGTTTTCGTAAAGACGACTGCAATGTAGCGTTAGTCATGAATAAAGCAAATAAACCATCGCAGCGGGCGCTTACTAAGTTTTCAGCGACTATTTGCTCACGTCAAGGTAAATCCAGAGTTTAAATTAGACATGAAGCTTGCTGATGTGCAATTAAAGGAACAATTTAAGATAAATAATTAAACAGGAAATTTAGAAGGAATTTAATCTCTTGTTTTGTAATGTACAAGTTTCTCTGGTTCAAGTTCTTATTTATTTATAGGTAGGAATAGCTTTTTTTCTAAAAATATAATTGTTTGCAAATTTCTAAAATTATTAAATTTTTAATAAACATTAATGATCAATATGTGTCCTGTTAAAAATCTAAAATTTTTCTATCGAGAACCTCACCGCACCGCATTATCGTCGAAATTTGAAATCTACAAAAAATAATAAAGTTCCTTTGCTGTAAAACAAATGACATCATTATTTTCAGTCGTAATTGGCTTAGAGACCGGAGGTATTAATTACATTAATTTTGGAACAGCCGAGTGAAAAATCACATCCTCTAATGAAATAACTGAAGCGATGACGGCTTGACGAGATTTTCTTCGAAACTGGGCCCTTTGATAATCAAATTATAAATCAGTACAAACTCTTGTTCATATCATACATTTATAATAAATAATGTTATTGTATTATTTATTATACTCTGAATAAATTGAGATAACAACAAAAAACAATTTTCGAAAATCTTCTCCATAAATAATTACCTAATTTTTCCTAGTTAGTGTGATGCGTTATTATTATTATTGTGTTCGGATCGCAATCATAATATATATTTTAGGCGTGATGTACAGACATCGGATTTTCAATGCGTCAATAATTGACGACATCACTAGCAACACGATAATGATCCGATCGCAAGTGGTAGCGATCATTCACCCTCTTATTCACTAAACATTGTATCAAATTAAAACTAAACTGAAACCTCAGGAAATGGTTTCAAAGTGGTAGTGGAGATCGTTACTTAATTTTTTTATCTCTGCCGCCATTACCTACATACTTATTTAAATATAACATTTTAGATGCAGCAGCGTTCTACAGACGAGCTGCTGTCTTACCACGTGTGGTTTTGATAAAGTGCACTTCGCGTCTTTGACTAGTCACTATAGATAATATTGAATCTAGTCACTAGTCAGACGCCTCTCTGCCACTATGTTACTTTAACTTAGCCATTTATTTATTACAAAGAAACTTGACTGATAATTATATTAAAATTATTATCGCAGTAATAAATCTGTGCATATATTTTATAACCCATATATGCACAGATTTATTACACATACATAAAATAAGATAAATAAAATAAAAGTAAAATAAAATAAGTGTATACTTACCTACTTATGGAAAGCCAGATTTTGGAAAAGCTTGCAATTTTATTTATTTGGGCTATAAAATATTTAAAACCAGGTACTTCAGTCCTACATAATAAAGTTTAAGATGATGGCGTTAGCTAAGACATTGACTAAGCGAATTAGTAATTAGAATTAAATTTACCACGTATTATGTACTATAATAAGTTCGTTTTGAACTACGGTTAGATTTATCGATTTTTAGATAAAATGAAATCACAAATAAATATCATATCATATAATGCGATGCGATGCAAGTTAAGTAAAGTCCTAACAAGGTTCCCTCTTTAATATAAATCGCTGTGCACTCGGTCGGCAGTCGGCGCACTCGCGTATATCAAGCAAAATGGTTTGCTTTTAGGGCAATCTGAATATTTAGAAATACCACTCTCGTAAAGTTTCTCGTAAACTTTGTAATATCCTATGATATATTAAACGAAGAGTGTTTTTGTTACAATTAGAACTCTTAGCCTTAAACTTACAGAATACTATTGTTCATGCAACAGTCTTATATATTATTTTATTTCTACACATATAATTTTTACATTACTTTTTTTGGGAATGGCACTTGTGTAGAGGATGGTCTTAATAGTAGCTGTTTCGAGAATACTTGATTCGTGAGTGTCTTGATCGTTTAGGACTGGATGTTCACCATAGCTTAACGAGTTACTTACTTTATTCAGGCTTCGTTGGCAGCAAAGTTTCCAAATTGTCACCATTCTAGCTGATGGGAATAAGTATTCTGCATAGTAAATCCGAAATTTACAAAAACACATAATATGAATTTTTTATAGTTGTCAACTCTCAAAATTTGCTTGAAAATCAAGTGCTGTTTGCTATTTAAAAATGTATAAACTAGCTTTTAACATTCATAATCAATGTTTATAATATGTGTTTTTTGTTATAGTTACACTTTAGGTTTTATTTTATAACAAGAACTTCCTTTACAAATTTTGAAAAATACATAAATTACAGGCTCATAGTTGGTGTTCCTCTGTGTCTTCCGTCTAAAACTCTAAAAATAGGAACGAGTTACTCCAAAACTAATGCTCGGCCACGAGCGCTTTGGAATGGCACGGATTTTAATCAGATATTCTTTTTCATGGTTTTTTATTGAGTTTGAGGATCGGTAGAACCGTGTTTTTATTATTTAAGGTTCAAGCCATGACTAAGAATTACAAAAATACTCGAAATGTAGTAACTCATAATTTCAGCAGCACGAACAAGAAAAAGTTAAATATTTTGTTTCTATTTTTAAGAAAAGGTATAACCAATTAGGCATAAATGAAAATAAGACCTGTAAATCTTACACAGTCGTCACACTGGAAGAAGAGAGATGGTGAAAATTTTTTCATGTCTGGCCTTAAATGCAAAACTTGGGCAAAGCTTGGAAAAACCGAGAGAATTATGACTTCCCAAAAGTCGCAATCTAGAAGGTGGTGTTACCACATATTAAAAATTCGATACATCGTTAAGAAATACTTCACTATCCCACGAGAAGTATCGAAATCAAACCATGAAAATTAGGCGGAGAGCCAATTGATTAGTTCTGGTTGCGCTTTAGTTTGCTCGCTGACCACAGTCCAAGGGTATAGAAACCCTTGATTTATTGCCTAACTTTGACGGCCTAGATTACGTAAAAATATGGAAATGGAAGATGTTCGTAAGTAATAGATTCGTAAAACAATTATATACCCAATAAGATGTTTTTTCGACGAATGCTATTCCTAGTGAACGTCTAGGCTAGGCGGGTCCGGGTCACAAAGTTCAATGTCGAATTAGTGATTTGGCGTTACACAGCGGCAGTTCATTTCTAAGACGAATACATAATTGCTGATGTAACGGCTCTTATCGGAAATCACGCTCCATTGCACGCGCAGGCGAGACGCTACAACAACGGCCGGGCTGGCAGCAATATCTGGAATTGTCCATTGTCTACGGCTACGCTAGATTTAATAATTGTACCATTATTATGTTTTGTAGGCATTATCACTTCTGGCGGATATCGTGCCTTTTGTTAATATTTTATTTAAAAACTCATAACTTTCTCATAACAGGACTTCATTTAATAACATGTAGAGTAGGTACACAATAGCTTAGCACAATAGTATGTATCTGTCGTGGCCAGATCGTTGAATTGGCCATTTCATGATGTGGCCGGCCATTTCATGAAAAGTGTTTTTTTTATGAAATGGCCAATTTTCGTTGGCCGTATCGTTGAAATGTATTTGAAATGACAACGTTCAACGATTTGGCCAACCACGTTTGGCCAAATCATGAATGTAGAGTGATATATAAAGGTGAAATAAAAAAGATTATACTTAATCATTTTTTTATTTATTATAACGTTACTTACATCAAATAATCACTTAACAATAATTATGTTTGTACTATGTAGGTACTTTAATATTAATTATTTAAATTGGAAAATATAAGTAAGTAAGTATGTTACTTATACAATAAATGCTAAATTAGTGAATGTCTAAAGAATGAGGCCCTCTCTCATCCTCAATTTTGAAATCACTAATCAAAACACACAACACAAATGCAACAACAGCGCCACTAGCGGAGAAATTTTTAACTATTCAACGATATGATCGCTAACATTTGGCCATTTCATGAAATAGTCATGCTATTACTTGGCCAAATCGTTAATCGTTGACATTTCAATGATCTGGCCTACGAAAATCGGCCATTTGATGAAAAAATCACTTTTCATGAAATGGCCGGCCATATCATGAAGTGGTAATTTAACGATCTGGCCACGACATATCCATCATAATCCAAAGAATCAACATATATAAAACAGAAAAAAAACTCTGTTTTCAAAACATAACTGTAATAAAAAATACGCGTCGACTTGAGAACCTCCTCCTTTTTTTTGCGTTGGTTAAAAATTGGAATTAAATATTTTTTTGGAATAGGCTCTAGCTAGTGTGAAATAAGTAGAACATAAACAACATATTAAAAGTCAACCGGTTGTCAGTCATTATGCCGTGTTTGTGTTAACTTGCCTAAGAGTTAATTTAAACCACGTGTTCTTGTATGAGGGTGCCAGAGGAACAAAAAACAAACCAACCTTATAGCAGTGAAAGAGCTATATAAAAAAAAGAGTATTTATGTTTGAGTTATTTTGTCCCAATAGTTTTTGCCCTATCTGTCAATGTATGCAGTGAACAGATTTTTTATTATTTGTAATATACTTTAGGTATATATACTTATGAATAAATGGTTGTTCTTTGTGAAATAAAGAGTATTTTACAAGAAACACAAGAACAAGTAAGCTTATAATCAGTAAAAACCTGAAATCTGAATTCAGACCAAAATTAGCTCCCAATTTTTTTTAAATCTTTTTTTATCTAAAGAAATGATTTTATATATAACTTTTTAACCTACTTGCCTTATTTAAAACGATTCTAATACAATGAATACCGTGTTATTAGAGATATTAAAAGCTGTGTTATAAGCTTAACAAAACGTTGATTCATTTTAGTATCCAACGGGCTGCCCGACTTGTAAGATAACATAAAACAAGAGGAAACTGCACTACAACAGAATTAATGAGCGATATAAGTCAATCAAATACTTAATTTCTTTAATCATTTAGATGTACCATGATGGTCCTATTGTCTCCACTGTGTGTATAGCATGTGTATAGGATAAATATATAGCTTTATGTAAATACAGTAACGAATCGCCGATGGAGCTAAATATTTATCTTCTTTTAATAGGCATGCACTGCTCGGCAAACACAGAGAAGTACAGGTGTAAATCTGTTTTTTTTTCTTCATTTTAGAATTTAAATTGTTAATTTATTAAATTTTCATTTGTACTTCACACAAACAGTAAAAGTAAATGCATTGTTAAATATGTTGTACTAAGCCTACTACACCGACTGATGTTTCTTAAAATATATTTTTTTACCAACTAGTGTCTCGTTGTGATGCAACGTTCCCGTAAAGAGCAGTTCCGTCTAATGAAGTGATACCTTTACAATGTTTACTATTTTTAGCGGCCGCCATTTTGACGCCACTTAAATAAACCCTAAACGCGATCGCGCCGCACTTAAAGTTATGGCTACCCTATCTATTTTAATACTACCTTTTAAATATCATGAACTGAGAGTTGGATTGGATGAACCCAGCCTAGCTAGCACAAGGCGTGTGACAAGTCGATTCCGCTCACAGACAGGGATAGTCTTAGTATTTGTGACTCACTCACTCACTTTGTAAACGTTGTCACCTTTTATGTGTCGACGTCGATAATTGGAACATATTTTATACCAATATTTTTATTATATTACCACAATTTTAATTTAATGAAATGTAGTATACTTACTTAGTTTATGATAATGTGATAAATTAAAATGAGTTTTTGCGTACTTGCATTGGATAAACGATTTACCTACATGTTACATGTATATAACGTTGCACTGTGCATTAAAATAATAAAATAAAAACATACATACCTACTATATGGAGAATCTCATGTCAAATCTAAAATATTTTTTGGATTATTAGACAATTAACAGCTTTTGGATCAAATAGAAAAGTTTTTAAAACTGTCCGAATAGCTATTTGCAGAGTTACAGTTGCTGTTTAGTTTCTCTTTAGCTGGACAGCGAGGGTTTCGATTTGTTTTCGTTAGGCACTGGAAACTTTTTTGTAGCTTTTTCTGCTGAACAGAACGCGTTAGTCAAAAAAAATACTGTTAAGAATAGAAAGAAAATGTAGCTTAGGTATAATCCTAGAAATGGCAACCCTCCAGTAGACGTAGAACGGGTCGCCCAAAGACAACCTGGCGCCCCGGTCCACCTTGCAAGAAGCAGCTAGTCTTCTGGGACTTAACTGGGAGGAGTTACCCGCTGGTTGCTTAATACCGCAGAAATTGGAGGAAAATTCTTGAAGCCTTTGTCCCCGCTAGGGATTAGAGGAAGAAGAAGTTAATTCTATAAAATATTATTTAGTAACTAAAATAATTTGTTTTGATGATCCGCAAACTTTTCCCTGATTGAGTAAAAATAATTCATAGGTAAGTATTGTGATAGACAGGTTCCACTAAACCGTCAAACAAATATATATATGAACATGGAACAAGAATACCTATATAGACCGATAAAAATCGATATTCGTAAATTTCGTGTTAGTGTTTGTTATATGTTGAGTTATGAAAACAATGTTTGTATTTTTACTGTTCCTGGCAGGAGTTTGAAAGTTTCCCCGAACTCTGTTGCTATGATAAACGGGGCCTAAACAAAACAGGTTAATTTCCCCAACTCACCCCCAGCCCCCAGCCCCTAACTTCGCCTAATTGAACAGTTGACAGACGTGACAGACTTCACGTGAGTGAGAGCCTAATTTTATTATTTAAATGGAAAATAATATAACACGCACACTCTCGTTTTATACACATTGCGCAGCGCAGTTTTTTTTATTGATATTGTCATACATGCAAACTGTAAGGACGCAAGATTCGCCATATTTTAGTTCCTAGTTGTAGACTAGTCTGACATCTAGTATTACTAACCATATCGAAAAAAACTGCACGAACTGTTTTCGGCACGATATCGTTATGACATTTACGAATGTCGTGTGTTGCTTGCAACGTCTGCAAAAAAATAAGTGAGATTTTTTTAAGTTACAAGTAAACACGGGGCAAGTGTTATTGGTAACAAAGGAGCTAGTTGATGCTTTAACAAATATGCTCATATATTTTTGCCTCCTATGTGACATTTCGGCAGTTGAAATCAATGATTGTATTCTTGTTATTAAATCTAATTTGAAAGCATACTCACTCATTTACAACAAAGGGATGAAAATTGAACTCTACTCATTGAACAATATACGCTGCACACCGAACTCAAATGTCAATGATGCAAATATTAAATAATTAGTCCGCATGTTAATGTTTTTGTTCAGGTTAAACATTTCATGTAGAGTACAAATTTTGTAATTCAAAACCATTTTTTTTTATAAAAAAGCTTATTAAAAAGTTAAAACAAAAAATAATGTAAAGAAATAAATATAATGCAATGCTATATGAATCGCACTTAATCAATACATAAGTAATTCAAATTTTTAATGTGAGAGTCGGAAGTAGGTAGTCAGGTTGCGTAAAACACATCATGACATAACACACATTTTCTCGTATTTACGAAAATGTAGATTAGTGTTAGCATTGGTGGCCTGTGAGACTGGCCTACTTGCGTTCAAAATTTTACTTAGTGCAATTTGCGACTTTTTTCCTCCAACAAATCTAATGAACATGGGCTAGGCAACTTATATGTTAAAATTTGTAATACTTAGTTGACTGACACTTGTTTACCCACATTAATTTTTATTTCTGTGCTACAAGTTCTTTTAAGTAGTATACATAATATGATACTATCTAATACGAAGTCATAAAACTAATACTTAAAGCAAATTGAGAAGATGAAATTATCCTTAAATACCGCAAACTCCAGCTAAATCCTATCTGACTTTCTTAACTGGATACAAAGTAATTAGTTGTTAACTTCAGTTCCTTATCCTGCTTCGTCCACTTTGACTACTTTCAGAACAAATTTATGGTATTTAATGGATCGCCTTTAAGAAAGCGAGTACATTTAAAATGGAGTTTGTTTTATGTAGAGCTCAGAGACAATGTTCGGAAGAGATTCGTTTTATATTGATTGAATTTTATTTAATTGTTACAAAAAACTGTAAGGTACATAATTATTATAAAGTCGCAGTTTCAACAAACACTGGTGACTTGAAGTGCACCGACTACCACCGTGCTTTGATTTGCAAATTTTACAATTATCGTTCATCGTTCCCTAAAACACAATGAAAAATATATACATAAATCCATAATTTAAACTTGTTTTTAAATTAAATTGTGGCATTCGGTTTACGGTAGATGTGTTATTTAAAATTTCGAGTTAGAAACATGTCTTTTTGTGTTTTTTTTTATTTTACTTTGTAATCCTTGCATGCTCTTATTTATTTTCTAGAGAATGTAGAGTCATGTTTTCCTAAACTTGACCGAATATAAGTAACCAGCAATTTATTGGTTCTCGTTCACCATTGGTATAATACAATACCTAATCAATATATTAAACTTCCGTTACTGACTGACTGGCTGACAGACAACACAGACCCGAAACTACTGGGCGTAGGGTGCTGAAATTTTGGACGTAGATTCCTTTGGAAGTTTAGGGGAGCACTGAGAAATAATTTTCCGAAATCTCCATCGGAACGGGAAAAAACGGGATTTTTGTGTTTATAAAAAATCTGCGCAGGTGAAACCGCGGGGCAGCCTCTATTACAACAATTAAATTACACGTACAGTAACAGACACGGCCGGCGTAACACTACCGGTTTTTCTGTATTGCAATATAGCTCTTGTTCTTTGGTAATATAGTCTAAGGCTGACGAAACGATAGACAAATCTGTTACGGCCTCCTAGTCCGCCACTGTACATACATAGTGATTCTATTGACAAACTTGGATAAAGTAAATCCTAAACCAAAGACTACAATCCATATAAATACAAGACACCTATAAATTGTTTCAAGAACGAGTATCTAGTATGGATTCGTTCGCTATTGCAGAGTAGGTAACACACGGCCAGTAATGGATTAAGTTCTGTAAATGGAACTGGTACCACAGCAGTGTTTGACTGCAACCGTTTAGGAAGTTTGCGTCGAGATTCGAACCGTGCGATTGAGTTGTTTGGATTGGGAACTCAAATCAAATTGACCAATTCTGCACCTTTATTCAATACTTGATTAGTTTTATAATTTGACGTCTGTTGTATTTTGTTTAATTTGCTTTGAACTTTAATGTCATTTGCCAAGCTCACTGTAATTGAAAAGTTTCAGTTTGATTATTTATTCGTCAACATTTTTGTTTTCAGAAACAATTGCTCTGTTTCATAACGCTTTCAATGATTTTCTTAGGTCCTTATGATTTTCTTAGGTTTAGGTCTTAGGTCCTAGATTATGAGTTATTTGGATACTAATGATGTTTTAACTGAAATTTAAATAAACATTAAACGTCACGGACCTACTTATTTGTAACACTTTGAACGTCAAAGAGAAACAGTTCGATATTGAAGCAATATGATCACATCTCACATCCCATCCCTAGAGAGGCAGCTCCAACTACAACTAGTACAAGCCTGATCTAGTTCGCACTGCTAGTATCGCACTGGATATATGTGTCATGGATGCCACGAGGTTACTCGTTGCATGACGCACACGGAATACTTAATCTACGCTTCATTGGTATTGCTATTATGGCACGAATGTTACAGCTGATGCTTGGTTTGTTTTGTTTTAGAGCTGTTTCATTTATTAATTGTTTGCAAAGATAACTAACTACTCATGAACCAAGATAGCTAAACTTTATTTCAATAGAAGTAAGTAAGTATATATTTTAATAGAAAGTGCTTACCTCCTGGTTTTTGATAAAATATTGAATTGGATGTGTATTTATTGATTTCATTATATATTACACTAGTCGACCCGGCGAACTTCGTATCGCCTAACCTATTAGTATTTTGTTCATGTATTATACTTATAAACCTTCGTGTTGAATCACTCTCTCTATTAATAAAAACCGCATTAAAATCCGAGGCATAGTTTTAAAGATTTAAGCATACATAGGGACAGACGCGGGAAGCGACTTTATTTTATACTATGTATATTGATTTAACTGGGGGAGAGTTTTGTTTCATGCCTTAACTTGGCAATAAAACTGTAATTGCTAATTAGATTTAAATCCATTCTGAAATAGTAGAATGATAAAGTTGCATGTTGGCTAGGACAATTTTTTTTGGTTATTACTAAGTTATTCCGACATGGCTTAGAACTGCAGCCGGCAGTTTACCTTCAGATCCTTTTGTAGAGGTAGAGCTGCGCAATAATATTTGGACTCACGATTCTTTGCACTCTATACTTACCCTGTTACTTAATACGGATGGCAAGGTTACTTTGTTATTGCATTTGGTTGCACAATTCGTATTTTTCATATTTTTTTTAATGATGTATTAGTACATGCGACAATTATTAGAACCTCTATTTTTTCTTAGCTAGAATTTTACGTTATACAGGTATTTTCAGGTACCTATACATTATTAAAATTCGAATTATATTTTTGCGAACACAGTTGGTTGGTGGTGGAAGGTTGGCTTGCAAATCATTATATTTTTTTTACCAAGCATTTTTGTAGGAAAAAATATTGTTACTAGCTATGCATATTATGTTAATTGCGGTATGAATGTTATGTGAAGCAATGTAAAAGATATTACGCCGAAATCTGCGGTTCTGAAAGTATCATGGACATACTGTTGTACAACTCGCCCGCCGGTATTACATTTCATATAAGTAGTTGCAGCTAATACGGATGCTCTATTAAGGCTAAAGACACATTAAGCGACTGAGCTGATCAAGATGAACCACTTCGTAAGAATTTTACATCACTATAACATAAACGACAGTAAAGTCTAGTTGTTACCTTTTTAAGCTAAAATTTAATATTATTAATATTATTATTATTAATATTATATTTGTCTGAATCACTGTTTGTAGAAGGGGTGCGTGCAATTAATTAAGATCACTCGCTAGATACATGAGATAAACATTTAAGAAATTTTTTGAGAACTTTTTTGAAATAAAAATTAATAATATAAAGGTATGTTACTAAAAAACCAACATCGTAGCCATATCGTTTCACTTTCTGTAACAAAAATAACAATAAAACACTTTTAATACGTAAACGTACATATGTATTTAAAAATTAGAAGGTAAGGTAACAAAGACTGCTAATTGTTGAAGGCTAAGCGAATGTGGCTTTGCTGGGGTCGTCTAGGTTTGTTGGCGCTTCAACCGCAATCCTATATGGGTATGTTATTACCTATGTTGTAATTAACGTACGTAACGAATATATTTTTTTAATTTTATGTTACACAACTACATGCACTCAGTTTATCAAAAGCAAATTTAAACAAATCAATTATTTGTTCAATCATTTTGTAATATTACAATACAACGTAATAGTATAATAACATAATAACTATTTGTGCATTATTTGCGTGCGTCTGTAAGTTTACTTAGTGCAATGCGAAGTCGGTCGTCGTGATAAAAAGTGCCCAATCATCCATCACCTCACCGCCCTTTTAGGGAAACTGTGCTCGTTAAGTTTGAAGCCAAGTACCCCAAGTGGAAGCTAAACCACGATGACAGTGCAGTGATGGCCAGGAATAAATTGTGCACATAGCCACTTGAAACTTCCAATTTACTGACAAAAATTATCCAGCTAGAATATTATGTCTCTGAAACTACTGTCTGTGTATTGAAAATATGAAAAATGTCGTTTAAAATTAGAAATTTCAATGTTAGAAACTCTTTTTCTTAACAAAGTCGTTGAGTAATGCCTATATTTACCAGCCTCTTCAGCGTTGTTTATAAAACTTTTACAAATACCTTAACAATTTAGGTGTAGGACTGTATAGGTAGGATATAGTTTCACACTATTTGGTATACTATTGTATCATTCAAATACTTGTCGTGTTAGGTGATTTATTCAGCTAGATTACACGGTTGCGAATTTCATGTACCAACTCTAATGTTTCTCCGCTATTACATATTACTTACAAACTCGTTTGAACCAACTTCGGTTTCAGTTTCAGCGGTTAAGCAGAAACTTTATCTTGCTATATTTCAAAGACCAACTTGAATTAGATTTACGGTGTATGTGACATGAAACGCTATTAATCTTGTATGAGCAAATTCATTTAAAAGTTGTGATACTTTTACTTAGTTTAGTATCTTGCGAGCCAGATCTTGAACAGTAACCTAATAAAAATGTATATATATTATTATGATTTTTATGATCACTTGAAATAACTTTATTCTGTTTATAAATTAAAAAAAGGACATAATATTTTTTTTGTCAAATCAAAAGTACTTATGAAACAAAAATAAATAAAAAAATTACAAAGTTTGAAAAACCTATAAGTATTAAATTCTGTGTTTTTATCCCGGCGCTCATATAACGGGCACGTTTTGACCGACAAACTGTGCTGTCCTAAACAAACACAGGAAAAACCAATAGTATTGGGCTTTAAAACTTATCGCCAGATTTACTTTTGGATTTTTTTTTAATATGGGGACCTAGTTCTGATATTGAGTTGGTTCTTGAGAAACCCGATATATGTGTGTAAGATAAAACTAATCTTTATTAAAAAAAAAAAGATTTATTTGATTGTACTAGATGGTTAAATTTTAAAGCAATAAAGCTTATTATCAGTATCATATCTATGTATATTTTATTTGTAATCTTTACACTGTTGGTGTTGATCCTAGTCAGAACTTCATATAAAGCCAAATCAACGGATCTTTTATTTTATCCCAAGACGTCCACTCATAGGCCTACGATTTTGGTTTCTCTTTGAACTATAACTCTTACTTTGCCTTATACTTTGAACACTCTTCTTGTAAAAATAACCTTGATTGACGGAACTTTTCTTTCTTGGTTCATGATTTTAAAATTAAGTTAAGGCTTCACATGTCGGGGACTACGAATGTTGTTTAGAATGCCCGCTCATGAAATATAATGTTATACATAAATTTAGTAAAATTATAAATTGTAACTAGAAGCGGTTTGATAAAAATCCAATTTAAAGTAGCTTAACCTTAGTCCTTAGTTAAGACGCGTGGTGCATTACATGCCGTATACTAATAAAACACACAGGTGCGATCACGCACCGATAATGCAAGGTTGTGTTTGTTAGCGATCAGTCAGTAATGAGTAATTGATACTAAATAATCGATCAACTTGCGTAATAGTTGATTTGACTATGCAATTTTACCTTGCGCAGCGCTGGTTAAAAAAACATCAGTAGAACGACTATGTCAGCCAGAGATCGAAGAGAGAGCAAAGTGATTTAAAATGGATAGATAGAGGGACATTAGAACTGCAATTAAACATCTTAAAAGTTCATTAATTTAAAGCTTTCTTAAAACTATTGCTACAGTAAAGGCAGACCGATTAAAGATGGATCTTTAAATATTCACGGATCGCTAATTAACAGTACCCTAAAATATAATGATGTTTACTATGCAGCACATAGTTGCTACAGCCACAGCTGCAGCTAACACACATGACGCTTGCAATGTATAAAAGTGTTTACAAAATAAATGAAATCGTTATTTCTTTTATTGCCAGCTATTTCCAGCTTTCCTCCCCCATACGCCTCAGATATAATTTATCAATATACATAATAGCACGATCAATATCTCCATAACGTTAACTTTAAAGATCAATATCTGTTTGAAACTGAGCTAAAATGTAGAGCATCTAAATGGCATGGCTATAGCCATAGATCCCCTATCGCAAATGATTTATTACCTACCAGTATGACATAATTGCTTATTGCGTTGAATATTCATAAGGTTCTAATGGAGACTTTTTTTGTTTCAGGTAATGATTGTTATGTCGAGTTTTGTAAGCAGCGACGCCCATTACGAGATAGAATTGAAGCCGGTAATTGAAAGTTTGCATGTGGGTAAGATGATTTGAAATGCAAAGCATTTCGTTTGATGGCATCCGCGTTGTTTGATTGCGCTCTATTACATTATACATTACTCTCTGAATAGTGATAATTCATGCGGAGTAGAAGTTATTACAATATTGTTTTTTGTAAAACAAGAGACTGCAATGCCATGTACGGCCTTATCTCTGAAAATAGGTATATGAGAAGGAGATGGAGAAGAAGAACGTACAAATTATTACTTTTACCCCAGCAGTCGCTAAGTTTGCTATGTTAATACAATTGCGATTCAACTCAAGTGACCATTCGTACAAATATACTTATAATATGGTGGGCGAGAGGACACCAGGCTGATTGTTGTGGGTTAAGGCCAGCTATGTTTACTTAAGTACTCTGTGAGGACAAGTTAACTAAACGATACTGGACAAATAGCACCTTGTTGATAAATACTACTTCAAATAGTTACATACAGCCATTTAAAATAAACACAAGTCGATTTACGAGTTTCAATTACTTTAAATGAATCGAATGATTTTTTTTTCTTTTTAAACCTTATTTTACCTTAGTTACTATACGTGAATGTTATGAATTTTGTTTTTTTACAAATATTGCATCCGCGTCGCAATAACACTTGATGTTAACTAATTAACAATTCTACTACGTGTTCAAATATTAACAATGTTAAACGTTATATTTCATTTCATCAAGTTAAGTAAGGTTTACTTACTTTCGCTTTTTAACTTAACACGAAATACCTTGACTTGAACTAAGGCTTAGGGATCTAAGGTTACGCAAATGTTTTGGTTTATAAGTGCTGCTTTGGTAAACCTTTATATTTCGAAATTCATGCAGTGTTCATAGTCATAAATCATAATTAAAAACAGTTAAATCTATACAGAATCCATAAATTAGAGAGCCTCTCGTCTGTCAAAAAGTCGATCTATAACATTTGCATCTAGAAAATGTTTAAAAAGTAAATGTGGCGAGTTTAAAGAGAACATTGAAATCATGAACCATTTCAGGGATGCCTTGGACCTAAAAAAAGTTCAAAAACGAGCGAGAGTAGCGCTAATAATATTTAGTTTATCATTCTTTGAGTATCAATACTATACAAATGTATTTTATTACCTTACTATATTTTTTTAGTTTTTTCCATTCGTTTTAAACCTTAAGCGGATAGAAAGTAGTAGCTGCAGGGTGCTGTCGCTACTAAATTACGCAAGATCTATCTCTACTTATCTTATTTCGGTAATATTGCTTCTCGTTGAATACTTTCTATCATAGGACAACTTTTACACAGTATATTATTATTCTATTTGAGACATATTTTGACAAAAAGGCGTGTGTTTAGTGCGCACGCGCTACCTTGTCACGATAGTTTTGCAATAGTAAGCCAGGTGAGGTGACACAACGAAGGGTTCGTTAGAATAGTTTCAGCCTTGCGACAAAACTGGCTGGTTGAGCAATGAAACATTAAATATATAGAAAATTCTTAATACGCAACATCTACCTCTTTCCGTTCAACTAATTTTCGGTTTTCCTTACTTAGTGCATCCCCATGCGCTACTTTTATTCAAGTCTAGTCTCTGCTAGCGATATTTATTGTACGTTATTCATTGATCAGTCAGTAAACGGAAAAGTTTTCTTTATTGACCGTAGGACTACTATTACAGCCTTCGAACAATTATATACAGCCAAGACAATTATCAACTTATCAACATTGATTCATATGCATCTGCTCTTGACATTTTCTTAATTGAAAATTTCATAAATTACTTTGACATTAATCGCCCCTTAGAAATAAATCCGTAAAATCCGGGAAAACTTAATAATATTGTAAGTAAAAAAAACATAAATGTGTCGAAAAATAACACGTTAACCAAACCCTACTGCGACAGTTTATGCCCTTTTTGAATACACCACATCGCATTAGCTGCTAATAGCAATAGTGGTCAATTCTGTTAAACAACTTTTTTTTTATAACTTTTGCACTTTTACAAGAAAATCATTTTCGGTTAGCTCCATTATTAAAAAAAAAAAAAACTGAGACTTAGAATATATTTAATACTAGTCGACCCGGCGAACTTCGTACCGCCTAACATTTAACTATATTTTGCTTGTGTTATACTTAAAAACCTTCCTCTCGAATCACTCTTTCTATTAAAAAAACCCTCATTAAATTCCGTTCTGCAGTTTTAAAGATTTAAGCATACATAGGGACAGACGCGGGAAGCGACTTTATTTTATACTATGTTTAATATAATTGTAGGAGAAATGCGATCTCATAATTTCCTAATTTTAAACGAAAGCACTCCCTCTGTAGCTAAGTACTCAAGTACTCATTCGATCACGAAATGAGAACTCCACACAATATTATTGCTAATTAAAATTTTGATTGTGTAAGAGACTTGCTTTGCTGATTGGTACGTAAATAAAAACTGGAGAGAGACGTAACAAAAGACTATCACAGAATTGCTTTACATTTATACCCAGGGGGTGCATTTACGATGTCAACTGGTAATCGTAAACATTTTGTGTTTGTGGGTCACATTTCAGATTTAATGTCTTAGGGGTTTTTGGTTTCATTATTTGCGATTGACAAAGATAAAGATTGACAAAGAAAGAAAAGATATGAAAAGAAAATGCTGTGTTTTCCTGCTGTGGACAGACTAGGCTCTCCACTACCAATTTTCTTTACTAAGAAAAAAAAGGCGTACTTACGCAGTCTATAAGTCCAAGTCGGCGAGCTTAACACAAATAGCATGTTTGAATTGAAGCAAAAAAACGAGTATGTTCTAATGATGCTAATTGTACAGCGATCAAGGTTAATTAACCTACGTGCATTAATTCATTATGTTCGATGTTCTCATTGTTCGCATTTTGCCTATAAACATAAAATCATAACATGTTATTGATTATAAATTAGTTTATAACTCGATTGTTTCATTTAATTAGGCCAACGGTAATAAGTATATTAATTTAATACTTAGTAGGTTACTTATCTATCAATGACATATGTGCTGTTTAAAATGTCTGTCACGCCTCCGTTTCATGTTTTCTATACAAAGCCTTGTAGGATTAGGAGTGGTCACTTAATGGTGAAGCAATAAGTACTTTTGCAAGGGCATTTTCCATTATCCATCGCATAACAAGGTTGTAGAGAAGAGTTTGTTTACAGGTCTGCTGTTTGACATTGTATGAAAGACAACCACAAGAATTTGAATTTGTGATACCCGGTAATTTATTTTGGATAGGTACTTAGTTTCTTTGCTCTATGATTAATATCTCGTATATGCATACGACAATTACCTTCCTCTATAGTCCGAGCCAACGTGGTTGTTTGTTTAGCGACAAGCAAGGCCGCGCCGGTCGCACGGCTCGAACCAGTCCACTTATTGAGGCTTCATGATTAGAAGCAATTTCTAGCGCATTCACACGCTCGCTGTCAACTCTGATTGCTTAGCTTAGCCCTGGTTTATACGCTACGGAAAACGCATACTGTACGAGTATTGTACAGTAGCGGACTAGGACGGCGTAACACTTTTGTCCATGGTCGCGTGCGCCCTAGTCTGTAATACCAAAGAACAAGAGCTTTTTTGCAATACAGAAAAACCGGAAGTGTTAAGCCGTTCTTGTCCGCCACTGTACAATGTCATAGTCTCTATCTATGCTACTATTATGCGTAATGTATATTCTGTGTAAATTGTTTGGTTTTTAATTATATTTAAATAATGGTGTGAATTTCAAACAGTGAATGAATTTATTTGCCATGTTCTAGTGTTCCGATTGCAAGATGTCTAACACGGCTTTAAGGCACGCTTTATGTTAAAGTCTTGGTTTACTATTAGACAATGAACCGGGAAAATCGTGCATAATGCACATAACAGTTTATTGCAGGCACACCTCCAGCTTTACTATATTATTGTACCGCGTTTTGTATTTAACATGCTTTGTTTTAGCATAGTATTTACTATGTTTTCATTATGTGAAACAGAATTTAAAACTCTTCGATGAAAGAAAATATATAAGCTTTCATAAAAAAAACAACCAAGATATCAACAATCTAAACTTATGTAAAACGAAGATACGAAGGTAGCCTATCTAAAGTAATTCTTTCCACTGAGGTCGTTGCTACGCAAGGCTGCTTTTCTGTAATTGAATTAGTTTTTTATTTTATTATTGATTCAAACTTCCTTCTCTTAAACTTTAGCTTAAATTGAATCTCAGGTGATATACACTGAATTCAATAGAAAATCACTGGGGCGATATTCAGAATAGCTAGGTATTTCATGAATAATATTATTGCGAGATCCTCGGATCATTTGAGGATCGTCGCAAAGTCAGCCATTTTCAATTTGTTCAAAATGAGGTTACGTCCAGGAAATTTAATATTAATTTCGTGGTAATTTTTTAAGCTTTGTATATTAAAAGTCAATGGTTTTTAAGATTCTAGTTTACGATAGCAAGTTACCGGAATAATTCTACTTTTGTACCTTGTGTAATTGTGCATTACTTAAATGTTTATTTTGGTAAATTTAACGCAAGGTCAAAAGTTTCATCCGGCAGGATGCCAGAAAAATATTCCAAATCAAGATGTAAAGCCTTTAATCTTTATAACGATACTAAAAGAGGACGCGATATTGTTCTGTTTGCGCATTTTTGTTTGCTTTGTGGACCACACGCTAAGGAAGGATATGGCTTGAAGCTTGAGGGTTCAATTGACGCGGGAACAAAAAACACTCGATTTGCTATTCCCCACAACATTTGCATTAATTTCATTTTGTCATGATTATTTAAGGCACGTGTAACAATCGCGCCCTTATTCTTAGCAAATGGGTGTAATTCGTCAAGATCAACACACCCCTTTGTAACCTCAACCCTTAAAAGGATCATTGATCAAGAAATAAAATAAAAAAATGTCGTGTTTCTTTAAGCACTCCTTTCTGTAGGTAGTAAATTTTTATCACTTTTCGTTATTAATTTTGTGTTTATTTTTTCAAATCTAATTAATAAGAAAAGAAAAAACTAACGATATTCTAATAAAGACTTGTCATGTCACACACAATTGTAGGTACCTACATTCATAGTATACCAATTATTTTAAATCCTGAGTGAATAACGTGCTAGTAAATGATACAAAACCGTAACTGGACGTGACTGAATAAGCATTCACATAAGCCTGCCT
Source organism: Euspilapteryx auroguttella (assembly GCA_951802225.1). Taxonomy (NCBI): domain Eukaryota; kingdom Metazoa; phylum Arthropoda; class Insecta; order Lepidoptera; family Gracillariidae; genus Euspilapteryx; species Euspilapteryx auroguttella. The sequence continues at coordinate 6,032,834 of OX637651.1, forward strand.
GATGCTTCAACTTCACAATAGATCGATGCTCCTACGTCTACGATGGACAATGGTACATTGGTGTCAATGTCGTCGGACTCTTTGTCTTCCCCGAGGGTCGCTGAGCACTATCTGTCAGGCACACGGCCGCCATTGCCTCTTACATAATGGAACTTTGAAGCGAAAAAATCAGTTAATAATATGACAATCTTTAGATGTCCTTTGTTCAGTGCGGTTTCAAGGTGTGGGTTGTGTTTTTTTGTTAATGTTTGGGCGTCTGATCTGAACTGCATTTTGTTTGTACCATTGTAAATAAATTGAAACGATTTGTTAGATTCTCTCTTCCGTACCGCGACTACGATGACATTTCAAGACCAGCAATTAAATTTTAACAATTATATTTTCATTAAAATTGTGTCATATCATAAATTGTGTACATAATGTTAGTTTAATTTTACATAAGTTAGGTAATGCAATGATTTTTGTACCTTTAGCTTTTGTACAAATTACAGGCACCGATACCATGTAGTTACCGCTATACCGCTAATGTCTCATGTCCTTTAAAGGTGATTTCATCAAATAACTTTGAGGTCAGGGCGACATCCGTCCGCGACAGGTGTAAGGAAATGGCGGCCTAATTGTTGTCAGTACCTATCTACATAAAATTAATTAAGGCTTTATAGCTATCGTTTTAAAGTTTTAAAAGAAGAAACTGGTTGTTGCGATCCATAGCATTGCTATAATTACACTTGAAATTTTTAAACTCATGCAGAATGGAATGGGCATCTCATGCTAAGTTAGTTGTTGAACATTTTTTTTTGAGAAAAACATATAATTTTGTTTTGAAATTGTAATTGAAAATTGTAAAAGATTAGATGAGTTGAAAATAAACAAAGTAATGTTTTCCTATACTCAGCTACATATTTTGAAATAGCTTTCGAGAAACTATGCTACTCAGTATGGCCTTGTTTGCGTGTGATAAGATTAACATTTTGGGATTCCATGACATAGATTCTATAGGTAAATAGTAAAAGCTAAAAGCAAATGGTCATTTCTATATTATACGTACCTATATATAGGTTACAGATAACCTAAATTGTTAACATTTTAGACTTTGTTAGCTAGCTTTATATATTTCTGTAGCTACGCCTTAAGTAATTTAAGAATTGAGTAATAACATAATTACACAACTACAGTGATTTAGATCGTGTCGGAACTCGGAAGTTGCACGTTACTTAAAAATAAAAAGTATATTTTGTTCTTTCTTCACACTTTTCTTGTTGAGTAAGTGTTTTGCTATTCATTAGTAAAAACTTTGGATGATTATGATAATCGAGTGCTTTTTTAGTTGATTATATTATGCCCATTATCTAAGTTGGGCGGTTAACTCAATGCACTGCGCGCCCCGTTCGCGCATTATATGATTCTTTCTAGCATGCAATGGTAAAATCTGTGCGCTACGCGACGGAGGTCGGTGATTTGAGATAACCGCTTTAGAAATAATATAAAAAAAGGTATTTCTTTCTAAATTTATTATTTAGTGATTCCACTAAGCGTTCAGTCAGAGTTTGAGACATTTTATAATAGAAACACTTTCCTTTATTAGTAGCCTGCCGATGTAAGTACCATAATACTGTCTTTTTTCCATTCGCTTGCCCAACACCGCATGCCACCTTAAGTCCTTCTTTTATAAGGTAATTAAAAAATATTGCAGCACTCCTGCAGTGGATTACAAATAACGCCTATTTTCGGTCGTCACACCCTCTGAATTCAATCTGCTAATCCGCATGCCCAAAAAAGGCCATGTACCATTATTTCATAGATAAAGCGCCGTTTTTTGCATACACATCATTAAGATAACAAAACCTTGGCCTTCTGTATATTTTAACCATTAACTGCAGTAATGGTCAACGTCTTGTATTTTTTAAACGTGATTGATTTGTTCATTTGTAGGCACTAAGCAGTTTGTTCTAGACTTATTCGGAGGTCGTTAGTAAAATTTTAATTGTTTTAGTCGTTTATAATATTGAGGTTAGTTAACTTATAGTAGCACGTGTCACGTTCATAATTAATTTTAACTAGTTTTAATTAGTTAAATCTTAGTTTTCGTGCTGCTTTGGTAAGTGCGGTTATGTTTTTCTTTAATTTTATAATCTGTGTGTCATTTGTAGTGCATATTTCCAGGTTATTTCCTAAACATTCTGACTAGCCTCTACCTCTATTATACCAAGAAAGATTGTAGTGCAATATTCGACAATCGTTTTTCCTTATTAAAATATATAATTTAATACAATCGTTATATCAGATGAGTGGGACACAGCTCTTTTATAATAACTCACGTAATTGTGCGGTGTAAAGACACTAATGGGCACATTCGGGCCAGCTCGTCTGTCTAATGGAAGCCGGCTTTTACAAGTTTTGTTCTGCTCTCTTTCACGCCCGAAGGTCGTAAATCCTGTAATGCTCTAACGATGTGTTTCGTTTGTTTTGTAAGTACCGAACTTTGTTCATTATCACCATTATTAAAGCTCGTGTTTCAGTAAAATAAAATAAAATAAAAATATTCGGCTTTGTTGTTATCTTTATGTTATATCAGTCTAAAGATTTATTGAAACATTTCTGTAATTAAGTAATTTTGCAATGTCTCTTTTTCCTAATGATACAAGCTTGTAAGATTAAATACCGACTATAACAGTCAAGAATTCACTCAGAAAAAATTCAACCATCAACCTAAATCTATTTTTTTGACCTAAAAAGCATTTAGTAGCATAGCAAACCTTTTTCGATATAAATATAAGTTCTAAAATATAAATTACCTTAATTATGGACCACAAAAAATATTGGTATTATAGGTAACCAATCCAATCAGCCGGCCTAATCCGTACTACGCAAAGAAATAATCACGTGCTTAGTAGAATTCCCCTCAAATCCCGCAGCTTATCCTCGAGCCAGGTAAGCGGCAATTGGCATCGAAGATGATTAATAGCTCTGAGGTTATCCCTCGGGACGCAGTTCCATTAAACCCGTAATAAAATGATTGACGAAAAATACTGTGTTAGATGCGATGAGCAAAGAAATAATTATACTCTCATCTTGAGATCTTGAGAATCAAATTAAGTATGCTTTAATGTACTTAGTTAAGTAGGTCAAGCGTTAGAAAATATATTAGTTATTATAAAAGACTCTCTGACACAGCTTTTTGATGAAATTATATTTAACTGGTCTCGGGTTGATAAAAATATTATTAAATTACTTACTAACTAACCTCATCTACTATTTTCCCCTACACCGACACCGAGACAATGAAATTGAATTTCGTCATAATTAAATTGATGAAGCGCGTGACAACGGTATCAAATTAATAATTTGAAAGGGAAATTTTTCATCATCTCCCGGCGACGACGGGCCCTGGTAAATTCAATTGAGGAACACGAATATCTGCAGAGGCTGTGGAGTCAAATAAGATTTAAAAAATAAATTTGTGGATGAAGAGTGGAGATGAAATAAAATAAAGTTTTCGAATTTCAATTTTGTAGCTTTCCGTTGCGGAAGATGGAAAAACACGCCATTTCTAGAATAGGTATACAATTGTGTTCTAAGTTAGATTGGTTCCAGACTATATGTAACGCAGCCGATTTTGTGTAATGTGGCAGCAACATAATTCAGATAAGATATATTTTGCAAATGCGGGAGTAGTGTAGGAAATATTAGTATTAAATCAACCCTAGCCAATTTCAAACCGCCATTTGCCGGTCGAACCCACAAACTCTGCATCCTCTGCTTCAGCATTTCCTATATTTTTTCCCATCCAGTCGGAGCCCTAATAGTAATTGCCTGACGGATATACGGTTTCTCAATCAAGCGTGGAGAGGTCTAGCACCGTTTCCACTCGCGTCACATTACCGGGGATGAGGGTATATCAGGAGTTCAGAGAAGGGTTAATACTTATGTATTTAAAATAACAGCTTAAATATTTTTAACATTGATAATTTCAGGGTATTGTTATTTTTTAGGTTAACTTACTTTTCGCAATTTGAGCCTTTCAATTCTGTAACGAGTTTAAAATTTATATCAATACATAGTATAAAACAAAGTCGCTTTCCGCGTCTGTCCCTATGTATGCTTATATCTTTAAAACTATTTAACTGATTTTTATGCGGTTTTTTGTAATCGATAGAGTGATTTTAGAGGAAGGTTTATAAGTATAATACATGAGCAAGATGGCAATAGGTTAGGCGGTACAAGTTCGCCGGGTCGACTAGTATATACATATATTAAACTTCTATGTTACTTTAATGTTAAAGTCTATAATTTATTTAATAGGTCCATAGTAATTTGTTGATGGGATTTGAAAATTAGCTTAGAGTTGCGATAGTACCCTGGTTCTCTTAACTAAATTCGATCGACTTGTAATTGTCTTGTTAAGGACTTCGTCAACCATTGCCGCTTTAACAAAGACAATTTCTGTTACAAGCACAAATAAAACAGTAATGGTTAACGCAGTCGCTAACAAGACAATCACAACTCGATCGAATTTAGTTAAGAAACTTGACCCCCTGGTCAAATAACTTTATCTTGAGATTCTCGAGTGAAGATTGGCATACTACGTAAATATGCAAGCATTTTCTCCTTTGGAATAAATGATACCAATTCGTTTCTTAAATTTATCTAAGTACATAAAATATAGAAAAACATAGGAAATATGGATTTGTTTTATAAGTCACTATGTCATACGGAGATCATATTAGGTAAACACCTACAACTACATAATGTATTCCATAAATTACTTCTACCTCCACGTTTTTTCTGCGGGTTCTTACGCGACCGTGGCTTCGTCCACCAATATGTAATTTACCCATGGATCGGATACCCGCCTCGTAACGGATCAATGTGTGGCAGAGGCTCTACAAACAGTTCTCTTTTTCCGTAAGCCGTACCTATGTCGGTTCTCAGGGTAGGGGTTTAGTTCAATGACACAGGGTAAACTGGGATCAGTGCGTTTTAATAAATGTTGATTTATTTTCTCGAACACTTTTAAAATTCAGTACCTAACACTAATAACCCTACGGTTTTAGGGATAATTATGTAAAGAAAACGGACGTTTGTATGAGGTGGCAACCAGTAACAAGCAAAGTGGTCAAGCGTGTAATAGAAAATATGGATTCAAATAAATCACCTGGTAGTGACCTCTTACGCATGTCCGACTTAAAATATATAGTAGATAAAATTAGCCCTGTTTTGTCCAAATTAATAAACCTATCTGTACACAAACATGTTTTTCCTGACAAACTAAAAGAGGCTATTGTGCGTCCAATCCACAAAAAGGGTGACCGTAGCAATTTTTCTAATTATAGACAGATTGCAATCCTCTCAAGTGTAGACAAGATAGTTGAAAAGTGCATAGTTAATCAAATATCATCTTACCTACAAAAACATAGTATATTAAATGAATGTCAACATGGTTTTCAAAAAGGCAAAAGCACAAACACGCTGCTGTCAAATTTTACAGATGAAATAAATACATACCTAGAAGAAAAAAAGTTTGTAATTTAAATTTTTTACGATTTCAAAAAAGCATTCGATACTTTAGAAACGGAAACTCTACTTAATGGATTGGACGAATGCGGTGTAGTTAGACCATTAAACGACTGGTTCCGTAGCTATTTAACTTCGCGCTCTTATCAAGTAAAGATAGGGGGTACATACAGTGACAGAACAGAGGTGCAGTGTGGTGTGCCACAGGGATCTGGATGTGGACCGATATGCTATCTGATGCACGTAAACAGCCTTACTGGAGTATTACAGCATTGCACCGCCCACATGTTTGCGGATGACCTATGCACACTACATGCTAGCACCAAACTCGTAGACGCATGCAAATTAGTTCAACAAGATATTGACGCCGTCGTTAAATGGTCCCATGACAATGGTATAATCTTAAATTCCGATAAAACTAAATTAATCATCATTCATTCCCCATATTTAAATAAAGAAGACTCTCCAACCAATTTTTACACACATAGTTTTGCTTGTTTTCACAACAAATTTGCTAATTGTACTTGTAAACCAATTGAAGAAGTTGAAACTGTTACATACCTTGGTGTAAAAATAGATAAAAGTTTTTCTTGGTCTCATTATATTGACTATTTGTGTACTAAGTTAAGAATACTATTAGGTAAATTTTACCACTTAAGTTTCAAAGTTCCTAAAAGTACATTAAAAATGTTATATTTATTCCCTAGTCGAATCAACTCTGGATTACGCCCTCGAATGTTACGGTCTGACATTTAAAACCTATATCAATAAACTTGAAACTCTACAAATTAAATTCCTTAAATTACTTGTAAACAATAAGACAAAAAGAAACTGTAAAGGCGAATATAAAAAATTATTTAAAATATGTAAAATCTTACCGATAAGCTTAAAACAAACATACCTTTTTCTCGTAAACAACCATAGCAGTCGACGGCATAATCTAGACTTGATACAACATAGTCATAACACACGAGCACATGCCAGGGGAAACTTCGAAGTACCTCTAATTAACAACTATTTTGGTGACAGAACACATAAAAAACGCTTACCTTACCTACTGAATAAATTACCTGAATCTATTATCCGAGAGCCTAATAAAAATAAGTTTGCCAGGATGCTGAAGAGCTTTCTCCTGGACAAGGTGCAAGATTAAAAAATAAATCGATATTATAGTGTATAAGACATAAAATTGTATCTAATTATTTTGTATAATTTGTGAGACTCATTCGATCCCGCAGACAAACCGTTTAAACGGTTTTGCGGGACTATGTATAGCTTATGGTAATAAGACATGTTTAATAAAATATATAAATAAATAAAATAAAATGTATGATCTCCAATAAACTATGTCCTTAAAAAAGAGAAAAAAAAACACCGTTTTTGAAAGAAAAAACGCAAAATTGAAAGTCGAATCCCTTACAAATTTTTTTAACTTTCATTTCGGGAATTGAGCATAAATAAATAAGTAAACATTATGTACATACATGGCACGAATTAATGTATAAAATGAGGGAAATGATTTATACAGTTTTCTACGGTTCTTTTAGTTTTTTTCTTGCAACTTGTTTTTCAGGGTAAGTATTTATTTTGTTTAGTGATCTTTCTTAAAAAAATCTTTACTTAGTACCTCTTAGACCTCTAATTTTTAAATATCGTAAGAAATACCCACCCTAATATGACTTTTAATTAAGTCATCAGATTCATTCAGATTAGTTTCAAAATTGTATAATTTTATTGCACGTGACTGACGTTCTTATGTTTAATTAACTACATCCACGCTCCGCGCTCAATGGCTTTTCACAAAAAGAACAAATTCATGGCAAATTCACAACAAAGCGGCGACACATTGCATCTGTCACATGTCACGGAATCATTTTTCAGGATCTAATCCCGCGGCCGCGCGTCAAAGGGAGCGCTTATCGCGCCAAACAATTTATTACTACCTTACGTACGTTGACGGGATTTTCCTCAACTATTAATGTCATACTGTGACTTATCATATAAGAAGATGTTGTTTACGGGGTTTAGGGTCAATCAGCTTGAGCCTTGCTTGGGCTACAAAGACGTCTGTCTTATATTTCTGAAATTATTCTGTAAGTATAAGTTATTCGTTGTTTCATTTTAGTTTACTCTATAAAACTAGTTCGAGAGACTGCGACGTACGACGCGACCGATTTGAATCTAAAAAGGACAATCTTATATTGCATCAATAGATTGGACCTATGATAAAGAACAGTATTTTATTATTATTCAGTAAACCCGAACCTGATGAACATGAACATAATAAAGCTTAGATATAAATTTCATTATTCTACAATAACTACAGCCATTTTAGTCACTTAAATATAAATTCAATGTTCATTAATGTCAGCTGAAAGCCATGCCTGCAGTGATGTGGCGATCTATATATATATATATATAGTCGCCTAAACTCCGTTGTGAATAAATCATGTAAAAGCAAGAGTTTGTTCCAAACCCGCTGTCTGACCAAACTCAATTAGTTAATTATTATCTACTTACTTAGACTAGTCTAGGCATATGTGTGGGTGTGTGTGTGTGTGTGTGTGCACGCTTTCTGGGTTATTTCGAAATAGTTCACCATACTTGGATGGTAAGTAAAATTACCTAATCTTTTTATCAAAAAGCAAATTTAAATAATTCATTTTTTACAACAAGAGACCCAACTGCATTAAAACACATACATAAACTGAGAACTTCCTCTTTTCTCAAGTCGGTTAAAATGGGTACTAAAACATTCTCCTGAATGTAAAAAACACTTTTGTGAAAACCGCATTAAAATCGGTTCAGCCAAACTCGAGATGATCGCGGACAAACATACATACTTATTCAGGTCAAACTGATAACCTTCTTTTTTGAAGTCGGTTAAAAAGGCATGTTAGGAGGCGGCATAACATAGCATGCGCATTTCGTGTTTTTATGATTTACAGTTAACGATTGTTTGACAGTTATTATTTACATTTTTCTTTTATTGTTACGGGTTGTTCTGTTTGTTCTTTAACTTAGGTACCCGTTAACCTACATTCCGAATTTATACATTCATTAGCGTTAGAAAAATATGAGTACCCATTTTATAACTCGTAATTATTTTTCAGTAACCCTGGATTAACAAGTTTTCTCTCTGCGTTAAATATGAGATTAAGTTGTTATAAATAATTCAATTTCAGGAAAAAATGGATAAAGAAATCGTTATAAAAAGCTATAGTTATAAATATAAAAAACAGGCTGTGTGTAAATAGACTTTCAAAGTTAAGCTACTCTTTACAATAATATTTTAGACCTCTAAACGTTACGAAGTATTCACAAAAGTATTTAATAACTTAAATTATACTAAAATAATACTTAATGTAATTATACGATTATATTGGGAGAGAATTTTCTCAAATTTTTTTTTCCAATAGAACTTGTTTTGCTCTTATTCGTAATTCGCCAGAATTTATTATATATACAAGAATTTAATATTAATAAATGCAAGATTTACGAATAAATATAAATATTAAAACAGAAAACAGGGAGAATATACTTACTATTTATTTCCTTTTCCTACTCCAGTAAGTGCCACGCCTAGAGCCGCTGCAAAAAATGCCCTTCACATGTCACATTTACATTATATTACAATACAATAAACGTTCGAGTGACCATCGATATTATTAAAAAAAAACTTATGTACTTAGTAGAAATCCAATTAACATTGTCAGTTTATTTTTTTATTTTATCATCATCATCATCCATACAAAGTATAAAATAAAGTCGCATCCCGCGTCTGTCCCTATGTATGCTTAAATCTTTAAAACTACACAACGGATTTTGATGCGTTTTTTTTTAATGGATAGTGTTATTCAAGAGGAAAGTTTATAAGTATAATACATGTACAAAATACTAATAGGTTAGGCGGTACGAAGTTCGCCGGGTTGACTAGTTAATATTTAAAATATTTATTATACTAAGTACATATATATGTATAAACCAATAGAAGAAGGTATTAAACATACCTATAATTATGAATTAACAAATAATGTTACGACAACATAAACAACGGTAACCATGTTTATTGAGAAAAAAACTTGGACATAAAACGAATAAAAGAGCACATGGTTGGAAGAAACAATACAAAATAAAACAACAAAACGGTAGTTATTGCGAAAAAGCAATATTTTCTAAACATTCAAGTATTTGAAAGCACCCATTACGCGCCTATCAAGCCGCCTTTACACCGACAATTACATTTATGGAATTTTAATTGGTTATGAAAATGTTTAACCTACATAATGTAGCAAGCAACCATAGATCGTATGTTTTTTGTAAGGACGTTAATATTGAAAAAAAAATAGAATAACGTTTTTTTAAAGAGATTTATTATAGAGATTTTGTACAAATATTAAAAATAAATGTTTTACAAACTAATATAAATATTATAAGATATCGTAGAACCAATATCGATCAATCAATCAGCCGCAATAAATTCGAACCAGAATAGGTTCAAACAAATCAATCGACGAATTTCTATATAACCATTTGTGAGCAATATTGGTTTACTTTTTATACATTCACGCTGTATTTTCAAAAATTCAAGAGCAGAAACGGGTAAAATTTCAATCCGAGCATAACTGAAAATCTTTCAGCTAAAGAATTCTAAACGTTTCGTAATAGTACGCTCGAGCTGCAATCCTCCAGTGACTCTCGATCCGGCCGAACTTTGACAAGCTGCGAAACATCCCCAATGAAAGGCTCTATGCAACAGTGAGCATCCCAGCCAGAAATTAATAGGTTCACTGCAGAAGGCTTTAAGCACAAAGGAGTCATTCTGATTATTGGGAATCGGGTGTACTATATTCGCTTTGACTCACCGTGTCCGTAAATGCATGCTCTTTGTTCACTGCATCATGCAGGTTTTAATCCTCTTGATTGAAATGTGTAAAGCTCTCGTATTCGGGTATTGCAGTTATTTTTTTATTAACGTTCTCTATAAAATATTCCTCTAAAAACTACATAAAGCTTTTCATAATTTAGGTCAGTGACCTCCATTAATCGATTTGCCTGACTGTTAAAACCACAAAAGGCTTTCAAAGAAATTCTTTTCACGGTTGATTTGAATTTAAAGGAGCAGTCAATTTCCTCTTCAAAAAAAAAATGATAGGAAAACAATGACTTTCCTATCGTTATGGAAGGAATTTATCGGAGCGAAACCTGGAGGGTCAAGCAAGCCATATGGACCTTTCTAGTGGCCGCCGACAGGGAGCCGTCGTGCGTGACGATGAAACCGCACCCATACTGCACAGGATACGACAACGTCATAGAATGGACAGCTTAATAGCTGCAGAAAATCAAAGAGGGATCTTTACCATTGATCTTACGCATGAAATAGTCAGGCTTTCTGTAGCGACTATCATATTTGTTACGGGACAGTTTTCGTGGTGAATGTCCAGTGTCCATTACAGTTGTTTGTGAAGCGTGCCTCATTGCCTTGTAGGGCTAGGGCTAACGCTTGTTTACTTGCGAAATTGCCATTTTTATGTCACCCCGGTATGTCTTATTTATTACTTTATTACGCTCAGTTTTTATAGCAATTCGTGCGACAATAACTGACTGTGTCATTTTATTTGTCTGTATTGCGATATTTGCGATATTCTTTCACTTTATTAATACTTATTCGCAGAGAAAATATTAAACATAGGGTATTATTCATAAATGTTTGCCATGCGGCTTGAAAAGGGAAAATTCTCAAAACAGTTTATGTACAATGCCCATGCATGACTTTAGCACAATTTTCAAACACTGAATGTGATCCGGGATATAAAATAGTATCCTAAATTTACAACATGCATGTATAGTTTTAACTATTCTGTGCCTAACTTTATGATGAACATAAATCAACATTTATCACATTTCAGTAATTATAAAACTTTATTGCTCCGCTATGTTGACCCGCGTCATTTTTAAATGGCACATAAATAAAACTTTTTATCAAAAAATAAAACCGCCGAAAAAAAACTGAAAAGCATAAAATAATAATCGAATTACTAAGTTCTTAAAGTAATGTTGGGTATAACAAGTAATTTTAAGTCGGCGCGCCACACAAGCAAATTCCTTAATTACGTAAAGATTGATGCGCGGCAGCGCACGAATTTTGGTTATTTCTTTAAATTTAAGGTACCTAAGTTAGTGATCTTTGTACGAGGAATCTGTGGCGCTGACTCAAAATTACTTGTTATACCCAACATTACTTTAAGAACTTAGTAATTCGATTATTATTTTATGCTTTTCAGTTTTTTTTTCGGCGGTTTTAATTTTTTATAAAAAGTTTTATTTTATGCTTTTCAGTTCTTTCAGGGTTTTATTATTTTCTCCTCCCACAAGGTGGTCAGTGGTCACACCGCATAAGGTGATCAGACGACATGGTTGACAGGGACGACAAGACCGGTCGGTATGGCGATTTGTAGGGGAGGCCTATATCCAGCAGTGGACGTCTTTCGGCTGAAATGTTTATTATTTTATTTCATTTCAAAAGATATTTAAGTAAGTAAGTATCCAAAGTAATAATGTAAATACAGAACACAGCAATGCAACCTGTGAGTGCATAAAAGTCCCACTGACCAAAAAGTCACCCCTATTTTTCTACCCTTAGGGTGGGTATTTTATTTCTTAATTTTTATGGGACCCTCTTCAAGATATGCCCTGTCGATTAAAAAAAGAATAATCAAAATTGGACTACTCTGTAAAAAGTTATGCGTTAATACATTAAAAAATTACATACATTAAAAAAAAAAAAAAAAAGAAAAAAAAAATACATGTCGAATTGAGTACCTCCTCCTTTTTTTTCGTCGGTCAAAAAAATATAATAGGTATTTCACGGCGTGCAATCAGAGACGCGGCTATTGCTGTAACAGACGTTTAACAGCTCACGGTCACACATATAATTTTATTGAAGCACCATCTTCCTAATTCGTCGCGGACGAGTGCCATCAAATCTTTTCTTTCATAATCCGTCTCTATCTAGTTTAATGACCCTTCGGAACATGAAAAACACTACAAAAAAGTTTTCTGATTCTCTAACGGTAAGCGTTCAAAATCTAACTTTGAAACCCTACATGAGCATAACTCATTAAAAATTACGAAAAAGCGTGCCGGCCGATACATGTTTGAATTTAAACTCAGCACAGCCCGCTCCACCTATTAAACTGTCAATGACAGAAGGTCATAATATCCCTGAGGCCTGCCGCCATATATACGCAACATAAATCAGCTAATTAACCCTCCCGGCCCCTTATTAACGACATAAATTTCTCGCATCAACGCTCACTACTTAGAACTTGGTAGCTTTAATATGCGCATAACAAGGTTAGTACTACATTGAGGGCAGACTTAGCGGCTATCTTAAATCAAGCTGTGGTTTGGCACAACATAATGCAAATCCGTCTTGGCTGGATTTACATTCTGTATGCAGTCAGGTATGGTTTTATTGCTGGTTGAACGCAACATATGCCATTTGCGAGGAAGCGATGTAGTTGTTTCATTCTGCTCCCAAAAATTTAAGAGGGCTGCTGATTATTGTTTCTAGAAGTTCTATCAATTACAGCCATGTCAGCCATATTGTAACTCGTAATTCCACACAATTTAGGTAATCATCGAGCCCGTATCGATCGTGTGGTCATTAAACTGTAAGTACATAAAAGTGGCTGACTCATAACATCCCCCACTTTTGTCTAAATGCCTGACCGCCATGTGTACAATAAAAATTATTCCGCTTTACGCTAAAATGAATTAGTCAGTGAACTGACATGAAAATGAATTGCACAGTGACATCTGACATCTAAATATTTTTTTTGGCGACTCCGAATGTTTTTAAAGTTCTCTTGCCCTTAGACATAAAGTTACGATGACTCGTCATATTAGAAACAGAGGAGAAACGAACTCGCCGGAATGGATGTTATTGTGCCGATAGTCATTTATCAAAATGTCCGACGTTCCGAGCGGCTCTCCGCCGCCGCCGCACCGCCCGCCCCGTCGAGCTCCAGCTTTTTATAACTACAAAACTTGGCCAATGGTTACTCCTACAGTTTTATTGCTTTTACGGATCTATTAGAACTCTTAGCTAGAGTATGAAAATATAATTTGGCTCAACTATCTACCTACCGCAGCACCTAACCTACTTTATTTACTTTGTCCGATATGGTTGTTTGAAAGTTATTTCTTTTCCTGTCCAAAACTACATGACTTCATTATGTGGCCTACTCTGGTATGTATACCACCAATTAATGTTATCAAGTTTACGGACAGACAGAACGTACCAATTTATATCTACTTATCTTACTGCATATTTATTTCGTACTCCATCTCTTTACACACTCCAAATTTCACATCTGCAGAAACACAGCAGCTGTCAATCGGCACATTACCTGCGAAGGCAAATGGGTGTATCCTCCAATTTGATAGGGTAGTTTCACTATTGCAAATCAATTTAAAGGTGTGTATGTATTAGTTACATCTGGAATCCTTTAGCTGTCTCGGGTCGCTTTTATTTTGTATCTACTTACATGGACAAACAAGACTTGATTTATAGTTATACTTCGTACAAACGATTTCATTTTACGATAGAAGCTACTTGCTGGGTCACAGGCACTCATTTGTATAATATTCCTAGCGTCACTGTATCAAGGGAATTTCTTTAGGCCTTTGTTGTGTATATCGTTTCATCAAACCGCCTTTGTGTTTGAGCCAAATAAGTTGTTACTGTACATGAACTCTTTTCAACTGAACCAAATGACTAGTTCAAAGGGCCATAATCTCGGTTGAAAGAAGCATCTCGGAGCGTGACATAGATAAAGGCGTGTGCGTTTAGTCCGTCTGTGCTGCGATACCGATCACAAAGTATAAGTAAGTGCCCTCTTCCTTTGGGGTCAGATGAGAGGTCGTTACACTGTGAGCAACGAGCCAATGATGAATTTGTATCAAATATTTGGTACTTAATGGAGCAAAGAAAATTTTCAAATTTGACTGAAAATTGCGTATTATACAAATATAGAGTAATCGGAACAATTTTTTATCAAAGGAACTGTTCAATAAAAATAAAATACCTAGCAAATATTTTTTACCGGTACACGTACCAGGGGGATTTCATGGAATAACTTTTATGAAAAGATAGTCCAAAAACAAACCAAGAAAAGAGAGGACGATAGCGAGATTGAGTTGGAACTCCCATAAAAACTGTAAAGAGAGAAAAACGTCAGAAAACAGAGAAAGGCCATTAGGATTATAAAGCAAATGCACACGAACATGCCAGTACTAATTGGTCTGACATTTTACATTCGCCGAAAAAATCAGGGTCGATAGGAGGATGACGAAGGGTCCGCGAAATAAATCCGTGTACTTATTCGAAAAAAGAATACGCTTTCCACCGTCAGTGCGATCGAATTCTATTTTTATAAACATTATTTTGATATGAAAACGGCAGTTATGATGCTTTTGTCTATTTTCGCACCGCAAAAGCCGTAATGTCCCCGCAGCTTAGCCATATAGAGCTATATCTGGATTTAATGGGATTTGGCGTAGACGTAAGCTTCATATCGTGTGGAAACACATCGTTCCAGCGAGGCGCGTCCTCGTGTGGAGTGTTTGCATAATGCAATGTGGACTAGTTAACTGGAACGTTTTAGCCATTTTGACTGAGTATCGAGCGTCTTCTCTTCAGTTCTTATGCACGGTGTTTCTGACAAGGCGGTGTAGGTAAATCAAAGTCAAAGGAGATTCTCAAAACAAAAATCAGCTGTACATACTTATTAATGGAAAAGCTGTTTTTTTATTAGCTGTTTGTTAATGTTGAGCTGCACCTCTAATTTATTATCGACTTTCAGAAACACCCAGTATAAACCTTGCGATCCATTTTAAATAATATCTGTTAAGTATTGCATTTCTCATATGGGTAAGTAGAGTCCAATGCACGAATATACCGTTTTAAAACTTGATAATTTGTTTTTTATTTATTTCCCTTAAAATTTTGTGAAATAATACATGCTAACATTAAATAAGTTTAGATAAGCTAGAGAGATAAACAAAAACAGCATTTAAAAGGTAAATACGTTTATTTAATACAAGACGGTCGTTGCAGACCGCGTCGACCCAGTTCGCTGCCGCTGCCGCATAAACATGCATGTAGCGCACTTTTGGTGCCTTGTAGTTCAAAGCACGAACTATGTTTATGACATCACTGCGCTCTGTGAAAATTGTATCATACTCGTAGAACGCAGCTGTTAGCACTTTTATTTCACAAAATATAAAATTGTTAGATTTAGTGCAGTTATGAAATGTTTTTTATAACCTGCACTAAATGTTGAAAAGGTTTGTAGATTGAAGCTGGTCATTACAGCTTTAGCTATAAACAACATCCTTCTCTGGCGTAGTTCTTTTCGTCTTAGAACACTTGGCAACACTGATTTAATAAAGGGAAAATCATACTAACTACTGAACAAGACCCTTTTTTATACTTAATCATATTTTAAGTATAGCATATTTAATTTTTTATTAAGAGGATGTATATCAATACATTTTAACAGGCCAGGCAGTAAAACCAGGCCCGGCGTTTATAACAAACAAATTCAGTTAGAAATATTCGTTCTTTCACTCCTAACAATGGATTATATTTCGGTTTTCCAGATCCGGTCGTGGAGCAGCATACGCGTGCTCCGAAGGTGACGGGAACGCTCCCAAATCCTGCTGCGGCAGGCCCCCACTTCGCCTGTGCGTGCTGTTCCTAGGGGTGGTGGGAGCTTGCCTGGTAGCAGCTGGAGCCGTCCTGGGAGCGTTGAGGCCGCACCCTAGGGCACCTCTCACATTACTTCTGCTTATGATAGGTAAGCACATTTCAACTTATTGTTATAACCTGATGTATTTCGGGTTGACCTGGACCACTATAAGGGAGGTGGCCTGAAATAGCACAAATTTGGGATGATTGAAGTTTGAGAGAGTAGCCTTTCCAAGCACCGGGAAATAAAATATAGTCGAAATAAAAAATAGAATATCAATCAGATAGGCGAGGTTCAGTTATACAATAGCTTTCTATGCACGATAATGTTAACTCAGTGCACTTTTTACTTAATGCGGATTAAACTACGCAATTTGATTTAACGTGTTGTATAACGAAGTATCGGTTCATTAAAACTTTCTAGCACTTACACAGTATTGATAAAGGTTGGGAGCTTATAGGAAAATAGAGGTATATCGAAGAAAGTTTAGAAAGGAACAGTTGACTAATGTCAGTTTCACACTCCACTACGGGGGAAACGATCGGGCAACTACGAGCAACTCTGAGAAATGGCCGGAGATCAAACATAAATATTATGCGTAGGCGTGGGAATTGTACTGAACTAAGAAAAACATATTCCTTGTCATCCTGTTTGATAATTTATCCATAGGAAACAAACATACATTTTTAAAAGCTGTAACAGATACGGTTAATTAAAGATATGAGAGTATTAAATACAAGTTTCTATGAAGGTTCATTCTTTCCTGACTCCGGAACTCAATAAAGCCCTTTGAAATTATTTTATCAATGAAATAAAAGTTGCCAACTTATTTCACGCCCAACCGAGCTGAACAGAGATTTTGTTTCAACCGATTTAAGACGGCCTGTCCGGTCTGATGAACTGACAATAGATCGAAAGTAGGCGAGAGTCGCACTTTGTTTGATTTTTTTACTCCCTAAACTCTTGAGCATTACATGGTTCTGTCTTTGACAATTAGCAATATTACATGACCGTACGTAATCAATTTAAACATTTCCAAGATGGCGCAATAGCCTATTTAAATTAAACTGTAACTGACATTATTCATTGTTATTTGAAGCGAAGCGTTCTCGGTTTCGGCTTGGATAAAAATAGTTACGTTCGTTGTTTTTTGTCCTGCTATTGACATACATCATCATCATCATCAGTACAGCCGAAAAATGTCCCCCCTGCTGGACATAGAGTAAATTTAATATGTTCTTAAATATTCCACATACACATATACATCGCATTTCTCATTTTTTTTTATTTTTTTGTTATCTCAATTAAATCCACCGTAACACTGAGTTAACTACGGAACCTACGGAATGCGATTTGAGATCTTACGGATTACGGAATGAGATCTTTTAGGAAAATTATTGTTCGTAAATCTATAGCTCAAAGGGCTACTAGAACCTATTTTAACTTGACCGCAAAAAAATTTAAAGTAAAAAGTCTTGTCTCGAACAAAGTCACAACAGCACTGTTGTGTTGTCTCGTCTCATAACTTTGGTAATTTTGGAACAAATGTTTGAATGTTCGGATTTAACTGTAACGGAAAATAAGTTAAGGTAAGTATGTACCCTGATTGGTACTCGGTGCGCATAGCGCCGCATATGACATGACAAATCAACCTAAAATATGTATTACCGTAAATCTCATTCCATCATTCACAAAGGCCTTTCGTAGTCGAAGTTTTCAATTAAACTTGAAATGAGTTTTGGAGCGGAATTAATTGGATTTTCATTAGCGTTTGGGACAAATGATGTTGTTGTTACACGCAAACGATCAATTGTTGGTAGGGTGGTAATTTGTCCGCGTCACTCAAGCAGACAACGCCGCGTCACGAGCACACACGGTAACGCTATGGCGCTTCGTTGTCTCCTGTCGCCGCCGCCACCTCGTGTGTGTTCAGCGGTAAATAATGTAGTGTAGTGGGTGCTATGCTAAAGCTCAAGCAGACCTTCATCTACGAAATGTTATTTTAATTTCGATTCGATTTCTAGCTCCATCATACAAAAATCGGCAAAATAATATTACAATTGCCTCGTGTGCCTAGAATTAGCTCACAGTGTAATAAATTGTCTTATTATCACATAAAGTACAGTGCGCCAGCTCACAGCTGATGATAATTGTCTGAGCGCACGAAACGGCAATTATGCACAGTTTATGTAGTGCCCCTAACAGTTGTGGCAATTTTCCATACCAAATCTCCGCGTTATTTGAAACTAACCCAGTAAGTACTTAGGTAATTTTAATCAAAATTATTATATAACGAAATATTTAAATTCATAACTTTGTTGCTAATAGATAATCTATGTTTAATATTTAATACAATATTATTGATCATCTTGGGAATCTGCTCCATTAAAATCTATCCAATCCTTCACGTCATAGCTAAATTCCCAATGAACATTTTCCTTTCACATCAATCATTGATGGAATATCATTTGATGGATAAGCTATCAATTTTTTCATAGAAACTCATATTTTTGCGTTATCAGGAATTCTTAAGATTACTAATGCTGTGTTTCTTACCTTACATTTTTCCATGATTTTCGTCAATCCAATTCGCCTTTGTGGTTCAAAAAGTCAAACAAAATTTAGATGTAAGGTATCTGTAGGAATAAGCTTAATCTGCGTAACTTTTTTAATTTACTGATCTACCGGCTCCTGCTTACCCGCACAGGGACCGCTTTTAGTGGTCTACTTTTACCTCTCACATAGTCCAACACTTTCCCTATTTTCAAGCTATACTCTCAATAACATTTAAAATTATTAATTTTTGTACAAAGATTGCCTGTAGGAAATAACCTGTGCTACGTATAAAATAAACGGGCCTAGATTTTATAAATATGGCAATACAGACGGTATGTAACTGTTCTTAGAATCTTTCTTCTGATTCCAGGTATAGGTGTGGTCCTGGTGACAGCGGCCGGGCTGGCATGGCGGCTGGGCGCGAGGGACGCCCCGTGCGCGCTGCTCGGGCTCCGCAGGGCGTCCTGCAGGCGGCTAGTGCCCCGTCTCCCGCCCAGCTACGCCAGGCCCCACCACCCTTACGCTGCCATGCTGTATCCAGAGTTTCATTATAGGCCACCACCGCCTTCGTATCAGGCTTCCATGCAGGAATACAGGCTGAGGTAAGAGTTTTTATTGGTTTAGGTATTGACAATGCAGTGCCTCTCCGGATGTGATAGAGAAAATAATATTTTGGCGCGATGTATGCAGCCCTATAGTCTCTCGGCTACGACTGAGAGTAGGCTACGCGATGGTTCTTCTAAGTACCTAGATATTTTTCCAGATGGCCCAGGTTAGGTATCTAATCGTGCGTGGCCCACGACGAATGACGTGACAAATTAGAATATAAGACATTTTAGCTGAAATTATGAGCCCTAGTTTCCACTAGATAACGTATTTTATGAATAGGCTCTAATTTTGAAACGCTCTAACTTTTGGGTTTTCCACCTACCTTTTCACTTTATATCATCTATGAGCAAATGATTGATTTTACGAGGAAAGCTCAAAATGAATTTCGACGATTGATCGAACAGACACAGGAAACTAGCATTGATAAACGAGAGTGATGCGGTGAAATACTCTTGAAAACGATGTGTCATTTTCCCTATCGCTGCCCTCTTTGCCACTCTTAACCGACCTATATCCGACAGCGTAATACTAGCTCGGTGGACAGTTGGACACCTAGCATAAAATGGAACTTGGTTGATAAAGGTCGAAAGTTATTCAAACTTTTTTAGATTGTTTGGGATGGTGAATAATATTAAAACAAATATTAAGGAAAAACCGTAAAGGGATAGACAATTTCGCAATTCCCACCCTCCGCCTCGCTTCTCTTTTCTAATAGGGTCTCCGAGCTCCAAAACTTCACAAAGTTTACTAAGTATACCTGAAAAAAAAAAAAACGACACTACACGTGCTATAAATAAAAATAAAAAAACGATATCTTAGCCAAAATAAAAATAGTATGTTGATTTCGATCGATTGCTTAAACGTAAACTTCATTAAAAGGTTCCTTTGTATCTTTCCAGGTTGCTTCTATTAGACAGGAGTGCGCCGGCGGTGTCGCCACCACCCACCTACAGATCCAATGCAGCCAGTCTAGTCAGGTAAGATAAAAACCTTTTTTGTTATACTTGAAACTTGCAGATTTACCTATAGTAATTTTAATATCCCTAATAAGTTTCCCACTTCTGATTTTATTTGTAACTAGTGGGCGCCCCGCAGCTTTGCCAGCGCACTGAATCATCAAATTTCCAATTTCCCCGTGGGAATTTCGGAATAGAAAGTAGCCTTTGTCCTTTCTCAGGCTCTAGACTATCCCCATACCAAATTTCATTCAAATCGGTTCAGTAGTTTTCTTGTGAAAGCGAGACAGACAGATATACAGATAGACAGAGCTAGTTTCGCATTTATAATATTAAAATAATAATAATTAATAGTATATGGATATGGAAGTATATATTGACCCAGATTAAAAACTCAAGAACAGGGGTTAAAACTGTAAAATGCTCTTTAAGGCTTGGTGGTTAAAAAATTTGTGTTTTTGAGATTTTTTTAAACTATCTGAGACATACAAAATTGATGTCTTCATTCTGAAAAAAATATATGTGTTAGTTAAGGATCTAATCTAGTCATCATACTAAAGGGAAACAGGATCTAATTAATTTTAGTTGATAGAAAAAAATCTCAAAGTTACCCCTTTTTGTTCCGTTTTTTCCATTTTATTTTTAAACCGCTGATTGTTTTTATTTGATTTTTGGAATGAAAATTGCTGACCTTAAATTTTAGACATACTACTATAGTAAGAATTTTTAAGTTTAACGAAAAGACAAAAAACCAGCAAAAACTAAAAAAAAACATCGTTTTCGCGCGGTCCGATGCCATGCCGCGCCGCTCCCTACCCCGTCAGTACCCTTGTGGCCACGGCCGAGGCCGGTTCTGTGTCAAATTTTTGTTTTCGCGCTCTCGTATTTCGTTTTATTTTTATTCAAATGTAAACAAGTTTTGACAACAGATGTCAAAACAATGAACCATAACATCTGATTAGGATCTATATGAAGCTGAAAAAAAACAATTTTGATACCGATATTACATTTAAAAAACCGTCGCATTACAAACTTACCTTTTTTATTTTCACAGACAAAACTTAAATCGTAGGGATGATAGAACAATAGCTGCTGACGAAAACTTGGTTGTTTAACTGTAGCAGCGAGCGGTCTCAGATCAGACAGTGATATTATAATATTATATAAACATACATAGACCTAAATATTTTACACAAGTTATTTTGCGTATAGTGCTTGATAGCTCAGACTTGCCTTTGGAAAGTTTAATAGCTCGAATTTCTGCCATCTTGGTTTCAAAATGTTGGTAGGTATGTCATTTTCGTTATCAGCGAACCCGGAAATCTACTTATTAAATAATTTTTCTCGTAAAAAACCTATATACTTACAATGCAATATACGCGCTACCGCATCCAGTGTGCCCGCCAGTTTGAGAATTAAACAATAGATAATAGAGGTACACAACAATTTTATTTAATCCAACAGTACACGCAAAATCATACCTACAATATAATTAAAAACAAAAAACATAGTTTACCTTCAGTTTACATATTTAACTAAAATAAAATAACATGTATGTAATGTAAATGTGCATGGCGTGCCAGAGAAGAGGCCTATGTCCAGCAGTGGGCTCTTACAAGCTGATGATGATGATGATGATGAATGTATTGTCAAGCCTTTTTTTCTGGCTTACTCCGCACTTTAGGTATAAACCTGCAAGTACGTGCGGCGGCAATACGGAAGCGCAGCGTTCTACTTTGTCTATGCCTAAATACAGAATGTCAAATCAGAAGAAACCCAAGTTTCTTAAAATTAAAAAAATATTTAAAAAAATATATTAAGTACATTTTCAGAAATAATTAAATTGTGTACTTCTTACAATATTAATTTATTTTTTGAAAATAACACCATCTTAATGTGATCCGTTACAATAATTGTAATTATTAGAGGTACAATTGCGGCACTCATGCAAACGAACGTCTAAAAACTTTTTTATCAAAAAATTAAACCGCCGAAAAAAAAACCGAAATGCATAAAATAATAATATAATTACTAAGTTCTTAAAGTTATGTAGGGTATACCAAGTAATTTTAAGTCGGATATCCGATTCGGATATTTTCTTTTTGATCAATAATTGTCTTCGGATTAGTTTTTATTTTATTAGACTTTAGTCTAAAGACCCTCTAAGAAAACCCTTTAAGAAAAAGTCCTTTGAAGTCAGATCTGGTGGTGGCCAGGGAATGACGACTACTCTTAGAGAAATAAATTATGGACGATAGGGAAAGTGGTTTAAGAGATGTATCTATTTCCCGCATTTATAGGTATGTAAACATAGTAAATTGAGCAAAAAGTTATCAACTCAAACTATATAGTAATTTGTATGTAATGTTTTTTGAGTCACAAAATCAAATTAAAACAATCAGTAGTGTATTTCTAATGGAAAAAAACACTACAAAAAGGGTTTACTTTGTTTTATTTCTACAGAGTGAAATTCATTAGATCTTGTTACTTTTTAATAACTTGTCTAAACTAAATCCTACATCTATATTTTTCAGAATTAAGAAATCTGTTTTATATTTCTCAGATGGTTTAAAAAAAAACTCGTTATTACAAATACCTTACCTAAACGCAAATTCTTGTTAGCTGAAACGAAAATCGGAAAGAAAAATTGTGCGGTAGGTATAAACATCTCGATTTAACTTCGGCTTGTATAAAAAGTAATAAAATTTAAAACTGCCGCGACATTTCGCATTTCGACGCGCGCATGTCACAGCTGCGAGGGTGGGGGACCCTCATACCTAATTAGGTAAGAAGCTTCAAACTACAGGTCCTTAAGAGAACTATTTCTATCCACAGAGGAACGACCGGCGCCACCTGGTGCGGCTCAGAGTACAGCGGCCCGCCTTCCTACCGAGCCCCTCGCAACGATCCACCGGTCACGGCCGCCGACGCACTACCAGCCCTAACGCCCCTGGACCTAAAATATGCACAGGACCCAATAGAAATAAACCAGGAGAAAGACCCAGATGAACATCTCGTCACAATAGTACACACTGATGCTCAGCCCGTTATTGTTACCGTTTCGGGTTCGACAGCGTTAAATGAAACACATGTACACAACCAGCCTCCGACGGAAATGGATATTTTAGCGCACTTATAACGTAGTGCTGAGCGTAGAGCGTGCTTGGAGGGTGTCACTAGGTTTTGAAATAAGAAAGGTGTCCAGTTGCTAAAGTAACTGATGTGATAATTGATGACGAGTTTTACTTTGCTTCAATACTCATTGGTAAGGCAACTGAAAGCTGAAATCTTCTATTACTACTGATTCTAGAATGGTATTCGGTTTATTTTCTGGAATGATGCAAACATTTGAAACAAAACTAGTAGTCCATGGCTAGAGCTCCTGCCTTTTTTATATTCGACCTGTCAACAAAAAGTTTCACTAAACAAGCACGCTCTAAAACAGTCTTCACGTATGCTGTAGATAGTGTTAAACGTGTATCTTGTAAATATAAATGCACTGAAATATGTTTTTTTTTCTGCTTAGCCTTACGGTTTAATTAACAAAATGTTTGTGCCGTGTTCATACCTACGATGTTACAAATTATTAGTTTATGGCGTAGGTAAAGCGTTATTTTTAATTATTATTTAACGAATAAACCAAAATCTTCACCATAATGTACAACGTGTTTCGTTTCATTTGGTAATGTAGTGCCAATGGTTGCTAAGTTATAATTTTTCCTGTTTAATAATGAAGTAACTCCATTTTCATTTAAATTTACTTTATAAAAATGTGCTGTTACCTTTTTAATATGAATTAGTACTGTCGTTTAATTTTTCGTTTTAGACATCGTATAAAACGAGCTTATTTTAAATGACATGGTCTTAAAATTCATTAATAAACAATAGAGTTAAAAAATCTGTAATGTAATATTTGATTATGATACTGATTTACGAGGCTATTTATATACCTACTTATCTTCTTATTTTAGCAAAACTGTTTGGGAAAATGAGATCGTATTATCAGCTATTCATATTCGATATGTTTGTAAATACTTAAATAGATACCTAAATACCCATAAAATAAGAATGTGTTAACTTTTCGTAACGAATCAGTGAATGAATACCTTGTTTGTACCATATTGTTTTAAGATAAGATACTGTATTAAATTAGTTAAGGGTCTGTATATAATATTATTGTATTTTAAAATGAATAAAAATAATAGTGATGAAATACTTAGTATATATATATATTTCTCCACATTCCCTGATCACTAATAAAATACTTATTTTTTAAAAGACAATTGAATTTTCACCACTTAGGTAGGCAACATTATACTATATATGTCTTCCTACATGATTTAAAGTACAATTATATTTCCGTGACGACAAAAAAACAGTACGAAGCACAAAAAGGCCGGACCAGGATAGGTTATTTAGTTATTTTTCCCGTTACCCATGCTGAATTACCGACAAATTTGTTTCATTCTAAAATGTAAATCGAATCGCGAGAGAGATTCCGGAACAATGGACCGCTCTGTAATTATATTGTAAAGCAATTTTGTCGCGGACAGGCCTTTCCGTTCAACAAAATGAAAATCGGCTGACTTTACAGATATATGAAAATACCTTTAGTTTCGCTAGAAAATTCAAATGAGAGTGCATTATAGTGTGCACAGGTTGTAGTGTAGGTACGAGTTTAGACTCAATAATCGCAAATAATTCTTATTTACATAATCGATATTCGTATAGGATAATAGTAAATTTACATCTCAGATATGTCTCTCTATATAATAGTTTATATTTTTATATACTAAATTAGTACAGTGGCGGTCTAGGATGGCGTAACAAATTCGTCTTTGGGTCTCGTGCGCCTTAGACAGTATTAGTAGTAACCAAAGAACAAGAGCTATTTTGCAATACAGAAATACCGGAAGTGTTACGCCGTCCTTTACCGCTATACTGCACGAGTGTGCACAATACGAGTTGCTAATTTTGGCCCAAATGCGGTATAGTGCACGTATTATAATATATATGCACGCGTTTGCAATTTCGAAGTATTTCAGACTGATTTCAGTTTATTAAAATTTTCAATATTCCAGAGGTAAAGGTTTCCACACACAACTGCGAATTCGCATTGCATCGCAAATATCTGCGAAAAATCGGCGGCGTACAAAATGGCAAATATTATTATCAGTATCGTCGTCTAGCATCGCATCGGGATGGAAGCGTTGGAGTTGGGTTATGTGTGGGAGCCTTAAACCTTTAAAAAAATTGAGTTAAGGCGGTAAGTCACGGTATGGCGCGAAATTCAAATTTTTTCGCGTTTTTTAATTATTCTGGCGAAAGTATTCATTTTTAATAAAGTTTTAATGAATTCGCGTATGTAAAAAACCATTTCCCACATTGTAATACAACGTTTTTCGAAGACAGACCTACTAATTTTGTGTCTAAGGACCTAACTTGATTTTTGGCCTTTATGTCCTTATGCACAAAATCAGTAAGTCAGTCTTCTAAAAACGTTGTATTACAATGCGGGAAATGGTTTTTTACATACGCGAATTCATTTAAACTTTTAAAAATATGTATACTTTCGCCAGAATAAATAAAAAACACGAAAAAATTTGAATTTCGCGCCATAGCGAGAGTTACCACCTTAACCGCGGATGACTGTGGTGAGTTCTGAAAAAATAAAGTTATTTTTGCATTTTAACTTAATCATTACACAACACACGGCGTTAATTGAAAAAAAAAAACGGAATGGAAATGAATTAGATTTAATAAGCTCAAGGTACTTACCTACATTCTCATTGAAGCTCATTTTTTCAGAAGGAAAATTTGCATGGAGTTTTTTTGATTTGGAGACTTACGGCCGGCGGCGACGGAACACTGCCGTAAATTCCGTTCATAATACGTTACGTGCCTCATTTACGTTCTACGTTGCTTTTATTCCTCTCAGGTAGGAAAATATTAAAACTTTATTCATTGGTTCCTTCAGTTCGTTGGCATTAAGGTGCTCTCTCCGACTTGTTTGAAATATATAAGTTTTCGAGAGGGATGCGGCCAGTTTGGAATACTTGCGCATTCCAAGTTAGTAGAACTTTTCTTTAAATATGAAGTCATAATTTTGACCTATAAATAAACTCACTCAATTAACTGCAGGAGTGGTACATAATTCTTCGTTGACTTTTAAAACCTTTAAAATAATAGTTGTGAATTTCACAAGATAAAAAAATACTATATGTGTGGGACTCAAATCAAACTCGCAATTTTAATATCGTAGGCCTTTTTATTTAGAAAATAATTTGTTTTGTATGCTCTAAATGCAACCGCAATAACACAGATTTAATAATCCGATAATCCAATATTTCCTATGACATGTAACACTGTAAACCAAAAAGTCGTCAAGCTAGAGCCTAAACAAAAAATAGCAGATAGAAATACGACCATCTAAGACCGTACGTAACTCACGCGAAAAAAAAACAAGCAAGACAAGGTTTGACCAGTAAGTATGTTTTTCCGCGATTATCTCGAGTTTGGCTAAACCGATTTCGATGCGGTTTTATTTTTAGTATAGTATTTGTTTCATTCAGGAGAAGGTTATCCAACTTCATACATAAAAGAGATACAACCGATGTTAACCAACTTCAGAAAAAATGAAGTTCTCAGTTTATATATGTTTCAGCTTATTTTAGGCGGTTGGGTCCCTAAAATAAAAATTGTTTTTTTTTTTTTTTAAAAAGAGTATTACCACATTAATTTACGACAAGACTAAAACATCCAATATGAAAAATACGATTTCACTTTTTCATTTCAGTGACGATGATTAAAAAATATAGGAAACGCGAAGGGCTTACAGCTTACACGGTGCGAAACTATTAGCGCCACTTCCGATAAATAATTAATATCTTCGACTCCCTAGATAATCTTTCTTAGAATTTTAAGTGTGAACCATTCAGGTTCAAAATCTAAGAAATAAACCGTTTGTTGCCTATAGTGGCCACTTTGGTTTCATATAAGAATATTTCTAAGATCATTATCATATTATTAAGATTATTACTATCCTCAAAGCTACACAACAGAGATTAAAAAAATCTAAGCAAGATTATCTAGGGAGTCAAAAACGCATATTTTGATTTCGGCCATGGTTTAGAAGATTATTAATTATTTATCGAAGTTGCGCTAGTATAGCACCGTTTCGCCCGATGGTTGCGTGGTGCGTGCTGCGTGCTGGGAGCTGTCATTATGAGGTTTTTGGTAGGCTTGTGTCTTAGTTTTTAAATTACTTAATTCAGTTGCTATACTACGATCGCTACGCTGCTGTGCCACTCCATATTTTAGAAAAAAATATATAATAAAAACATTAAACGGTTGACGAGTTTCGGCATACGGACGCAGCCCCAGTCAAATTGCGGTCCGATAACAAGGGAGAGCGATAGATAGGGCCAGACGAGGGTCGAGAAAACGGTGTTCTTTAGTAGATAGCGAGGTACCTACCTACCTACATGTGTACTGTAGTACCTAAGATTAAATTTGAAAATTCATAAAATGAAAGACCTTATTAATAAGATAAAATCACCAATAAACTTATCTAAACTACAAACTAAAAAACTTATATATATTATAACTTAAATAGTCAGTGTCAGTACACAGTAGTATGACAGTAGAATGAGCGATTCAAGGGGAAGGTGTGTAAAGTGTAATACTTACATGCACAATATAGTTATAGGTTAAGTGGTACCAAGTTCGCTGGGTCGACTTGTGTTGTTTAAAAAGTATACTGCAAGGATACGTAACGTCTATCCAAATCCTGTAAAAAAAACCCAACGTTTACTGCGCGATGTTATCACTTGAATTTACCTTATTCCGCTTACGAGAATTGGGCACCAGTTCCGATGCTTAATTTATCAGCCCTTATCGAGCAATTACTTACTCCTTTGAGACTTTTACAAACTCTATGCATGGTCATTGAAATAACGGTTAAAAAGATAGTACACAAGTTTGTTGCTAGATTTTCCAGGTAACAATTAAATGGGTGAATATTTAGACCTTCAAAAACATGCGTCCGGACGTGAAACTGCGAGATTGAAGAATCTATGAGCCTGAGTTTTTAATATGTTATTATTTATCCAAAAAAGGACCTAGACCTAAACAGTTAGTAATAAATTGGATTTGGGAAACGTGGAAAAAAAAATTTTT
The DNA here is from genome assembly GCA_951802225.1 of Euspilapteryx auroguttella. Taxonomy (NCBI): domain Eukaryota; kingdom Metazoa; phylum Arthropoda; class Insecta; order Lepidoptera; family Gracillariidae; genus Euspilapteryx; species Euspilapteryx auroguttella. The sequence goes on from OX637651.1 coordinate 6,061,404, forward strand.
TTCACCTAAAATCGGCCGTCAGCGGTGCGTCCGGACTCCGACCAGCGCTCAAAATGATGTTATAACTTTTTAACTATAAGAGACTGAACTAAAAACTTTATTTTAATCGATGGTTGATACATTGTTTAACATTAAAAAAAATATGATAACTTAATTTAATTATCTGTTAAAGATATTATTCAACTTATACGAGCGTCCGAAGTTTAGTACTTTTTGAACTACCGCGCAGTTCTTCTTACATAACTCGCTAACCAATGGGTTTTAAGTTTTGTAGTATCAGTGCCGTGAACCCTTAGTGATGCTGAGTAAGTCACAATAGTGACACATGTACTGAGATGCTTAGTTTCGACTCAATCACGTTATGTTTGAGCGCAGTTACGCTTGGTCACCCTTTCTTAAAAATCTGTTCTGTAGCATAGAAAAAAATCAAGCCATTATATCATTGTTTTATTTAGATTATAATGAAATACTATGTGTTTTGCATACTATTGTAGTATTATTTACTTGCTAGACCTTTTATTTCCTATAAATAATCCACTTTTTTTTTAATTGCTAAGATCGCTGTCCCTAAGATCGCTGTCATTTCTGAGATCGCTGTCCTAATGACAGCGATCTTAGAGTCAATGACAGCGATCTTGTTATTTACATTTCAATTTCATTGTTACCACTTTTTTATAGAATTCTTCTTTACTGTTTAGTGTATGTATAATGTTTCTGATAAAGGGCATCATCAGTTCAACCACAGGTGAACTTCTGAAGGCGGGTAGAAAACCGATCCTTAGGGCCAACACCTACAGTAGGTAATTGTATAATTCCGTTTAGAGGCATAGCACAGGTTAAGTACCGCCACCGCGTTCGAATCAGCCGGATAGACCTGTGATCCCAACGGTCGGCGACTTAGTTATCAAGCCAACTGTGACATCGTGTCATCGACTAGTGTTGACCAGGGTGCACTACGTGGAGGTTTATTTGGCCAGAACCCCAGATAATTTAGCCTAGTATTTTAAAGGCACTGTTGTATAGCTTTTAGGTTTAATACCAAGGAAATCTACAGATTGTTGCCAAAAGTGGCAATTTTTAGCAACACTTTGTAGCTTTCTATGGTTTTTAACCACCATTGCTCTAAAAATACTAGGCTAAATTATCTAGGGGAATACTGTATTACTTTTTTGATACTTGCCTCAGTTTAGAAGATATTAACTCTTTTTGCTTGCTACTGTAGCTGTGCTATGCCTCTTAAGTATCAGAGATTTGAAAACTCCAGAAGCATGGAAAAGAAGAGTAGTAGTATTGTTCTTCCAAAATAATAATAATAATAATAATAACACATCACACTCAGAGCCCCTAACTAGGAAGAACCTGTATCTAGGGTGCCCGAAACACACACAGAGACAAACATCAAAAGGATGATAAAACCTTGCTGAAAAATTACAGGCTGATCTAAATTTTTAGCCATGTTTACAAACTGTTCTTGAGAGTCATTTGGAACCGTATTGCGCGCAGGATTGATGACTTACAGCCACCCAAACCAGCCGGTTTCCATAAAGGCTTCAGGACCATAGACCAGATACATGTTTTACGGCATGTTGATTAGATGTTTGAATATTCCACAGAAATAGTAGGTTCATCCAAAGAACCAAGGATAACGTTACTTTAATATAAAATATTACAAAATAAAATCTAAATAAGAAGCGATGGAGTTTTTTTTATGTTTCTTTTAATCTTAATCTGTAGATGCAAGCTTGTTAAAACTGTGCCAAGAATTCTATTATTATTTCTTAAAATAAAATAATAACTTTTTACAATAAAATATTGAGTTTAATACATCGAAGTGCTGAAGTGTTTGTATAGCAACGCCACCATGTCTGTCCGAGTACAGGAACAGAATTCGAAGGCTATTCCCTTGAACAGAGGCGTGAGACAGGGAGATGTTATATCTCCGAAACTGTTCACCGCCACTTTAGAAGACGCCTTCAAACTTCTAGAATGGAAAGGGCAGGGCATCAATATTAACGGCGAATACATCACTCACCTTCGGTTTGCTGACGACATCGTAGTCATGGCAAGGTCGATGGAGGAACTCAGCACGATGCTCGAAGGCCTCAACCGAGTCTCCCAACAGGTGGGCCTTAAAATGAACATGGACAAGACGAAGGTCATGTCTAATGTCCATGTTCTGCCTACCCCAGTTATGGTTGGGAACTCGGTTCTCGAAGTTGTCGACGAGTACGTATACCTAGGACAAACCATCCAGTTAGGTAGGTCCAACTTCGAGAAGGAGGTCAATCGCCGAATCCAGCTCGGATGGGCGGCGTTCGGGAAACTACGCAACGTCTTCTCGTCCAATATTCCTCAGTGCCTGAAGACGAAGGTATTTAACCAATGTGTGCTGCCAGTGATGACATACGGTTCTGAAACGTGGTGCTTCACTATAGGCCTTATGAACAGGCTCCGAGTAGCTCAACGAGCCATGGAGCGGGCTATGCTCGGGATTTCTCTGCGGGATCGAATCAGAAATGAGGACATACGCAGAGAAACCAGGGTCACCGACATAGCCAAGCGGATAAGCTCGTTGAAGTGGCAATGGGCAGGTCATATAGCCCGCAGAACAGATGGCCGCTGGGGCCGAAAAGTTCTCGAGTGGAGACCACGGATCGGCAAGCGCAGCGTAGGACGTCCACCGACCAGATGGACGGATGATCTGCGCAAGGCTGCGGGTCCACGCTGGATGCAGGCCACCTGCGATCGGTACAGATGGAGAGCCTTGAGGGAGGCCTATGTCCAGCAGTGGACGTCCTACGGCTGAAATGATGATGATGATGATTGAGTTTAATATGTTTTTATTTCAGTTATATGAGGTGTTCTAAGATCGCTGGCAGTGAATATAAGATCGCTGTCCTAATTTTTTCAAAAGCGATTTGCAGATAAACTATTGGGTAAAAAAGAGTCCCTCCATCATGAAAACTATAACTTTTTGCTCTTGTATACGATAAACTCATTAAAATTATCAAATTCTAAAAAAAAATCATGGACAGCGATCTTAGATGAAGAATATTTTTTGTGAGAAATACCCAAATACATGCATTACAGTGCAGCAGTTGCCCCGAGTGACCAAAAATTTAATTTTCGTTGTAAGTACCTACCTAGAGATTAAGTTTTTATAAAAAATAAATGTAGCATACATATGCAATGCATACACACATTATATAGTTACGTATGTAATACAATAATTTAAGTTTCAGTGTATTCACATTAATGTACTACCTATTTACCTACATCTAGTAAATCCACAAAGGCCGTAACTTCTCATTAGGGCATAGCGTAACAAATGCCTGACCAAAACTATGCTAATTTATGTATTGTAACTCTTCCCTGGCTTTAAAGTTGTTTTCTAGTTTTAATTTTAGGAGTTTAATATAAATTTCAAAATCGGGTTTGTAATGGTTATTTAGCTATAAAATTAAATAAATCAAAAATTTAAAATAATTTATTTACTCACACAATTACAATTTTTCAAACATTAAGCTACATTAGAAAGAAGAATAAAACGTGCCAAATAAGTGTTTTTAAAATGAAATTTTAAAAAACCAGCTTAAGGTGTAAGAAAAATATCGTTACAGTATGTATAATTTTTGGAGACAAACGCTCTTTAAAGTATCAAAAAATAACTACAGAACAGACTTTTCGCAAATATCGTCATACAAAAAACCTGAAATGCAGTTTCGCGATTATTTGGAGTAACCTACCAAAAAAAAAACCATTTAAAATACATAGATTTTAATTTCACCTGAGAGCATAGAATGGTCTGGATAGGAGCCAATGTTTTCCGCTTTTGATGAAAATTGTGTTGGACAAGCTACGTTGTGTTAGAAATTTATGTGTTTGTAGTTTTGGTGCGATACTGTTTTGCAAATGCAGTCAGCTTATGTAACTAAACCTACCTTCTATCAATGAAATCGGTTTAATGACAATCATGCCTATTCTTAAAAAAAAAAAGACAAAGTACGATAATATCTTAATTAATAAGCCTATATTACCCTTTTTTTTTTTTTTTAGGCGGGGAAACTCCTAACGAGTACCCTGCAACCCCGGGGGGAGTCGCAGGGTTATGTGGGGTTCGCACACACTAAAACCCCGCCGGTGTCCAACTCGGCTGTTGGCAAGGGGGTCACGGGTGATCTTTCGATCGTTATGTTCAACTCCGCGACCCCCTCCAGCACTGGCTGTTTAGCCTCTTCACGGGGGGACAAGTGTTGGTAGTCCCCCCTGAGCGCGGATGGCTCTTCCTACGCTCGACGACGGAATCGGGACACCGCGTTCCGCCGTCCTTCTCGGGGCCGTTATATGACTACACGAGGCCCCCGCCTCGTGCACCCAACGACCCCGGGGTCCCCTCTTAGTCGCCTCTTACGACAGGCAGGGGATACCTCAGTCCTATTCTTCGGCCCGGTACTGCAGGGCGTAGCCTATATCACCCTAGCTCAGAAATGCCTCAAGAAAATTATCTGTTCCGCAAAAAATAAACAACGAACAAAACTGAAACAGTCTCTTAACTTTCAGCCTTATTCTATTATTCTTTAATAAAAAAAATAGATAAATTAAATGGACGAGCTTGGGGCGAACAGAATTAAAAGTTTTTTCAGGCAAACGTAAATCACAAGCACTAGCAACTGATTTATACCACGCACCTTTTCGCGAGGATTAACTTGAGCTTCGGGGAACGCAACTCTGTGATGAGACGGATCTGAATGTACACTTACTTGTAAAGTTAAAACAAAAAACCTAAGTAGGTAAGTTTTACATTAAAAGTATGTAAGTTTGAGAGCTTCAACTTTTTTACTGTTTGCGACAATGGATTTGAATTTGGAGTTTGGCGTGTGCCGTGTGGTCGCAGCAAAGAATAGCACCACCCCATATCTTCCTGTGTGGGTGTCGTAAAAGGCGACTCAGGGAATTTCCGAAGGCCGGGCAGCAGCGTCCTTCGTTGAAAAATTTAAACAGTCCTGCGATCGCCAACCAGCCAGGCAAGCGTGATGATTACGGAAAATTCCACAAAGTTTGGGGCACAATTGTAGCAATGTATTGGGGAAACCTATGGCCAGCAGTGGACGTCTATCGGTGGTAATAAAAGAATGATGCGAGCGGCCCAGTTTATCTGCTGTCAAGTATGTATTAATTTAATAAATAAATAAATTAATTAATTAAAATGTAGGTAACTAAGTACTGTATTTTATATGGTCTTGTTTAAATAAGGTAGGTACCTATGTAGATAATGTAAGGACTTAAATCTCTTAGTTAGAATAGGTGAATATGTTGAATACTCAACCAGCCGAGGTTGAGCTTGTGAACAATTCTTTTTCAGTTACCCCGTCGCGACCTGCCGTCCATATTATAGCTAACAAAATTTAAGTACTCGCACACAAAACTTTCTGGTAATAGGTGGCCCTTTATGCCAACTGAAAACGAACAAGTTTTTTTTATATTTGTAGGAGGGACCTGGAAGTTTCACCAATTAATTTTTTTTTACACCCAGCACTAATCAATACAGATTTCAGTGGTGAATTTATAAACAACCTAACGCAACGCAAACCTATACAAACACCTACGTTAGTTTAAAAACTGGCTTAAGTAGGTACCTACCTACGTTAGTTTATAAACTGGCGGTTGTGTAATTTAACGGTGAAAAAAAAAAATAACTAGAGGCTGCCCCGCGGTTTCACTCGCGCAGATTTCTCATAAACATAAAAATACATTTTATTCCCGTTCCCATGAGAATTTCGGGTAATCCTTTCTTAGTGCTCACCTACACTCCCTACTTAACCTACATGCAAAATTTCAGCCCGCTACGCCCAGTAGTTTCGGCTCTGCGTTGTCTGTCAGAAAGTCAGTAACGGAAGAGTTTTATATATATTGATAAAAGTACCTAACACACTATATATTTTCCTACTAATATGAACAACTAAAGTTACCAACCTTCATTGTGTGGGTGTAAGCAAGTTTTAGCCCTACCGACAAGGATGGAATGTCGATTCTATGATTTATAGCCGAGCCGACTGCTCGTCACTAATGACCGCTGAATAAGCACTTTGATGGCTTTGTGTAGATTCCTTGTAACTAATAGGAACTTTTTATTCTTCAAAAACTGACGAGCGAAGCTGTGCTATAGATAAATTATAATTATCCTCTAGTTGTTCCGACCTATAGAAAATTAATTTTCCTATTTACTTACTTAAGTACCTACTGAAATAAATTATACTTAGTAAGTCAAGAATTAAACCTAACTTCACCTGCCTATCGTGCCACTATCTTCTGTCTGTACATTAGTAAGTACTTACTTTTATACGAAAACATTATAATAGCAAATTTGTAGGGTAAAAATTTCATCCCTGCCGGAGCCGAGGAATCGAATCCGTACGTCCGAAGTCACTGTCGATCACTGCCCAGCTGCCCACTGAGCTACAAAGGCTCGTTTGATTTGGGTGGTGGTATACGGCTCATATATTTTCTTATATACTTATGAGACCGTATACCTACCCCGAACGCGTATAAACCATAAGAGAAAACGGTTTTCCACTTCTAAAATTATATTCCAATCGCTATGAAGTTTTAATATGTTACTAAAATTATAAAATACTAGGTTTATACGTTTTCCTTTTTCGAAATTCGCTATAGATTCAGACTTTATAGGCTCCTGAAATACAGATATTTTATACAGTTTTTTAGTAGTTTGTTTTACGAAACCAATGAGTATTTGAATTATACTTATTAGAGAGCTTTAATCTCTCATATATACATGACTGTGCTGAGGAAGAAGAAGAAGAAGATACATATCCGCTGTTTCAAAAACACCCGTTATAGCAATCTATCACTCAAAGCAAAACCAGTCGGTGTGGCGACCTGTGGGGAGAAGCCTACCTTTGTCCACTGTCCATTTCTGAACGTCTTTCGGCTGAGATAATCATCAACGAACACGATGGTAGGCTACGCTCTTTACTTTTAGGGTCAGCGCACATCTGGCATGGTGCGGCAGAAGGTGGTATGGTAGGTAGTGTAGCGTTATCGGCGATAAGCTACTTAGATCTTTCAAAAATATGCATAGACCTTTATTTAATTAATTTTATGTATGTTAATATGATCAACTTTCTTCGCTTGTTCAACAATAGATAAAGTTCATCTCCTTCATTTAAAATAAAAAAACAATAACTTCCATGTTTTATTTTTACAGATACACATTCGTTTATAAAATTGTCTAATGAGACTATCTACTAATATAAAAGTTTCTTCTTTTCTTTTTGCAATTAAATATACCTTCAAATTTAAAACACAATGCTGCACTATTTGCCACACAAAGAAAAGGAAAGTAAATTATTTTAACTGTTATTAGTTAATAAATAAAATTAACCCTTAAGACAATATTATTTGCATTATTATTTGTAAATAGCATAAAAATATTTGAAATAACACCAAATTTTATTTTATTGCGACATTCAAACAATTATTTTTCTTATTAGGTTGATCCATTTGGCGGAAGAATAACGTTGTTTAAGTAACATGTTTCAGGTTCACTATTTAAGAAAGGCCTTGGATAGTCTAGATATAAAAAAAAAAAATATTTTTTAATCGAAAACACTATTCCGGATACCCCTTCATAAATAGTAATTCACAACCAACATAGAGCCATGTAGAATTTACAAGTTCAATCAAACTCATAGACATTTGAAAAACTCTGCAACAAAATCACGTTCAGAAATCTTGTAAATTTAATGGTTTAGATAAAACTGGGCAACATAAATATCACAAATTTGTTAGATAAAATTTTAGTTAAGTAGATAATTTAAAACAAAATATTTTATAATAAATACAGTTAAAAATATTCGGATTTAGAATAAAAATCTATGCTATTAAGAACTTATGAACATTGAAATGAACAAGGCAAAAGGTTTCAAAAATATGTTTAATATAATGCAGTAATGTTAAATGTAGCTAGTCTGAGTAAAATTCATTTATAGTCAAGCTTTGCTTTAAACATAGCAACACCACATCACAAAATTACTTTTGCTTTGTTAAAATTCAAAGAAATTTTAAAAATCATGGGTAAGCAATGTTAAAATTATGCGATTTTGCATTGCACCGATCCTGGCTTTAGAAGAGCATGCGTCCACGTCTGGCAGTATCATAGGTACTAAATAAATTACCTGAAACAAAAAAAAAAAGATTTTGTGACAACTGAGTTTAATGATTAAAAAAATATACAAAAATTACAAGCTTAGACATCAAACAAACAAAAACAGCTGTATATTACTTGAAAATGGAAACTGCTAAAATATGTGAATTTTTGCTTTATTTCGTTATCATGGTCAAGAAATAATATTTCAATCGCTAAGTTATTATATTGAAATAAAATCTTAATAATTTTGTTAGTGTAAAATACCGCACTTGGCATCTAAAGCACAGAATACCTAATTGTACTAAAGTAGTAAGTCCAGTACTAGTCCAGCCAGACGAGCCAATTTATATAGGCAACCCACAGATGTTGCAAAAGGCCCTTCGCTCAAATGAATATAAACTGTAACCAAATTGCAAGCATTACTAAGAAAACTTGAGCAGAGTGATAAATGATGGCTTGTCTTACTTCTTAGTGGGCTCATCCTTGGCCTTCTTCTCCTGCTCGCGCTTCTTGGCGGCCTCCTCGCGCTGCTGGCGGATGATGGCGAGCCGCGCCAGGTCGGCCCGGGCCTGCTCCGTGCGGCCCTCCGCGTGAGCCTTCTGATACGCCGCGGCTGCGCGCTGCTTCTCTATCTCCTCGCGCTCTCGTCTGCAATTAGTATTATTATTACAGCATTCTTCATCATCTCAGACGAAAGACGTCTACTGCTGGACATACACCTCTCCCATACAGTCAGAGAAACTTCCAGAGTGGCGAGCGCAAACCGAAAGACGCAGAGTAGGAAGACCTATCACAGACAAGCTGGTGTAAGCTGCAGGACACTTGATGAGGGTCGCTCAAGACCAGTTATATTGTGTTATGGGCATATTTTGGGGGAGACCTGCGTCCAGCAGTGGACGTCTTTCAGCTGAAATGATGATGAGTCTTTTTTTGAGCGGGAAATAAATTGCCACTGTATTTGATTGTATAGTAAAGGGTTTTTGTTTTTTAAAAATTGTTGTTTTATTCTGGCTGTAGCCACTGTCCTAGCTTTTTCAATTGCTTACTAATTGTCCTTGATAAGACTCATAAACCAAATTCAAATAATGGGAATGGTGTTGCATTGCATGGGTATAAATAGGTAAGGCATTACCTAGACAGTTGTGGCTTTTCATCACCCTCGCCCAGATCATTCAGATTATTCAGCTTCTTATTCTTCTTGACTACTCGGTTGGGATTTGCTACTTCAATCAGTCCGGACACTCCCTTTGCTTTTGTGGGGTGCTGGAATTATAAAAAAAACAGGTTTAGTCTAATAATGACTGATTATAAGAATTAACACCATAGTCTTAATATTGACTGATTCTACTTCATGCTGGTTCAAGTGAAAACATTGCAGGTTCATTTCTACCACATTTCCAAAACTGAACAAATCAGTTTTTGTCACATCAACTTAGACTCCCATGGACTCCTGAGCTCCTACACCCTAGATCACTTTGGGAACTACAAGACAAACTAATAAATTTATATGAAACAACTCACATCTTCATCTGAACTACTGTCATCACTGTCGCCAGACCCTGATTTCTCTTCACTCGACTCTTCTTCACTGGATTCTTCACCATGCTCCTTTCTCCACCTGTATTCATTTGTAAACTATTAGTTGGTGTTACAAAAAATAGAAATTCCTACCCAAAACCAACCAGCTTTTAGGGTTATAAAATTATTACTTGTAAACTGTTTATTCAGCAAACAAAATAAGGCAAAGCCAGAAGTGAAAAATTTAATACAAAACCACTGAAGCCAGGGTACCAGGCATTAAATTCCTACATAAAGTGGGTACAAATTGACTAGTAACTTACTTTTTCTTGAGTTCCTCTTGTTTTCGCTGTTCCTCCAACTCCTCAGGACTAGTAAACTTACGGTTGCGACCCTTGTGGTTAGTGTATTTTCCTGGGAAAAATAAGATAGGTTAGATCGCCACAAACAAGGTAGATAGAACACAATAACATTGCACGACATTGAAATGTCAGAAACTTACCACGCGGCATTTTTTTAGAAAACTAGTAAACTGATACAGGAATATATATAAAAACAATCTCAGGATTCTAAGAACTAGAAATATCTAATATATTTTTTTATTTGCTTTGTGAATTTTCGAAATTTAGTTGGACAGACAGACGGACAGCGTTTTTATTTTGATTTGATTGATTGTTAGTTGTTTGACATTTCATTCAGTCTTCAGTCAAAGTATCTGCACAGATTAAAATATTCTTTGACCAAAAACTTAGGTTCGACACACACGTTACGCATCATCAAGTAAAATATTCAAACAACTGGCCACATTGTCTTAGTCTACATCCGGTTATTGTCTATGTACGGGAGAAAAAGGTCGGCGGGATATTTGAATTAAAAAAAAACTTTTATCTTAGAACAACTTCATTAATCTTTCTAGCTTGCTTTTTTGTTTTAATATTTAAATGCCTGAAAATAATCTAGCATTAGATTTTGTTTATTTAGATACATTTCAACATTTGTAAATTTTCATGTTGTTACAAATTCTACAAAGATTATTTTTTTAATAAGCTTCATTATTCTTATCGAGTTTTCCCTAAAACGTTTTAATTATTGGCTATCATTCATATTTTCAGCGAAATCCAATTAGCGGAGTATTGTTTTCACAAAATGTGACAAAAATAAACTGCGTTAATAGCTCGACTTGGAAAATTGGGTAAGTTACTATACTGCTGGCTATTCTAGGTCCCTATTATCCATACTAATATTATAAAATGCGAAAGTAACTCTGTCTGTCTCGCTGACAAAACCGAACTGAACCGATTTGAATGAAATTTGGTTTATCGATAGTTTAGAGCCTGAGAAAGGACATAGGCTACCTTTTACCCCGGTATTCCCACGGGAAAATTTTATGTTTCAAGGGAAAATGCGCTGGCGAAGCCGTGGGGCACCCACTAGTTGATAAATTCATTACTAGCATACCTTTGAGGTGCTTGTTAGGCTTTGTCGTAGTACCTATATTATTATGTATATGAATAATAATCGTATGATCTACATTAATAAATATTTAATTTAAAGCAGTATAAATTGTATTTCAGTCCTAAGTAAGTTGGTAGGTAAATAAGGATTGCTTGACATAGGAAATTGATCATTTGGAAGGAACATTGAATAAAATTGAAATAGACACACATTATGTATGTACAGTGGCGGTCTAGGACGGTGTAACATCTTGTCCTATTATGTCCTCGTTAATTTTTATTCTGCATCCTAGACCTGTACAATGCAAATAAAAAATATCTTACGAATAAATAAAAGTTATTTAAGTATTTTCTTATTATAACTAAACTAGAGGCTGCCCCGCGGTTTCACCCGCGCATTTTTCTCACTAACACAAAAATTCCGTTTTTTTACCGTTCCCGTGGGAATTTCAGGAATTCATTCCTTAGTGCTCCCCTACACTCCCCAAGGAACCCACGTGCAAAATTTCAGCCCGCTACGCCTAGTAGTTTTGGCTCTGCGTTGTCTGTCAGTCAGTCAGTCAGTTAGTAACGGAAGAGTTTTATATATTGATTTTAGTAAGTAGATAGCTAGTGGTTGAGTGGGCTGTGTTCCCCTAAGTACTTGGAGGCCGCTATTTTTCTCATGCGAAGATGCGCTAAAATTAAAAGGCCAATAAAAACAAAATCGAGCGTCCTCGCGCAGGGTGTTTTTATAAAACCAGATTGTGGTGTCCTGCGACACAAATAGACACAAGTGCACTGCACTCCTAGGTACGCGTATATTACCCTGACCGAACTGCATATATAGCTCTCAGGTTCGAGGCATAATTTTTACCGTCTGTCACACGGATGCACCTGCACTCGCAGCACGACGTACTATTTGTCGAATCTAACTGTCACTTTTAATCGCTTTTGACATTTCAATGCGGGAAAATGTATGGAGACGATCGACAAAAGTGACAGATAGATACGACAAAGTCGACAAATTTTCGTCATGTTACCACTGCTGCACGACAATGCATGTAGACTAAACTGGAAATTGAAACGTCAACGGATACGGTGTGTTTAGGATAACAAATTAATATTTATGTTCGAGCAGCACAACCAAGGCTTCTGTACATTTGCATTATGTATTAGGTACTTTTTCTGAACATAATTATCTTTTTATAGGGCTGAAAGTACCTGTGCGACTGTACCTTTACCTAGTGCCGTTAATAACCTTTTCTGCGCCCTGTGCGAGATTTTGTTTATAGATATTATGGGTACCCTAGAGCAATGCTATGTATAGGCCTACTTTGTTTAACTCAGGGTGATAAAATACAATCACACAAACACAAACTCTTTTATTCGTATCTGGCAAAAAAAAAAATAGCGCGATGTTTTGACAAATTTATAAGACATTTTTGATGATACGGTACTTATGTATTGGAATAAAGCACTAGGGGCGCAGGGAGAACTTATTAGCGGCAAACCAAAAATAGATTATAAGTTCTGCCTGCCTGGCCATTCTTGCGCCCCCAGGAGTCTATGCCCTGTGCCTGGGCACCGGTGGCACAGCCCTATATTTACGGCACTGTATTTACCTACCCAAATCATAACTCGGCTTCATCGATCGGATCTCGGACATATTTTCGCACGTATGCTGTTGTGATCATAGAAAATGTTTTATTTAGTCGAGACCGGGCCACACGCCACACTTCATTCATGATCAGATTTGCTTTGGTTGGATTTGTTCTTAAATGTCAACGAGGTCATTGACGCCTGCGTAAAACAACAATGCCGTGAATGTAGAGCTCGCGATGTCTCGACTAAATTTTGACCGGGTTTTATGCTTTGGTTATATACTTACTCGATACTTACTTACCTATTAAGTAATACAAGTTTACAAATGCTAAAGAACAATATTTATATTTAGCATAAAATATTTAATAATAAATAAAATATACATAATTAGATTAGATAAATAGGGTAAGCCGTTTCATTTTTTGCCTCTTTCATTTAATAAGAGCCTAAATTAATTAATGGTAGAGATAGTTTATCGAGGTACTTACGTTTTTCCGTAGCTTTACAATTCGTTGCTAATACTACCTTTTCAAATTTAGATTCTTCCTAGCACAAAACGGAAAAATTCCTACCTAACTTACCTTAGGTTCTAATCATCATCCTTATACATTTGTATTGCTAGTATATATTTGTATTGAGAAGACAACGCAACTCTAATTAAAAAAATATACTAATTAGATGGTACCGTTAAAAGTACACATAGGATAAGTAAAGTAAAAAGTAAAAAAAAAATGCTACGTACTTGCCATAAGGTTTGTATAAATTGAATCTTGTTATAGATGAGTAGACATAAGTATTCGATCATTGACAGACAGTTCCAACCGAAGGCGATTTACTGTTTAACAAATAATGTTACCTACTTATAGTTTGTTAGAGATGATTTTTGACTACTTCCATAATATTATTATTTACCTTCCTAGGGAAAAGAAATAATATTCGGTAAGGTAATATTTAGGGATGACTACATATACAATAAAGATGGGTTGGTTTTGTTAATCCCGTAGCGCGTTAGTATGTGTATGGTAATAAAGAATGTTACTAAAATTAATCTAAGATATTTTTTATTACTTTTATCTATTACGTCAAGGCAACGGAATCTATTTGAAGCTAATCTAATACTTACCTACAATTTTTTCATCGACCTATTATTAGCTTACTTAATTCCCTGACTCTTTGAAATGCGAGGGTGCAATGAGTCCAACAGTCTCACATTCATAAATATGTAGGTAATTTATTATGGTGTGCTGTGCAGAGCAAAGGGATTCCGCTGCCATTCCGGACTCATTTAGTTAAATCTCAATATCACAAAGTCCCGTAAAAGTTACAAAACCTCACAATGTACTTAGATTGTAATCATACGTGAGACAAATCAACCACCAAAAAATGTTACGCTTTATTTATGTGTAAAATGATTTGAATCTTTACGAGCTGTTAATTTGATTGTGTTGTTCCTTTTAAAGAAAATATTAAGAAAATACTTACCTATTTCAATTTTTTTTTAATTTAACAAAAAAAAAATTGTTTTCGAAGGCTTCTTTTAACACTCACACGAGGGCAGACGCGTTCATTTTAGGTAATTTTATAAAAACGATCCATGATCCAAGAGTTCGCAAACTAGTAGAACCTGATTAAACATTCTTCTTTTGTTTATTTTTATCGCATTACGGCGGCAAAAATTCCCGGTGAGGTAAAATTACAGCGACCATTGCGTGCAATTCGCTCATACGTAATTACCTCGAGTCTTAACTCATCCCGCGAAGAGCGACCATTTTTCACAGAGATCTAAGTAGAAGCAGGCTGTCAGAGCATCTTTTAACTTTGTACGGGTATAAGAGGCAAAGGAACTACATCGTGAATCCATATAAAGCCGCAGCCTCAGCCTTGCCTGCTCCGCAAGGACGCTCCGCAGAAACGAAAATCATCCCGCCATTTCCGAATCGACGCTTACGCGGGAAAGTTGATTTTCAAAATCGAGCTGAAACTTTTTTTTTTATTTTGGCGAAACTTTAAAGTGCCATGAACATTTGAACTTATATAAACAAATTGCAAATTTTAAATTAAAACGACATTTATTATCTACACTAAACAAAAACTCAGTGACTGTGTTTTCTATATCCTGGTGTTTTCTTAGCTAAAGGGTAAGTTCCTAACATAATACCTAACTCAATATAAAATGAATATTAAAATAAACATGATAAATATAATAAGTACTTAAATAAAATTCAAATAGGTTATTCTTTATGGTATCGACTATCAATTTTATCTGCTAATTGTATCATCCGAAGTCTCGTTTCATCGAACTCTCGTTGAAGTCTTTAGTAGGTAAGTATAAATCCATTCTCGGATCTCAAATAAAAAACAATCGCAAGTCAAGATATGATACGATAAACTAGCCCTTGGGTCTTTGTTAGTTACCTACTCGTCACAGAGCCTATTATTATGGGATGATGGGATTGAATTAATTTAGTTATGAATACTGGCGGGAATGATGCTTCGCTGTCGGCTGCGGGAAGGACTTTTTAAAATATATATATTAACCATATCATCTAAGCCGAGAAACGTCCACTGTTGGACATGGGCCTCGCCCACAGATCGCCACAAGGACAAACGTTTCGGGTTGGGAGGGATTAGTCGCAACAATATATAAGGTCAGTGATTAAGTAACAAGAAAACTACCTTTTTTAACAGGTTTTCTAGCATTTCCAAAATTCATTTTTTTTACATGCTCCATAGTACTTTTCCGGGAAATATGTATTAGGTCCCTACCTTCCTTAAAAAATAATGCCTGGGTAGATGTTCTAATAAATGCATTTTTTAGGTATTGCCATTTTATGATCAAAAATATAATAAAAGAAAATCATTAAGAGGAACAGGAAAATCTTAATAAAAACCATTATCCTAGGAACTACGGTCACACGCTATGTTTAACTTTACAAGTACTAAAGTATGTAAAATCAATTTGTCCCATCACAAGCACTATAAACACCCAGGCGTCCTGTGAAGTTCCTAGTCAAACAATCCTAACAAAAGCAGAACGAGTTTGACCATGACTATTGAATTCGTGATGCAGTTTGCACTCCTATTCAAGGGACGCAGGAATCGTGCACGGTCTGCAAATAACGCAAAGCTTTTTGTTTTTAATTCTTCCAACTACCAATTTAAAAAAACATATTTTTTTAATTTTATCCATCGAATGCCCAACGCCAAACGCACATACTTTTTAGGTAGAGTGCGGTGCTAAGTCTACGCGCGTTGAAAATAAGAATGAATTAGCAATCTGTCAGTCAAATGGCAATTTGTTTTAGAATAGCGGGTGAAGTACGTATACAGTGGCGCCCCCAATCGTACGCAAACTTAGCTGGCGTAGACTCTACATATATTATGCGTCAAACGAAAATTTCTCGAATCGAATTTCCAACTTTTTCACTCTGATCCTGTTTTTCCTCTGAGACAACAACAACAACAACATTGAAGCGTCAGCAACAAAATAGTTTAGCGCAGTCGATATAGATTTTATTGTTCTGTAAACCGGACGATTTTTTCTGCACACTTTACTCCTGAAGATCGCTGGTAGATAGGCCACCTCCTGCTCATGGCCCATGTTAATGCAGAGATAGTGTCGCCGAACGCTGTTCCCAGATAACAGCCGCGCACTCTTGTACGGAAGTTGGGAATATTGATAGACGAGCACTTTGCATCATTGTATAAATAGACAACTAGATCACAGTATTAAAAACACTAGATTGAGCATAATATTGATGAGATTTTGCTTCTTGGCTGAATATCGGAGTGAATTGTGGAAATCAGCACATTGTGGAATGTTAAATCCTTAAAAGCATAGCATCCTAAGTAGGTAATAAATAAACTTCATTTAGTCGGAATTATGCTGCTTTATTGTTTATTTACTTTATGTAATAAATGCAATACTTACTAATTTATTCTTAAAATTTTACTACTAAAAAAGGTACTTACTTACTTTGAGATTTGTTCCATAAGTTTACCTTATCGATCTATGTCATAAAAGTCCAGAATGCAATTTTCTTCAGATTTAAGCCAGTTCGATTGCGTGCGGGATGCGGGTGCTTGCATACGTTTTTTTTTTCATAGGTACCTTCCAATAAGCTTGAAAGTAATATTTATTAGTAATGCCTACAATATGGCTCCATTTTATCGTTCTATCCTCAGACCGAAGTGCCATCCGATCATGTTTTTTATTTGCTGTTATTAGCACAGACAAGATATGGATTAAGTAAGGTAAGTATTATACGCAATAAAGGACCATTATTGTTTGTAACTATTCGCGAACAGCGTATAGCGAGGGTTGTCATCAAGGGTGCTTTTAATAGATTATTTTTATTTATAAACTATTAAAGCACAAATATCTACATTAAAAAAATGCTTAGATTGATTTATTCCAAGCAACTTGTAGCACGGAAGCATTGCATTTGCTTCTGTAAGTAATGCCTCTATGTAGTTTTAGGTTCCGGATTTTAAGTTATTAATTTTTTTATTTGTACCTTATTAACAATATTTGGCATACTTAGTATAAAAAAAACTTCTGTTATTGGATTCGTATGTCATTCCAGCCAGCCCTACATAGCTTATAAACCAGTTCGATTCTTACGCTGAACTTGAGCTGCGTCGAAATGCAGATGGTAAACAATCGATCGGTGGTTTAAAAATAGAAGAGCAGTTTCTGAACTATCTTTATGGCCAGTATTTTTTTACAAAACGATGCATTAAAGATTAAAAAGAAAAAACACAACCTCTTTGTCATAAGCAAGAGATCATAGAAAATGTTTCGATCACTGCTCAATGACACAATGCAACAAACTTCTAGTTTAGGTTAAGCTGTTCTAGCGTTTCCCCACCTCACTGGTTCTAGTTCTAGTTTAGGTTAATTTTTTATCGAAATTGTAAATAAGTTATATTTCGTATGCCATATTTTATTTGCTTTGAATGTTATCAGAAACATACATCTCTACATTAAAGAGGTCGTGGTACGGACTAGGTGACAACAATGATCGACGCGTATGCAAAAACATTTAGTCTCGATGTTCGCAAGAAAATTATACTATATACTAGCTGACGTAGCTGACCCGGCAAACTTTGTATCGCCTAATAATTTTATATCACACTAATATTATAAAGGCGAAAGTTTGTGAGTTGTTTGTTAATTCTTCACGGCTTAATGGCTGGAGCGATTTCAATGAAATTTGGTATGGTGTTAGTTGATGCCCTGGATTAACACATAAGCTAATTTTTACTGCAGTAATAAGCCGCGGGTAAATAGTTGTATTTTTTAAACTTCCTTACAAATTTTACATATTTCCTCACTGTTCCTTGGACTACAGCTACTTTCACGATTGAATATTATTAAAATAGAAGATTTAGCGCAGAAACCTTGACTAGGTGCAAATCGATTGATAGTAGAGATCGGAATGTGTCAGGGAGGTGACATAATTGGCAATCCAGCCAACAAGAATACGCCGTTTCGGCAGCATTGCCAAGAATTTTCAAGTTCTTAGCATAAAAACGGAAAATGTCGGATTATTCCCATCACGCTTCTGTGATAGATCCATATATTTCTTTCTAGTTTGTCTATTTTCAAAGTGATTTAATATATTTTTTTGTTTCATCGATTTAACACTGGCGATAAAAACATGATCAAAAAATTTATACTTACCACATGAGAATTTTTTTTTGCTTGGCCCGTGTTTTTAAATTCTTCTCTAATCACCAACTTGCACGAGCGAGGCCACGAGTGACTCTATCCGTTACCTACTAAGCGATCATTAAAAGCTTAAACAATTCCGGTCAATAGTACAGACTTACTAAGACACAAAAGCTCTGCTGCCTATAGGTCACATAACATTACACTTACCTACCTCAAAGGCTTTTCAATAAATTCTATTTATTCTGCCACAGAACGCCCCTCTTTTCAATAGGGTATCATTCAACGTATGGAGCCTAACAGTACATTTGTCATTGAGTTTGAGTTTTTTTTTAACACATTTTTTGCTACCGTCTAAGTCACTGAACCTTGCAATAGTTACCAAATATTGAGTGTCCGATTGTTATCTGCATTATAAAATGTATTTCTTGTAACAGACAAAGAAGATTTTTTGTAGTTCATGTTTAATTATTTAAGTTATTTTGGCTATTAAAACTAGTAATTTACTGGCCCATGTAGACTTTGCAGATAAGTTATTTATTTTTAGGATAAAGTCTTTATTTAGCACATTCATTTTAACATTAAAACAATAAAATTATTATAAAAGTATTCAAGCGATGATACATCTACTATCTCAGGTCAATCACATCTCGGTCTAGAAATACATAGACAGACTTTTTCAAACCCAATTATGCTGATAATTGCCTTTAATTTAGAGATGAAGATATTTTGGCGTTGGCTTTTTTGTTTTCGAAACATTAACAACTTAATTGTTCGCATGATAGAACAACGGCATCGCGGAACACGTTACGGTGCACAGGATTAATAACCTAGGTACGGCTTACTTTAGCTTAGATGAAATATGGAAATGAAGGGGTACAAGAACATAGACCACGTGAACATGAATAAAGGCATGGCATCATAATAAAAAACATATTGGCTTCATTCTTATCATCAGTTAGAAATGTAGCGAATACTTTCATAAAAGAACCGTTTTATAATTTCTCTACTTATTTGACTTCGAGGTAAGTACTTGTATTATAATACGATATGATCTCGTGTGGGTTAACAACTAAATTGGATTTGCTCTTCTAAAAGACCTTGCAGATTTACAGTAGGCAGGTACGTTGTTTTTTTCTTAATTTAGGCCACGGGCTTTTTGGCTGAGTAGAGTATATGATTTGTTGAGTCTAACGCCTAACTTGTCACATGTAAAGCAACTCCTCATTATACTCCTCTAAAGTCAGGTGGTATTTTTTTATTAAGAACTATAAATGTAAAAAAAAGTAGAGTACCACCCTGGGGTTCCAATTAGCAATATCAATAAAATATTCAAAGATAATTAAAAAGATTGCTCTCCTTTATTCATGTGAGTCATATTTCATGGATGGCCATAAAAAGCTGAGTACGAGGAAAACCTGCCGGTGTTTAGGATTCCGTACCTCGTCACAACACTCGTCACGGAAAATGTGGACGTCAAAAACTGGTTAGGCAAACAAATATTTTTTTAAGCAAGTACAATTTAAAGAGTTAGTAAATTCTGTTATTATATCACAAAATATGTTAAATGGAACTACTAAGTGATACTATAATTAACATTGTTTCTTGTTATTCTGAGCCGAAAAGACGTCCACTCCTTGACAGAGACCCCCCCTTCATAATGATTAACATTGTGGAGGAGGGAGGGGTTTCCTATGAAATGTGATGACAAACAATTTTAACATATGTATTACTGAGTTACTCTAATATCGAAACCTTTAAACGTGAATCCGACTCGCTCTTACAACTTGATGCCCAAGGAAGGTCGTGACGGGAGCAGTAAACGTTTACTGTATGAAGATTAATGAATAAGCCGGGTGATAATAGGGCTCATTACTTTTTTAACGGTTATTTAATCAATAAGGTGCGAACGAAAATAATACGAGCATGTAAGTACATCTAAATTTCCGTATATATGTACAATAGGTAGGAAACAAGGAACTTACGCTCTTAAGTAAAGTTCATTGCGTTACTTTTAAGGGCATACATTCTTGCAAAATTTGTTAAACTACTAAGCTTGAATACCATTCCGTAATCATATAATTTTTAATTATTATCATACATTACACACATAATTATTCAGGACCATAAATGGAACAAAGTTGTTATGGGATCTTTATTTATGTAGCTAAGTACTATGAAATGTTTGTCTGTCCGTCAGTTTGAAAATGAAGTAAATTTCGTTAATTCTATTAAAACTTACTTATAATTTTTTATACTTACATTATATTATAAACATATTTGAATACATTTTTTTAAGATTTATTTTATTTTAATGTAACAGTTACAAATTGTGTAAAGATGATAATATATTAATTATACAATATCTTCCTTTGAGTACCTAGTTCGTTCGCATCTTAATTTTGAGATAAGCGCATTTTTTACATTTATAAACATTCTTATCATATGTATTGTATTTAATGATTAAATGTAGTATTAGTTTACTTTAGATCTTAGTAAGTGGATACTTTTAATTCGACTTATTCATTTCTAAAAATTTGATATCTCATAAAATATGTAATTATAAAGTTTTGAAATTAATTAGGAATTTAAACCAACTGCCGGCTTTATCTGAATGTCGTACCAAACAAGGGGTTTTATAATAATGAACCTAATATGAGTAAAACTATAAAAGTACAAACAGATAAAAACATCAATAATTGCAGGATGTTTTTAATTATAAAGTTAATAGTGCAGATTCAGATTCATAAACGTTCCGATCAAATAGCTTACACGCTTTGATTCATTGAATATTGCAATGATAATAATAAACTGTATCCTAGGAATTGCAAAATAATCAGGAAATAAGATTGTTTCAATGATTTTGATAAATGTAACTGTATTGTTTTGATTTTCTACATACCTATTGAAGACCGAACCTAAATTCTGCCGCGCTAACTAAGAGTGCAATAACTCGATTTTTGACGATTTTGAGTTACATATATATTCGGAATCAGCTAATCGAGATCTACAACTCTCTCAAAGAAACTTTTTATGAAACCTTCAGGAACCTGTTTTTTCAGCAAGCAAGAATGCAATAACTTAAATTTCGTCACTGCTTTACTTATCAAAATAACAATAATTATAGTTATGGTGACAAAACTTTTGAACTAAGCATACATTTCTAGTTATAAGCACAATAACTATGAAGTTGTGCCTCTTATGTTAAGAAGAACTCGAAATTGGAATATCCGTTTGCAAATCATAAAAACAATAAGTGTGACTTATTGTACTAATGATTAGTAATATTCCCATCATTTACTAAGGAAAAGGGCAAATTATAACAATTTATTAGGGACTGTGAATAAAGATTTGGTATATAACTTAGAAACAGTAAACTAACTGCGACTAAAATACACTGATACTGTATTTCGAGCCCTGATTCTATAATTATTTCAGAAGATTTTCCATGCCTACATAAGCAAAATATGTTTTAATTTATTTAACGTACTTATTAATAAACTTATTTTTTTATGACTAACGTAGCTTTTAATTTTTTGTTTTAAGTTTTGTAATAACAACTATGGACTTTAATGTATGAAAATAAATAGTTATTATTATTATTAAATAAGATTCAAAAAGTCTTGGATTTCCATGACTTGGTCGATGCTGTCCATGGTTAAATTTCACGTAAAACCACAGTTCACGCTTTTTCAGTGACTGTTTTTTGATGTTGATAGCCTTTTCTGAAAGTTTTAAATGATAAAAATTGAACCAAGGGAGTATTTGAGGGACAATGTCTGTAAATGCCGAGAATGGTCACTTATAAATTAACAAATAATCTCAATTGGAAGCGAAGAACTTTACTTTTTATCGATGAAAGTAACATTACTAAGGTAGGTTCACATTTTAATTTTGAAATAACTTTTTGCTTTTGATCTTAATTATTTTTTGTAATAATATAATTTTAAAACATACTGCAGAATTTTATATGAACCATGTTTAAACTTTATCAAACGAGTCATCTTAAAACTGAGAAAGATGATTTTCTCATATTCAATTTATTGGTCTATTAAATATGGTCCAAAAATACTGATTCTACTAAAATACGAGATAGATTGTAATGGTAAACTTATGTTCATAATTCACAATTTTTTCTTCTTCATAATATTCGTTAATTTTTATAAAACTATTAATATTTATGAAATAAATGTAAATATTGTTGTGTTTCACAAGGATTTCCAACTAGATAACATGGATGATTCTAACGATAAATGCAATAACTTTAACAGTTATTGTATTTATATTTAAAAATTATTAAGCCAGAGAATTATTTTAACAACAATATGTTGCTTTGCTAAAGATAAACACAATAAGTAATGTAGTTATTGTATTTATGACAAGTGATGTTTGCCTGTTCCATGGAACATTCCTAATTATAACCACTTTTTTAACGATTGCAGGCTATTTAGTTAATATTTATACATATTATATATTTGAATTAGTTCTGTATTTGTTTCGCTTTCAATTAGTTAAGGATTCATGTCCATACGTTTAATAGGTCATGAGTTATGATGAATATAAAGTTCAAAACTTTAAACGCGTTTTTCTCGAAAGCGCCAAAATCGAGTTATTGCACTTATAGTTAACGCGGCAGAATTACTTACTTAATTTATGTTTAAAAATTTTTGAGCAAACTAAGCTGTGAAACAGCTGATTTAGGAATCTTACTCGGACTTCCCCGTTGTAAAGTTTTATCTTTGGAGACGTAAAAAGTAAAAATAACAACACTACATTATTATAAGATTAATTCCTAGGCAAAGCATGGGATTAGATATTCCCCAGAGGTCATGCAGCCGGCCTATACTTAGTGCGAACTGCATTCTATACGCCATTAACGTCACCGGCTACGTATAATTAAGACGGAACAATAAGAAAGTGGTGGGTAGAACTCAATGGTATCGATTGCGCAAGCCGTGATAAGGTTTGAGAATCGCCGGATGGTTGAGATAGGATCGGCGCAGCTCTGCGTGACGACAACAAACGTTACCAAATAAAACTATTTTATTGTTATTTTGTGCGAATGAAGGATAGTTTGCTTATCCTGGACAAAACGCTATTCTTTAACCGCTAGTTGTGCTATTTGTAAGGCCAAAACTTTAAACATTTTTCTAGAATTTTAGATTTTTTTCTGTCAGGACAGGACAATTATTGGGATCAGAATCGCAATATCATAAACTGCTGAAGTCAAAAACCCAATATCAAATCATAAGAACCATTCGAACTGTCTACTTGTTAACTTATTTGGATGACTAATCCCATGTTTGACCAGGATGCCACGGTGCTGACGCGGCTATCGGAAGATAATTACTTTCGTGCTTGATTCTCCCGTGATTGAGCAGTGAAGTCAGAGCCCAGTCATACATTTACTAGCTTAATGACAGCTCACGCCGGGTGGATCATGAAAATCACTTGTATAATTGATTCTTCGCAATTTATGTATTAAGTTAGTACTTTTGTTGGGTCAAGGCATGTAAAACTATTGGTAGAGCTCGGATTTTATAACAAAACTGTTTTATTCAAAATGGTAGATGGATATTTACTTTACTCAGACAAATAGCTTTTTTCAAAAACTTAACACTGAAAATCTTTTTTGACGGCTGCATGCTACGACGGAAAATTTAGGATTTAGGTTTTAGCATAAACTAATCCATAACCTTGACACTATTTCTTACCATTCGGCGCAAACGTTTTATGATAAAGTTGGACCATTGTTACTGGTGTTTTTGCACTCTTTTGTTATTTTATCATAAAAAATCACAGTCAGGAAATTAAATATGCATAAAAATATCGTTACCCAAGTTTCCTCGGTAGGATGATCTAGAACTCGACTCAGTACATTTAATTAGACAATTTTTTGCGAAGTATAATTTTTTGTGGTCTCATTTATTCAACTGTTGGAAAATTGCTATTACTAAATGTGGTTAGTATTTATTATTTCAAGGAAGTTACTTCATTGTGTGGCCAAGCGGACATTTAATATCAAAGTCTTGAGAGGTAGGTAGACAAGACAACAAGATGCGCGCTACACGCACCGAGAGCGCCCGCCTTCGCCGCCGGCAGTCAAGTAAATGGCAGCAGTAGTGCTTCTCAAAGAAGACTCGACAAATCGATTTTCGATACTTTTACAATAACGTATAACGTTTAATATTTTGTTACTGATTGAGAAAATTGATAGGTTGGTCTCAAAATAAGATTATGTAGATACAAAGTTATATTTTTGTCCAGTGTTTACGACGCGAATATATTATAAATATGTTAAATCTAGTATTGCTTGATTTTTGCTTAACGATATTAAAATTTATTATTATACCTTAACAAGTAATTTAATATTTTCTATTTAACCAAACCTTCGTAACTTAAATCTGTCAAATATTGTCAGCTAAGCAAGCATCAATCCTCAAAACGTTTAGCGCACATACCCTGTGCGTAGTTTGTGTGTGTTTGAGGGTACGTGTACATTCGACGCGCATAGAATATGGAACCATATCACAGTATGCCTGGAAGAGCAATAATGTCTCCTCTACAATAAAGAGATATTAACAGTATCGATAGTTACGGCCAACAAGTCCGCACATCACTACGTGCGCGGTAAGCTCCGCGTAGCAGCCTCGTAGCCTTGGCCGTGAACTTGCTACGGTGCACGCATCGTCCGTCCTCCGTACACGTAATTACTGCCTGTGTGAGACTAGCAGAGGTAGACAAATATAACTTTACCCTTACAATTACCACGCAATTACTATTTGCTGATAATTATCAATATCGTTATAAAGTGAGTGATGCTATTAATTGGATTAATTTATTGACGTAGGTACACTATTTATATCGTTTTTTTTTTAGTTTGAGTGTAGATTATCGCAAGCCTGTCTTTGCATAGCTATAATCTGCATAAATAATCACTAATATTAAAGAAAGAAAAGAAATTAATTACTGACCTACATCCTACTTACATTAGATTACCAGTGTAGTTATACCTAATTTTTAAGCACTGCGCATACCGCTTTTAGGTACAGTTTGCTCTCAAAATATAATTCAGGTGCTTTTCCAGGCAATTAATAAAAAATTTCTGATATTGAGTAGGTATTAGCTATTAAAAAACTGCTTTCAGTATAAAATTAAAGAAAAGTAAACTGCGAGGTACATTCAGTTCGTAAATCTTACGCGACTATAAAGATAAATCAGACTTTTAGTTTTGAATTTTACTCATGATTGCTCTCAGCTTCTTTATCCACAAATGTCACGAGTAGATTACGGAGGACCGAGGCAGGCTCCGCTGAAGCGTAATCAATATTGCGTGTCTGCGCTGAGCTTGTCGATAATGGTCGCTTAAAGTCACGTAGCTTTTAAATAGCCCTGTTTTGTAACATAAACAAACAAATGCATCATGTACCTCTATAAATTGGAAAATTGTAGTGTGCGGAATTTTAGGTAATATTATTATTTACAAAACCAAAATAATAGCAATGGTGTCGCAAAATACCAGTTACAAAAAGATGTGTCTTCAGCAAGAGTACAATACTGTTTCTAAATTAATCTTGCATTGGTATTCGAAATCTGACCGCAACTTTAAATGTGAGTCAACTAAATGTTTAAGGTTTCATAAGAGCAAACTCTATTTTTAATTTTAAATACCATCAGCAGACTGTTTTTAATTCGTGACGCGCAATGGCGGTAAAAGAAGAAATTATATTTACACTATTATTGCATAATGGCTTCAATATAAAGTTGAATAAACTCCAAAAACGTGTTTGAGTAATTTTCATTATTTGCTTGAGGTGTGCGTGAACTAAGATTTATTTAGCAGTGCATAACGACCGCGGCGAATAGGCCGGTGTGGTTACCATTCTCCATGGATGAATAGTTTGATTATAGCAAATAACATAGGGTCAATATCTTCTGTAATACTATGAATGGAAATAAAATAAAATAATTATAAAAATTGAGGCAGGTAGACAATTAGTATGGCGTGTGCGCTTTGTGAAAAAAATGTTCGTACACAGTCACGAACGAAGTGTACTGCTTTGTTCAGATTAAATTTAATGAAATAAATATCATTTTTATTAGCGATGAACCACATTGTATTAAATAATTAGAAGATTTAGCCACAAATACTTGATCGGTTCTAGTAGTATCACTTTAATGTAGAATATTCAGCCTGATTCTGGGGTTAGATTAATTAAATTGCAATGAATAAATAATATTTCAAGTTTTGATCCATCCAGTTTCAATTGAGTCTTCTTTAAACTTTAACTTTAAACGGGTTCATAAACTTTTCAGTGCGGTATTTTAAGAGGGATGATAATTCTTAACATGATAGCTTCAATTCCTACTTACAGCCTTGGCACCACAATACGGCTGTCACGACAGAAAAACTGTTCTTCTCCGTCATTGTGCAATTGGCCGAAGACCTTCGTTTTTCTGCGCCCGCGCATTAGGGCACATCTACATCGGCCGCACGAATAGGAATACTTAGTTCAACAACGTGATTGGCGTAATTTAAATAATCGAAGCTATTTCTATGTAACGATCGGTTTATAAGAGGTCAGTGTTAAGGTAAATTGGGAAGGCTGGACAGTCTTAGATGGTTTTTTTATAGAATTGTACGGTAGATATTCCGTACAATTCTATAAAAAACCCATCTTGCCTATAATTGTTGTTCGTAGAGCCTATATCATAAACATAATCTCACGCCATTTATTCCTAGAGAGCCGGACCCACGTTTAGCAAAGTTTATGCTTTATTATCAACGTGACAAGGGGCCAGCTTGTCGCCGCAGTTTTAACGACCACTACTGCAGCCGGGACCAACGACTTAACGTGCCTTCATCACGGAATCATCTTACTTTTCGGACAATCAGGTGATTCAAGCCTGCAATGCAGACCTGCAAGCCTGTGTCTATAGCCTATATCAGAAGACTATTAAGGATGTTTCGTAAACCATGTAAATATACTTAGTTACTGCTGCTATTTGTTGCAAATTTTCTTGAATAGTTGTTTAATTTAGACCTAAATCAAAGAGTAAGAGTACAACCTACTAGTCTTTATCTATTTTTGATAACGAGGGAAGTATTACGCAGAATTGGGGGAGTGACGGGGTTATACAGGGAACGCAACCACTAAAACCTCCCGGTGGCGGTCTCGGCGATTTTTGGAACCACCAAGGGAGTAATTGATGCCAGACATCCGGTCCATTTCGGTGTCAACTCCTGTCTGTCATATTTACTATAATTCTTGTAAATACATACCTACATACATTGTCTTTGCTTCAATTTGTTAGGTACTCATTTCCCTATCTGTTACTGATCCTTTTAGCAATACGCTCTGTGCTTCTCAGAGTAAAAACAAAGGGCTGTAATGTGCTTTCTTATCGCAACCTGTTGGTATTTTTTAATGTTTTTACTGAGGTGTAGTGTTCTTTATTATTGCAATCTCTTAGAAAATTATAACATAATATATGTTTACTTTTTTTTTTTTATAGTGCATTTATTATGTTCCTAAAGTGTTCAATAATCCTAAGAGAGAATATATTTAAAAACAAAAAAAACGCAAATACTTTGCCAAGTCACGATTGAAAGTTACAACGGCAAGCTCATCCCGAGATAGTATCACGGGAATGTTTTAAAAAGGTCACGCGTGAACAAGGCATGCATTCAGCAACAACCAACCAACCCTTTTATTAGTAGAGAGTGATCTAGAATCACAATAAGTACGATTAAAGTACATATGTAAGCGAAGGTAATTATAATTTAAAGGAAGTCGTGATGTTAAATAAACGTATGTAAGTAACTAACAAATCTCAAAATGGAATCCTAAATTATTATTTTATAACTAGAGGCTGCCCCGCGGTTTTTCCCGCGCAGATTTCTCATAAACACAAAATTCCCGTTTTTTTCCCGTTCCCGTGGGAATTTCGGGAAATCCCTTCTTAGTGCTCCCCTACACTCCCTAAGGAACCTACATGCAAAATTTCAGATCGCTACGCCCAGTAGTTTCGGCTCTGCGTTGTCTGTCAGTCAGTCAGTAACGGAAGAGTTTTATATATATAGATTATTGTTTTCGTCCAAGACCTAAGGATTAGTTCCTTACTTACTAAGTGCAGATAATGTAATTTAAAAACAAAACATGGTACATAGATATGTGCTGTACAACGCTTCTTAACTTCATTTCTATTTCTCACTGGATCTGGTTCAGGCAGTACGAAAAAATAAGAAAAATAAGACTTAACACGAACAAATTGTTATTACAGTATCGCGCATAAAATAAGGTTTTCATGTATGTTCTTTTGTCAATTACCTACCTACATTTACATAATCTGGGAATATTTAATGGCGTCTTTGACTCATTCTTCAAGATAAAAATAGCGTTTTAATTTGAATTCTTATACCTATTTAAATATAAAATTTTCCCAGCATAATATCGGGTAGTAAGTAGGTAAGGTAGGTAAGTAATTAGTTTATTTTATTAAAGTTTAGGGAAGTTGTTCAGCGATACCTGTTTTAATCATCTTTCAGAAAAAATCTCCGAATTCAAATATTTCAGAAGCATTACAAAAATTAATGATAACCAAACAACTGCAAATAAATGAGCAAAATAGGTTTAAAAAAACTCTAGGACAGGGGCAGTAACCTGCAGAACTATTTTAACGATTACAAGAAAAACAAAGGGCGATGCCGCTGGTCCGACCAGACCAGCCTATTATCTGTATTGCATTTTAAATGTAACTGCAGCCCTATTACGGATCCTGCATTTTTATTCTTGTTTATTTTGTAGTAATCTTGCATAACGAGTTGCGAAATGGGCCCGCAGCGCAAGTGTCTGTTTTAAATTTATTGAAATAAATAGATGAGAGTGCAAGCGGTTAGCAGACTGGTTTGTGAAGATTCCCTTAGCGGGAGTTGTGGTCAACCGCGGCGGCTGATTCTACTAACTTATACCGGGTGTTTCTGACAAGGCGGTAATAAATCAAAGGAGGGATTCAGCTCACCATACGTAACAACTTTCCCAAAGCAACATGGGTCGAAATCTCAAAACAAAAATCAGCTGTCCCGTACATTGACCCCGCCAGCTGATCGAACCAATGTATGGAACAGCTGTTATTTTTTTTTGAGATTTCGACCCATGTTGCTTTGGGAAAGTTGTTAGTTATGGTGAGCAGAAGCCCTCCTTTCATTTATTACCCCCTTGTCAGAAACACCCGGTATATAAATTATTACTCTTGAACGTTTTCTAATATGCATAATATCATACCTATTTTATTTCAATGAGCAATGTCTTTATTATTAAACTGGGCAGTCAGAATGCTTGGTCTCTCTTTCCTGTTTTCCTACTCAACCCGCACTTGAGCGAGGGTGAGTAGGAAAAGAGGACTTGAGTAAATCCGCCACCCATCATTTCGACTCTGTTTATGACGGCCACATTACATTCACTACAGAAAAAAAAATTCTTTTAAAAAGTTATTGTGACAACGAATGGTATTATGAATTTACATGCCTTTAAAAAAGGCATTTACTTATCGATTCAAGAAGTTAACAGAATTGCACTTCTTCAGCGGATGAGCAGCATTCTTGTGGCTGATTCTCTTGATTGAGTGCCGATAGCTATAGGCCTAGCCTAGCCGTGCGGAATATGAACACCGAAGCGACCGCTCTGTAAAAAATAATAACAAAATACCCGTAGATTCAAAGTAAACTTATTTTTAATTAAACTCTTTTTCCTTTTTTGCAGCTGCAACGGAACGCGCGGTATTTTTATCTACGCAATTATTTGAATGTCCCTTCTAAGATTACTGTACTGGGCTCTAGCTATTAATTATGCTTATCCGATAGTAAACTCATACTAACTAATTTGTGCAAATTTTTAATTAACTGAAAAAAGGACTTAAAGATGTTGTTGGTTTTTAAATAGGTAATGTATCTGACGTCATCCTCAGTATTTTTCAGCTCTTGCAATTTACGTCACCTACCATGAACCGTCTTTCATGAACTTAATTGCTTATTTTATTTTATTAAGCGACTAATCTGGACACAAAGACCGCAAAATAACTAAAAATTTAATTTATTTCCTCCTTGGATCTAGTAAAAAGTGCATTAGTGACAAGTAGAGTAGATGTGTTATAAAAACTTCATAACGTCTGATATTTATAATAAGCACGGTCTTACAGCTATAAGTAGGTAGTAACGTGCATAACAAAATTATGACTTCCCTAATTAAGCATTAAAATACAGATTTCACAAGTCATCATCATTATTTTTCGCCAAGCAGTCAACGACTTCCATTACCACAATTTACCTTACATAGTGTACATACATAGGAGGTACTTATGAGATGATTTGAAACCTAAAAGACTTCGATTAATCTCTTGTGTTTTATCATAAACGCACATTAACAATGCTGTCAATATGATGAATTCCTTTTCGATAATCTAGAGGTAAATAAAAGTCGGTACAAAAAATTGTATCTAGATGAACGAAAGAAAGGAGTTGACTTAGAGGGCTTTTTGCTTCTGTTCTCTCTTTTTAATATTATAGGTAGGATAAACAGGAAACGGCCATTCACCAGGAGGTAACATTATTGTCTTTACATCCCGGCTCGGGACCTCGCTATCTCGACAGGTGAGATTTATACATGGGAACTTGTCTATGAAAATAAACGCCTTGTAACTTTGTCTTAGTTATAGCCGCGTGGGTTTAACTAATTTGCATTTGAGCTGTGTTTATTGAAAGGCATTTTGCATTTCATTTTTGCTCCTGCTTGATTAAAAACCATAAACAGATAAAAGGACATAGGTACTTAGGTAAATAATAACAGTCCCCGTGATAAGGCCGCCCTTTCGATTATCGAGCGCGTTTTTTTTGTAATGACTTCTTGCTCTAGAACAGGGGTGGCCAAACTTATGACCTATGAGGTCTACTTGTTGTTCAAAATATTTGTTGCGGTCGACTGCAAAATAGACAAAAAAAATAATATATTTTATTGAATTTTTAATGTTTTTGCACTGATTAATATCCACAAGTTTAATATTTTGGGGAGTGTATGAGGTGACTGCAGGGCGTCTGTTAAACGGGAACGATGCTTGGTTTTAATTTAATTCATATTGAAAACGCTGATTCGCAATGATAGGTAGACCCGAAAAACGAAGTCAAATATAAGGCTATCTTTCTTAAAAAATTAAAACTTTTCTAAACAAATGAATTTCGAAAAATAATTATTCCCAACTGCTTTGCTTTTAAAAATAGGTCGCATCTCATTTTTTTTTTTTTTTTCCTCCTCGACCACAACACCACAACATTTTCAGTAAGTACTAAGTAGGTATCGGCTAGCTTGCCGATCAGCGAAATTATTGAACTCTCGAATTGAGTTGTTACAATACCTTCTTCGATATTTTTATAAGTTTTTAGTTCGCCCCGTGCACGCATCTCAATAATGCGTGCACTTGAATTTGACTTCAATCGACGATTTTGTCTTTTCCGTAATGATTCAGGTTTGTTTAACTTGCTGAGTTTTTCAGTTATATAACAAAGTAATGCCGATTTGTAGCGATTTTTCATCTCGAAGTTTTGATTGTAAAAATGTTTTTATTTTTGGCAGTAAATAATTGGCGAAATCTCCATTAAAGTACCACACGGCTAAGCCACCTAAAATCAATACCTAATATTTAGCAAACAGTATTCAGCTTTAGTTTCTTCAAGAAAAACTCAAAATTGACGCCTTTTAAACTTCTGGCTCGAATAGAATTTACTAGTTTAAAGGCAATTTTAATGTATATCCGATTTTAGAATTTTAGAGCACAAAATCTGGTGTGTTTTGCGGTGATAGGTTGTTGAAAGATGCGACACAGTGCGACAAACATAGATCTTCCGGAGGCGTTTTCGCGTTTTTGAAAAGTGTGCGTAGCAAATTCATTACAACAAATTATTCGAATTTTGCCGGACTGTAAGGTAGTTCAGTTCTTGGCGACAAGCTCGCGGGCTACTTCAAATGTCTTCGCGGGCGACCGGTAGACCGCGGTCGACCTGTTGGCCACCCCTGCTCTAGAATGTAGAGCTCTAGATGAACGAAAAACTTTTTTTTAAATTGTTTTATTATAGTTTTCTTTTTTTATTTTAGTATTCAACTATTCTACCAAATGTACCATGTTTATGTACCAATATTCTCCTTAATAGCCCAGGGAATTTTAACGCGCATGTGCGTTTTGAGATAAACGCACCAGAGATATTTCGATGTATTTTTAGGTTTCAAAGTATTTTGAGAAATTACCGGCTAAGTATACTTAGTACCTTCCTTATACTCTACAGGTCGATTCTCTTATTTTTACATTAAAAAATTATACTTATTTGTAATGAAATGGCCTTTAGAATTATAATATTTATGATCAATAAATAATGTTAAGTATATTTGCATGTTGTTTCAGGTGCAAGAGTACGCCTTACGAGTTACGAGCATGATTCGCCTATAAGTCGACTACCTACACCATGAGTCCCTGTATGATCAGATGTGTACTGCCACTCCTGTGTGCTACACTTGGAGTTGTCACCTCGTTTAATGCTAATAATGGTTTGAAAAATTTGTATGACCCTAACTCCCTAATGCATATTTATTATTATAGGTATTGGGTATAAAGCTCTAAAAAGCTATAACTTTGTTGAATATTTACAATGTAAATTGTAAATATTCAACGAAAAAAAAAGAAAATGAAATGTGGTATTTTTATCCCATCCTATTTAGTATGTTTTTTATTTATATAATGTTTTTTACTTTACACTTTATTTTAGCGTTGAAAAGATCCTAAACAACCTAACAAAAAAAAAAATAAGCTTGCTTCCTTCTTTCTTCATTAACATATTCAGCTATCTATTAATTTGATACTTTTATTTTATCAGATTCAGAAATAGTTGATCGTCAACCGCGAGTTACCGGCCGTATAGTAAAATTATACTCGGGTTCAAAATCTGAACCGATACATTGCACTGAAGAAGGTTTCAAAGGAGACCCTCTGAACTGCGCCGTTTTCTACAGATGCATCAAGTCAGGACATGAAAAATATACAATTTTTAGGGTAAACTACCTGATATTACACTTTTAGGCAACTAATATCATATTAGAACTTTATTAAAGAGTCCTTCTAAATTTCAGTTTCAATGCGGTCCAGGCACAATCTATGATCCTGAAACAGAAGTTTGCAATCATCCAAAAAGCACAAAAAGATCAGAATGTTTCGATAATTTAGAACGTTCGTCAGTAAACAAAGGTGGTAGCATTGAGAACGATATCGACAATGATTTCCGACAAGAGCTACCGTCTCCATTTGCACCCAATAGAGTAGCTGAAGACACGACTGTTAAACAATTTGTCAGCTCTTTCATACCTGGCGTTTCTATACCCTTTAGAATCACATTACCTCCAGTAACATCACCTCGAATCAAACACTCACCGACGACTACTAGATCTGTTTCACCAAATACAAAACGTCAAGAAGGAGATTCTTGCATAGAAGACGGGTTTATGGGAGACAGTGAAGACTGTCGCAAATTTTATAGATGCGTCGCAAACGGGCGCGGTGGATTTATAAGATACGAGTTTTCATGCAGCGACTCAACAGTCTGGGATGATGAGACACAAGGATGCAACCACCCATGGTCAGTAAAAAGAAGAAGATGTGGAAGGGATGCCGGAGACAACGAAGGAACAAGAGCACAAGCTAGTAATCAAGACAGTTCTGATTCAGACGCCGATGCTTCAACTATTCAAGAACAATTACAAATCAATTATGGTAACAGAGTATCTCAGTTACAGTTACAAATTAATAACGGGACAAAGGTCAAACAAAATCAAACTCAAATTAATTACGGTGATAAAGTTAAACAAAACCAGAAACAGGATAATTATGTACCTAGTAGTCAACAAATGCAGAAACAGATTAGCCATGGCAATGCTGTTAGTCAATCACAAAAGCAAGTAAATTATGGAGATAAAACTATACAAACTCAGGTGCAGATTGACCATTCAAAACAATCAAGCCAATCACAGCAACAAACATATTTACCACCTGATCCAGTAACTAAACCTCAAGATGCAACAAGTAACGGCAATGGCGATAAATGTACTGAAAGTGGATTTATGGGCGATTCAAAGGACTGTAAGAAATTTTACAGGTGTGTTGACAATGGAAAAGGAAGCTATACACAATACGAGTTTTCTTGTGGCGATGGCACAGTGTGGGATCAGAATATTGAAGCTTGTAATCACGCTTGGGCTGTCAAAGATTGTGGAAAAAAGCCATCATCTGAGTCACCTCAATCAGAGTCGTCAGTCATGACTACCACGACCGTCAAAACAACTCCATCACAAACAACTCTAAAGCCATCTTCCACTGATGAGGGAGATGATGAACCGTCTTACGACAGTCAAAATCAAGACTCTCCTTCAAGCACCGAAGCAGCCCGTGAACCAGAATCAGAGCCTCAATCAACCACTCAAGAATCTGCAAGTTCATCAGATGACTCAGTTTGCAAGTCAAGTGGTTTTGTAGGAGATCCCAAAGACTGTAAAAAGTTTTACAGATGTGTTGATAATGGAAATGGAAAATATACAAGATATGAATTTTCTTGCGGTGATGGAACTGTATGGGATCAAAGTATTGAAGGTTGTAATCATGAATGGGCTGTAAAAAAGTGCAATGATACAGGATCCCAAGAGACCCAGAGTCAAACAGAATTAATACAATCCCAAGACACTACAACAACTACAACCTCTACAGAATCTTCTGCCACCGATACCGAAGATGATCAAGGCTACAATCAACCATCTTCAGAAACAGATGCAACTACTTCTAAAAATCCTGTAGCGTCAAACGAAGACTGTAAACAAGAAGGTTTTATGGGTGACCGTAGAGATTGTAAAAAGTTTTATAGATGTGTAGATAATGGTAAAGGTGGCTTTACACAATACGAGTTTACATGCGGAGAAGGTACTGTTTGGGATCAGGAAATACAAGCGTGTAATCATCCGCCTTCAAATAAGAAATGTGATAGTAGCAGTTCTAGTCAAAGCCAGACATCAAAAGCACCGGAGCCTGAAAATGATGAACCAAATGAAGAAACAACTACAGAACCAAGTAAAACGACACAGGCATCCAGTGAACCGGGACCTTCTAGTGACAGATGTAAATCTGAAGGTTTTTACGGGGATTCGAAGGATTGTAAAAAGTTTTACCGCTGTGTTGACAATGGCAAAGGTGGCTATACAAAATATGATTTTACTTGTGGCGACGGCACAGTTTGGGATCAAGAAATACAGGGATGTAATCATGATATGGGTAAATGTAAACAAGGTTCCTCAAGCGGCACTACTCAATCTGATCAGGAAACTACAACAAAAAGTCAGAATGAGGTTGGCACAACTAATCTAAATACTGAATCCACTACTACGACCGAGAAGTCATCAACTTCTAGTTCATTGGAAGATAAATGCACATCTGAAGGATTTTACGCAAATTCAAAAGACTGCAAAAAGTTTTATCGTTGCGTTGATAATGGTAAAGGAAGCTACACAAAATATGAATTCTCTTGTGGGGAAGGCACGGTTTGGGTACAAGAATTTCAAGCTTGCGATCACGACAATGACGTTAATAGTTGTAGTAGTCAAACAAATCAAAACAATAATGATAACACACAAACCACTTCAGAAAATCCAGAACAGCAACAGTCGACAAGTTCTTCTGAATCGCAAACACAAGCAGATGAAATTTCTGATGAAGGTTCTAATGAACCAACTTCTGAAAGCGATGGCACGTGTTCTTCAGAAGGATTTTATCCAAACAAGAAAGACTGTAGAAAGTTTTATAGATGCGTTGATAATGGTAAAGGTGGATATACAAAGTACGATTTTACTTGCGGCGAAGGAACGGCCTGGGATTCTAACGTACAGGCTTGTAATCATATTAGTGAGGTAGACAGTTGTGATGGATCGACACAAGAAGAATCCCAAACGCAGCCTGGAATGCAGCAAGAGTCAACAGACGGAACTACAACAAATATGTCAACTTCGGGACCAAGTACCGAAAGCTCTAAGCCTTCGAATTCCAAAGATGTTTGCACCAAAGAAGGCTATTTTGGAAATTCGGATGATTGTAAGAAGTTCTATCGCTGCGTGGATAATGGTAAAGGGGGTTATACAAAATACGACTTCACTTGTGGTGAGGGAACTATATGGGATCAAGATATTACAGCATGTAATCATCCGAGAGATGTTACACATCAGTCCTGCTTAGAGAATGAAACTCAAAATGAGTCATCCTCATCTTCACCAACAACTGAAGGCTCTCCTCAAAGTTCATCAAGCACAACCGAGAGTAGCCAAGAATCTTCTAATTGTACCCAGGATAATTCATCCAAAAAACCTTCTAAAGGAAACATAACTTGTGATAAGGAAGGTTTTCATGAAAATCCGAATGATTGTAAAAAATTCTACAGATGTGTTGATTGGGATGGTGATGGTAAAAAATTCTCAGTTTTTCACTTTGATTGCGGAGAGGGTACAATTTGGGATCCTGCACTTGAAACCTGTAACTACGAGGATTCTGTATATCCTCCCAGAGACTGTAGTGGTTCACAGTCACAAAATGAAAATGTCGATGAAGAAACCAATACAACAGAAGGATCAACATCCACCACAACTGAAGGAACAACAACGACAACCACGGAAGAATCTACTGAGTCTGAAGGAACTACAGCACAACTGACTACTACTGAAGAAAGCACAACACAGTCAAGCACTACTTCACAAAGTACTACACAAAAAACTACCACTCAGGAATCTACTAACAGTGAACAAACAACTACACAACAATCCACTACAAGCGAAAGTACAACAACTGAGCAGACAACTACAGAAAAAACTACTACTCAAGAAACAACAACAAGTGAGCAAACTACACAATCAAGTTCCACTGAAGAAACCTCTACTCAGGAATCTACAACGAGTGAACATACCACCCAAGAATCCACAACTCAAGAAACGACTGACTCGACTACTCAAGAATCAACTACACAGAACTCCACAGAGGAGTCCAGTGATAGTACTACTGAGTCATCAACTGACGGAGCAACCACAGAACAAAGTGACCAGACAACAACTGAGAGCTCAGACGATCAATCGACAACTGAACAGAGTAGTGAATCTGAAAAAGAGTGTCCTGAAACTGAAGACGATCAATACCTTTACGTGTGTCCTACTGGGTTTAGAAGGCATCCCAAATACTGCGACATGTTCTATCAATGCTCAGAGGATGACGATACTCACGAAGTCAAAATAGCTACATTTAACTGTCCTAACAATACCATTTACGACGAAAGTAAAACACAGTGCGTTGATGAGGACAAAGCTGACAAAAAATGTGATGGTCAAAAAGCACAGAAAAGAAGATTCAAGCGCTTACATTTGAATACAAAATCACCGGTAAGTAAATCGTAACAACAGATAGTTTCAAAACTATAAATTTTCCGTTTAAAAGTTTTTCTCAGGAACAAACCACCCCAGAGTTAAATAAACTGTATTTTTTACTAAAAACTGAAACGTATAATAACTTTTATAATGTATTTTTTTTAAATTACAGATTGTGGTAAGTAAACAAAAACACAGCTGCCCTGCAGCAGGCCACTTCCCGTTCGAAAAGGATCAAGAATGTTCGGCAGCATTCCTCAAGTGTGAAAAATCTAAATCAGGAAAACTTCGAGGCATGGTGTACCGTTGCCCTGAAGGCTATGTCTACTGGTCAGTAAGCAGAAGATGCGAACCGAAGACTTATTTGAAGAACTGTAAAGATTCTGCGAATGATTGGAGCGGAAGGTGGGAGATTCCACTTGAAAGACGAAACGTAGCTCCGTAAATTTTTACAGTAGTCTTAAGCTTAATCAGGAACCAGGGGGCCAAGTTTCTTAACTAAAAACGAGGGACTGGTAATTGTCTTGTTGGCGATTTCGTTAACCATTGCCGCTTTAACAAAGGTAATTTCTGTTGCACGCTCAAAGAAAACAGCAATGGTTAACTAAGTCGCCAACAAGACAATTACGAGTCACTCGTTCGTTTTTAGTTAAGAAATTTGGCCCCCTGTAGTTTATGCAATAAATTAATAACAGGAAATCTGCTATATGCATTTTAGATTATACCTCTAGGATTATAGCTTCAAGATAATTTGGTGATCGGAAAACATTCAAAATTTCAAATCTAGTCTCTATAAAGTAACAACTGACCTAGGATGGTTATGGTAAAGACGTGTTATATGTATGATTCATAGATAAATGATAAGAATTTGCTGCCATAATTAATAAGTACGACGATTGTGAACAAAATGTTTTAGTACATGCATGCTTTGGAAAATTATGAAATCTACAATATTTTGATCACGACGCAATAGGATAAGTATTAGTAATAAAGTTTATAATTAAGTATTGTTGGTTTTACTGAATTAAGTAGTTTCAACTCCTCACAGGTTTGAATTGGCACCCTCTTACTGAATAATAAATTAAATACATAAACAAGCAAGCATTAATAATATTAGAATAAAATTGTTTATATGTATGGATGGATGTATATAAAAAAAACTCTTATTTATACTAAAATCACATCAATTCCATTGCAAGAGGTAAGAACACCCTTACAAAATTTAGATAAATTGTTAATAATAAAATCAGTAACATTTTCATTACTAATTTGATGTACAAAATTATTGAAAATTGTCCCTATAAAAGCGTGGCAACCAGTCTTCGTGGCCAGAAAATTGCCTTTTAAATCTACGATTAATTTTTCAGTACTTTCTGTGAAATATGAATTTTCATCATAAATAAGACGTTTACCCTTATCATTAGGCGATACTATCATTGCTCGATAACCATCTGTATCTTTCTTAATTTTAGTTTCATTTGCCAGGGCGTTTTGGCCTTCTTTATATCGAGCTTGTTCAGAAGCGGTTGCTATTTCTTTCATTTCGTCTGGATTCTCTAGAACTTTATTAGCTCTCTTACTTCGTTGAAAATATTTTTCTGCTTTCGTCACGTCTATATTTCGGTTTTCTGCTTCGGAAAGATCCAAGTCATTATCATTTTTACCATTATTAATAATATCTTGAATATTATTAATCCTTTTCTTTGTATTTTCATTATGCTCTGGTTTTATTACCTTCTTTTTTGTTATTTTGTTACTAATAATTAGTTTAGGTTTAGCAAACGAACGCATAACATCTTGCAATTTTTCTGCATATATCGAGTTTGGAGTGTGTGGGGTTAAAATTAAAGGATCGAAAGCTATACCACCATTTTCCCAAATTGAAACAGCGCGAACTAAAAGTGGTAGAAACTGTGCTGGCATTGTTCGCCACCGCTTTTTTACTGGCGAAAAATCTAAGTATTCAGACAAAAGCACATGTTTAATGTTCAGAACTCCGACTTTATCTACTTCCCTTCCAGTTATTTCATTTCCAGATAGTATATCATTCATGGCGTAAGCATTGTGTTCCTCTAAATTATTTTTCGTTACAGACGTAGCGCTATCATTTAGAAGGACGATAAAATTGTATTTAAAGTTTTGGTAGTTATCTGTTAGCTTGTTAATAAAGGGCAAGTAGTGTTTTAGATCAACAATTTCGTTCTCCTCAATGAAAACGTGCATGTTTACAGCTAGCCGCGTGTCGCGAGGCGCGCCATTCGATTCGGAAGCGAAAGGTAGCGTATACGCAGATGGTATTAGTACCAATGCAACAATGGTGTTATAAATCACCATTATAAGGAGTAGGAACATTCCGACGACTATCCACCAAAACAGGACCGACGATGACCAGTAGTCTGGGAAAAACGAAAATTTATTACGATTCGCAAATCGAATTAATAATAATTTATCATTATTACAGTAAATAAGATGCTTACCTGGCCAGTGTGAAATGATAGCGGCGGCTCCCTTAACTTTATTTCTTGCCCTCCCCCTAAAGCTGTGCTGAAACTTTCTCTGAGGGCAGTAGTGCGTCGTACGGATTTCCTCATCAGAGTATTCTTCGCAGAGCAGTGGCCTTTGTTCTCTCAGGGACTCATTCATTACTGGTCACAGACACTAGAAAGGTAAGTAGGCTTTAGCTTTTGAAGGAGACAACATTAATTATAAGTCTAACAGTAATTTTAAAATTGTTTTGTTTAAAAAAAAAACTATTAGATTAATCAATACATAGTTATAAAACAAAGTCGCTTCCGCTGTATGTATGTGTATGTGTATGTGATATTTACTTAAATCTTTAAAAATATGCAACATATTTTGATGCGTTTTTTTAAATAGGTAAAGTGCTTCAAGAGGAATGGTATTATGTATAAAACATGGTAATAATAGTTCGATGATAAAACATGCACAATATAGTCAAAGGTTAGGCGGTACAGAGTTCGCCGGGTTGACTAGTATACACAAAGAATACAAAAGTTTTGAGATGAGACTACAGTAAAGAGTAGCTTTTAGACTAAGTATGCTACAAATTTCTTCTACTCAGGCCAGGCCACACCGGGTCAGTGGGTCGTTTTAGGACCGGGATAGTGAGGCAAGAAATAAAACGACCCACCGACCGGAAAATTAATAATAGAATCATTACAGTGACTATTCATACAATTAAAGCATTCGCCTGTAAAGAAACGTTACAGATTTTGGGTCAGTGGGTTGGCAAGAATCTGAGATATTAGATTACTGGCAAATCTCCGGTGATATGTTTCCTTTTTATAGGAATAAGGGTAGTTTATCACAAGTCAGGTCGCAGAGTAACATTAAGTTCATTAATTGCACAATAGTGGTTACAACATGGTTTAAACTTACATTTGGTCAGTGGGTCGTTTGCTTAAATCGACAGGGTAAAGTTTTAATTACCGATGTAAAACAAGCTATGTAAGTAAGTAGGTGGAGAACACAAAATATAATCAGATATGTAAAATATTATAGTGAGTGTGAGTAGTCGTCGTCGTTTTGATCATAGGGTTGATTAAAATTCATAGGTTTTGTTTTTGACTAAACTTATAACATCAAAATAACAGGACAGTTACTCTCTGACAACAACAAGTAGAGTGCGTGCCAACTAAGTCTGCGCGCGGTCATAATAAGAACCAATTAGCAATCTGTCAGTCAAATAACAATTTTTTTTGAATGGCGGGTAAGTACCTACTTAATCAAGTACGTAAACAGTGGCGCACTGAGTCGCGGGCAGAATGAGCTGGCGCGGATTCTACATAGATACAAAGGTCTGAGGTATGTCTATGGTAAAGGTATCTCTGAGGTATCTCTACATGGTTGGTTGGTGGACAAAAAAAAAACTCTGCATAGAGAAGATTTCTAGACATGGCAATGGGAAAACTAGAAAATTAGAAAAGAAAATCTCAAGACAAATTTGAAATTTTTATAGGTACTTATTATGTTTTTTCATTTTTATTGTGTTAGTTAGAAAACTTATGACAAAATATAAAACCTATTTAATTAACAACGAATTAATAAAACTCAATCAAATTCAAAATAAAATAAAATATTTCTTAAAAAATGGGGTCAAAGTAGTAAGAGATGAAATTCAACGAGTTTTTTTTCAGAGATTTTTTTTTTCTTTTCTTAATAAACTCAATAAATGATGACTTTTACTTACATAATACTATTGAAATGCATTTCATAAGCTTCCGATCTCTGCCTTAAACATGTTCATGTTGTAAATCCATGATTATGTGGATCTTTGAAATAAGATATAATCAAGCACAATTTTTTTTTCAATTTTTTTGTGGTAACTTTGGTAACGCGAATTATGCCTGGTAGACTAAGATAACTGGTGGGTAAAAAACTACATAAATAGTGCGCTGGAAGTCCCGTGTCCCTTTTTTTTTTTTTTTTAGGCGGGGAAACTCCTAACGAGTACCCTGCGACCCCGGGGGGAGTCGCAGGGTTATGTGGGGTTCGCACCCACTAAAACCCCGCCGGTGTCCATCTCGGCTGTTGGCAAGGGGGTCACGGGTGATCTTTCGATCGTTATGTTCAACTCCGCGACCCCCTCCAGCACTGGCTGTTTAGCCTCTTCACGGGGGGACAAGTGATGGTAGTCCCCCCTGAGCGCGGAAGGCTCTTCCTACACTCGACGACGGAATCGGGACACCGCGTTCCGCCGTCCTTCTCGGGGCCGTTATATGACTACACGAGGCCCCCACCTCGTGCACCCAACGACCCCGGGGTCCCCTCTTAGTCGCCTCTTACGACAGGCAGGGGATACCTCAGTCCTATTCTTCGGCCCGGTACTGCAGGGCGTAGTCCCGTGTCCCTTACAGTAAAACAATATAATCGGGCCAAACCAAAAAATAAAAATTGAAGAACAAATTATTCACTACTAAACTCATTTTTTTTAATGGTAGGAACCACAGTAGAGTTGGAAATACTTAAAACAACATAACCAATACAAACATAAAAATGTAAGTCACATTTTTTTACATTTTGTAAAAAAGTGTGTACTTTTTTCCCGTTTCTAATTTTATGTCATCATATTTCACATTTTATTACAACTTAGCAATGTGGCATATTTCCTGCCTTTAGATATTATAATGCATCTAAAATTATAGCATCATTTAAAATGTCATTAATTTAGCTTAACATACCATCAACAGCTGAGGAAAAAAAAACTTGTTACTCTGCAATCAACTTGCAAAACCTAGCGCACTTGCACTTAACACCATAATTTTGATTCGCTCTACATATAATCTGTACATTAATATCACTAAAAGATTTAAAACTATTTAGGAAGAAAAAAAAACTATAAATAAAATAGATGTTATTTTCACTGCTACCAGAGTAGGTACGACTAACATTGTACTAGAAATAAATTAAGTAGTGTAAGTGCTACCGCAGCATGTAAAATGTGTTGTTATGAAATTGTAAATTCAGTGTTACAGCAAGGTTTACTTTTTCCGCTTAATGTGTTGACTCGACATACGTGCGTCTCGGCCGATGTGTTGACTTATTTTTTTTCTTAACTAAGCATAAATGTTATGCCAAGGTCCTTTTGCAGACAATTCTTTTATGTACATTATAATAAATTGAATGTTTTCACTTTATAAAGTAAAAAAAGTTAGGCAGTATAAGGGCAAACAAAATTTTTAAAGTTTCGTAAAAAATTGTCTTAAATTCACAGGCCGTCGAATCAAAACAAGACAAGGAGCATTTTTTTAAAAATCAAATACCTATAAAATACATCGAAAGTATATAAAAGGTTAACTTACTTTTGTAATTTTTTTTTTTCGTTTTTTTTTATTTTCTATTACAAAAAAATACAGATTAACTGACTTGAAGACGCACTTTACGCTTGAAATATACTAAAGTATCCTACAAAAAAAACTTTGCGCTTAAAAAAACTAATTTACGCACCACACTGTACACTGAAAGTGCTTAACTAAATTTTCAAGTTTTCAATAACAGTTTTTATATTCGTACTGGCGTGTGATGTCCACGTGATTATTAGTTTCGGTCCGATGTATGGGAGATTTATGTATGACCTCAGTTATGACTAAATAAAGGCGAGATTCATTTGAGTAAGGCACTGTGTTCGATGATCTACTGATAAAGTATTGGTGTGGCTAGAATTAAGATATTTAATGCAGGGGTGGGTATGTAAGTATTTAAGGGATCCCAGGGAACTGCGGGACTTTCCTTTTACATAATTTTTGTAAAGCCTATTCGAATATCTGCTTCCTAGGTATTTGTGTACTAGACACAAGTTATTTATTGCAAGGTATGTATATTAGAATAACTTAAAATCTCCCAAGGGTCTTTGGAAGTCTTATGTATATGAGTCTTTTGCAAAATGAATGGAAGTGATTTAGTATTTTATTTTCTTATGTCGACCTTTTCTTCTCAAAATTAGACTTGAAAATTTTCTGTTTCTTCTTTAAGGATATAATCTTAGGAAAAACGCTTTCCGGGTTATTTATTATAGATAGATACACACTTTATACAAACAATCAAGTTAACATAATTTAAATATCCTTAAAATAAATACATTGATAATTAATTGCAAATTGCAATGGGCGGCCTTAGTCCTTATTCTGAGAAGCGGCCTTATCGCTTACATTGATCCATGCGCCTTGCTCTATAGTTTTTTTATTAAATAATTTTGAAACGCTTTTTTTTACTTCCATGCGATCATGCAAACGAGGCTTCCACGCAGAAAAAAATGCTAGTAGTTCC
This sequence comes from Euspilapteryx auroguttella, assembly GCA_951802225.1. Lineage (NCBI taxonomy): Eukaryota > Metazoa > Arthropoda > Insecta > Lepidoptera > Gracillariidae > Euspilapteryx > Euspilapteryx auroguttella. The sequence continues at coordinate 6,106,065 of OX637651.1, forward strand.
AAATGTAGTGTGTGTACCTTCTCTCTGGTAGTTCCTTTCAAGAAAAAACTAAATTAAAATTGTAAAATTGTAAACATCAATTTTTTCTGTCAATATTAAATAAATATAAACACATCTGAATGCAAAAAAAAAAACATCTAAAAGTTTATTGATTTTTGAAATTTATGAAAAAACTTTACTAACTAAAAATGGAATTCATTCCCAATAGAGGACGCGGAGAGGACGATCAATTTCCTCTTTTGAAGGTCGAGGGCGGAGACGGGGATGGCGTCGAGCCTCCAGCTTCCGTTGATCAGCTGGAGAGCCGAGTCGTGGCACCCAAGCGGAGGACTTGTCTTTGCAGTCGGCCAGGTTTGCATTTATTATCGTAGATTTCCAGTGATCATTTTAGATATCGTACCGCCCCATAGCTATACCCACTGACCGCCCTTTCTTCAGCTGAGGTATAAACGATCTTACCATATTCGAACCACCAACAGGCATAATCATGACTCTAAGACCACCAATAGAACATCATTTCATGGAAATATTAAACCTATACATACATACAAGTCTATTTTATCTATTCCAGAATTTATCTTGGTGTGCTGGATTACATTGGTACTATTTCTTATCGGACTGATCGCCTACATACTTGCATGTAGCAGCTTAAACGAAGATAATATCAGAAAAGCTAGGCAAAGCAAATGCCTAGCAGATGACAGAACACAAGTTATTGCTTACCAAATATTCGACAAAGGTCACAAGATCAGATTCAGGCAGTATTCAGAATTCCTAGCAATGATTGCCGGAAAGTATCCGCACCTCTGCTTCAACATTTGCTTTCTAGAAGATGACTCAAAGCAAAGCGTTCAAGGTTCTCAACAGTCAAGGCTTTACAAACTTTTCGGAATATCAGATTTACATGCTTTAAACAAATTGTTGATAGAACATCACAACATAAACGTTACCGTTGCTCCGCTGAGCTGCTACATGGAAAACACATTGTTAAAGAACCAATGGAGGGCCGTTCCTGTGTCTTATCTTCCACTGTATCTGAGGGCCAATGCGGTATGGAAAAACGGCGGAATTGCACTTGATCTTGCCAAGTACAGTAACAAATATTATTTTCAGCGCTTGGATAGTAGAATTTCCAACGTTTTCAAGCAACTTAATGATGACGAAAGCTTCAGGTTGAACTTTGAAGAAGACACTATGACTTTCAGTTTCTTACTTAACGGAATTCTAAGCCAATTGTGGAATAATACTAGAGCTTTATTTAACAAAACGCACGTTCACTCTAATACGGAAAAAGCTCATGATTCAAATGTACCGGTGATCCGCACACACAGAAATAAACGAAATGCTAATCAAAAAGTCGATGAAATGAATATTGAAACTCCTTTGAAGGTTCCTAAAAGCGACGAAACTTTAGCGCCCTCTAATGAGACGACTCTGAATAGTCTAATTGATATAATTGACATAGCAGTTCCCCACGAGAACAACAAATATGGCACCGCTAAACCAAAAGAATCGAACTTTACGGTTCAAGATAAAAAAATGTTAGAAGAATCTAAATTTGCTACAAACATTTCAAACGCGACAAGGCATGTACCCCCTGCCATATTTATTTATGAAATAACTATGTTCCCTCACCGACCTAAAGCTGAAGGTGGCGTTATTCAAATTGAAGGTGATAACCTATACGATCCTTATCCTAATACTCTGACTATTGACATGGAAGGTGAGTTTGTGGCTTGTGGTTCCTACCAGCACCCATTTTTGGCTGAAGTCCTTTTATCTGATTATCCTCGCATAAAATTAGATGTCAAATTAATATTTCGATTTATTTACGAAATCATGTGCTCTGGCCGTTTGGTAAACGACTATTGTGAAACTGTACGTTTTATTTAGTTTATTTTCCTTTATTGTTTTTTGTAGAATTGTACTATTTCTGTTGGAAAATTTCTGTCTTATAAGTTATAAAATACAACTAGTATGTTTTATAATTTTTTCAACCTATATTCGTAGGCACATTTAAATAACAGAGGCATAGTTACAGCTAAAGTAGCCAACCACGAAGAAAATTAATATCTTCTAAACTATGGCAAATATCAAAAATGTGAAACAGTATTCCACTAGATAATGCAGCCTAGTATTTTTAGGGCACTGTTGAATATAGCCGTTAGGTTAAATACCAAAGAAAGATAGTGATTGTTGCAAAAAGTGGCCGCTTTTAGCAACAATCAGTAGCTTTTACTGGTATTTAACTTAAAAGTATACAACAGTGCCCTAAAATCTACGGTGGGATACTGTTTCACATTTTTGATAATTGCCTTAGTTTAGAATATATAGAAGGCTTGATCTAATTAATTCAGCTATGTCGTTCACCCTGGTGACTTCTACAATGTAAACGCATAATTTTTAATTCAAGATTTATTGAGGGAAAAGACCTAGTCCAAATGTTCCGGTGGTGGTTTCAGGATGTTGATCTCGTTGTCACGCTCTTCTTGGGCGGGTGGCGGGTTGTACTCAAAGAATTTTGCAATGAAGTACCTGCAGTGGAAAAACTAGCCTAAGTTTTTTTTCTAACTAGAGTTCTGGTTTCAACCGATTAGGAAGTAGGTAATAGGAATAAAAAAAAACAAATCAAATAAATATAAGCACGACTAAACACCCACAACCACCACCACACACAACCACGACGACTGTTTACAGGATAGAACGGCATCATAACATTTTCCCAACTTACACGCTTTTTTTTTTTTTTAGGCGGGGAAACTCCTAACGAGTACCCTGCGAGTTATGTGGGGTTCGCACCCTCTAAAACCCCGCCGGTGTCCATCTCGGCTGTTGGCAAGGGGGTCACGGGTGACCTTTCGATCGTTGTGTTCAACTCCGCGACCCCCTCCAGCATTGGCTGTTTAGCCTCTTCACGGGGGGGCAAGTAGTGGTAGTCCCCCCTGAGCGCGGATGGCTCTTCCTACGCTCGACGACGGAATCGGGACACCGCGTTCCGCCGCGCCGTCCTTCTCGGGGCCGTTATATGACTACACGAGGCCCCCGCCTCGTGCACCCAACGACCCCGGGGTTCCCTCTTAGTCGCCTCTTACGAAAGGCAGGGGATACCTCAGTCCTATACTTCGGCCCGGTACTGCAGGGCGTCAACTTACACCCTACCATGGAATCGTCGTTCCTTCTTTGCGTAATCAAGTGCGGTGTGATCGGAGTGGTGATACGGCTCATCAGAGTTTGGACATTATCGGCATATAGAAAGTACAAACAAAAGTCTCTCACCATACAAGAATCTCCAAGGTGACGAGGAGCAGAGTGGCGGCAGTTCGAATGATGACGTGCAACGGCATGTCGGCGCCCTGCAGTATGGCCGCCAGCATGGCGTCGCCGGCGTCCGACGTGGCTTCCAGAGCTGCAACTAGGAGGGCTGGGGCGGCGAGCCAGCGCGCGCCTCTACGCCACCATGATTGCTGCCGAACAAGGACTGAATTAGACGGGGTGTAAAGATTCTTTTGTATGTCCCTTGTGAATCTGAAAATGTACACTACACAGTTTTTATTAAATGGTTTCTTGCCTCTCTTAAGGCGAATAATAATAATAATAAAATAGTGCACGTTTATTGTCGCGTGCCAAAAGTAAGAGTCGGCACAATTTAGCCTAATTGCAGAAAGTAATAACCTTTCAATTTTACTATTATGAACTTAAATTATTGCTGAAGATCTAATTACTTGATGTGTGCCCTAACGGCAAAAAAGCAAACCTTTGACATAACGGCAACAAGTAGGAGCAGTGATGTAGCAGCTGTAACAAAAGCGCTCAGTTTTCCATAGCCCATGACGAGACGTATTGTGGGCTTTGTTATTCTAAAAATAATAAAGTAATATAAACAGAATACAGAGGAATTTGTAATTCAATAAAAGTATATAATTAATGGTAAATAGCATTGTAGGATGGTAGGTATGTAAAGGCAGGCAGATGCCTGGACGATGCAAGGATTGCAAATTTGATGGACACCACTGCGAGCCCACGCGTTTGCTGCCTTCCGCAGTTTTCATAAATGTTTACACTATTAGGCGCGAATGACCTTTCTTCTGCATAGAGTATCTCCTGCGTCTGCTTGCAGATTACTACTCTAACTACAGATGCTTCTGTCCATACCTCCTGGCAAAGCTGATATTACTCAGCTTCCTGGCCACCTCGTCATCGTCCAGCTCTACCTCGACAGGCTGTGAAGCGAAGGCGCAGGCGGACATGGACACACCTAGCAGGGCGACAAGTAGTGCTCGCAGTTTTATACGAGAACCTTCATCCGATTCAAGGGCTGCTAGTTCGTTTAGCTGAAAATATTTAAGTGAGAAGCCTTCAGGAATAAGAGCTTGTGCGAGCGACACTAGCGCACTTTCGCCGAGAGCGAACAGCTGTATTGAACTGAGGAAGTGCTAATACCGTTTAGGACCCGCAGTTATGCTTTTACGATATGTAGCAATCATGGTACTAACAGGCTGTATCTGTAGGCAGCACAGCATGTACATTGTACAGCACATTATCAAGTCTTCCGGTCCGGAGGTAGAGATATGGTGGGCGGACTTTTTAAATTGAAATTTGTTGAAATGCCCAAAACGACCCACTGACCATGTGTTTAAACAAGGTTTAGACTTTGGTACTTTAGTAATGTGGTAGAAAGCTTAAATTATTATAGGAGACGGTAAGGAGATTACATCTTGAGATGGTAAAGATTATCCTCTACTAGTCGACCCGGCGAACTTCGTACCGCCTAACCTTTTACTACTATTTTGTGCATGTTTTAAACATATAAACCTTTATCTTGAATCACTCTATCTATTAAAACAAACCGCATCCAATTCCGTTGCATAGTTTTAAAGGGGTAGTCCTATGAAATTGAATAAACGCAACTTACAACATTTATTGGTTTTTCATGCTTTAGTCTCAACTGATCAATAATACTGGTGCTTTCGGTTTCCATGTCTGTGTTGGCCAGACGCATGATAGACTGGACGCCTGAAAAATATCTTGCGCTACCCCATGAGATTCAAAAAGGTACCTAATATCCAAGAAATATAAAAAGTTTAGATTACATTTAAGTTCTACAGAAACTTTGAAGGTACCTATATTATTGTTTACGTTACCGGTTACCAAAGATAACGTAAATCACGTCCTATTACTTTTTTGTCTGTGGACGATAGGACGATATAAAAGATTGTATCATACTGCCATATTATAGAGAGTAAAATTTTTCTATGCATATTATGCTATGCCATGCCCATGCCATAATTCTGTCTTCTTCCGCAACTTCGTCTTCGTCCGCCTTAAATAGAGCTTTTAATCATTTTGTCATCGTTGAAAGATGGTTTAAATCTATACCAATATTATAAAGAGGAAAGATTTGTTTGTTTGTTTGTATGTTTGTTTGTTTGTTTGTAACGAATAGGCTCCGGAAATACTGAACCGATTTGAAAAATTCTTTCACTGGTAGGAAGCTACATTAACCCCGAGTGTCATAGGCTATATTAGATTTTCAAAAAAATTAGGGATCCTTACCTAAACTCAAATAATATAACACAAAGTGCAATATTTTTTCCGTTGTTTACATATTTTGACAGGTGGTCTGTTGTTGTTGTTTGTTTTTTATTCGGCCATTCTGCCCCCGCAGCATGACGGACAATTTTTCGAATTTGTCGTATCTATCTTTCACTTTTGTCGATCATCTCCATACATTTTCCCGCATCGAAATGTCAAAAGCGATTAAAAGTGACAGTTAGATTCGACAAATAGTCCGTCGTGCTGCGGGGGCTGGGCAGTCAAAAGCCAAGTCTTTTGTAGTATCTTATATTCTATACGAAGTAAGTCGGGAAAGCTCGTAGGGTATAAATTTTAAATAATAATATAATAGTTTATTAAATTTATTTCTTAATCATGCAATTTGTAAACCTGTAATTTAAATCGAAATTTTCAAGGCAACTAAACGGTCAAATTATGGTCTAATTTTCATGTTCTCTTGTCACAGGTAGCTACCCCGTACCCCGGCACCTGTCCAAGAACCTTTAATTTCACTGACAACTACTATAATTTGTACAATAAAATTGTACGCAAGTACAGAAATCTATCTATTTAAAAAGGAATTCTCCATAAGTCTCCAGCTTAATAGTACACATTTCAAAATGGACATCCCATCGTACGAAATCCTATTTAAACAGATAAAATTTAATTTACGACTCATAGGAATACCCTTAAACGGTACCCCGAAAAAAACATTATTTTTATTTTCGATATTCCTCGTAACTATATTAAATTTTGAAGTAGATGCCTATATTTTAGATCGATTATTAGATGATTTTCTCGTAGTCACTCAGATGGCCCCATGTGTGTTCATAGGGCTGCTGGCGATATCAAAGATCCTGTACATCTTCTTTCAACGGGATAAAGTATTTGAACTAACTAATGTTCTATGTGATTTATACAGTCGTATTATACAAGACGCAGTCAAGGTTGAATGCGTGAAAAAAGAGGTTCTTGGCCTGAAAGCGTTTACAAAATACTACTTTGTGTTAAACGTTGCACTAACTTTAATTTATAGTTTGTCAACTTTACCGGTTATGTTATACGAATATGTGACGCAGGGTACAGTTACATATATATTCCCGTACGCGGTTATAGTACCATTTCGCGTGGACTCCTTTTTTAGATGGTTTGTTGTTTATATGCAGTCACTTGTAGGTGGTAAGTATTCTACTATTGATAATAATATTAATAAAAAATAAGTTTGTTAGTTTGGACGTAAGAGGTAAAAGTGGACCTTCAGGATAGACATTTACCTCCTTACCACAAAAAAGTTAGACCGGTCCAAATTACCAATTTGTATGACGAAATAGTGATTTAAACCTAGTCTAGCCGGTTTGACTCTTTTTGTGGTAGAGCCGTTACAGTCTTAAAATAATTTAAAACGTATTAGGGTTCCGCAAGAAAGAATAGTTATAACTTAAATACGGAGTAACGAGCAACGCCGAGTAAGTAAATTATTTATTACAAAAACAAAGAATAATTATTCGTAACGATTAGCTGTGTCTGCAACTTCTTCTGCGTGGTTTAGTAACTTTTCATACGAAACCAAAATAAGATGACTCGACCCAGCCGTTCTTGAGTTTTAGCGAGACAAACGAACAGCAAATTGATTTTTATAAAGCAGACAGATAATAGATGAAAAAGATAAAATTGGGATCCTGCTCCATTAGAACTGAGCACTGCTAGTCCGAACAATGTTTTACAGACATCCAACAGCCGAACCGCACCCTACACCGGAGCATGCTGCCGATCAGACCCACCTAAAAGCCAACAATGGAGCCCCCAGCGAGACGCCTCGAAACCACTCGTTCAAATCAATATATATAAAACTCTCCCGTTACTGACTGACTGACTGACAGACAACGCAGAGCCGAAACTACTGGGCGTAGCGGGCTGAAATTTAGCATGTAGGTTCCTTAGGGAGTGTAGGTGAGCACTAAGAAAGGATTTCCCGAAATTCCCATGGGAACGAGAAAAAACTGTTTTGTTTTGTTTATGAGAAATCTGCGCGGGAAAAACCGCGGGGCAGCCTCTAGTATTTATATATAAGAATTAATGCTATCTTATGTTTTTCTTTCAGGATATGTGGTCGTAATATTCTATACAACAGTCGATACGCTCTACTGCATTCTGACATGTCAAATTTGTATAAATTTTTCTATACTTAGCAACGAAATTCAGAATTTAGCCGTGAACGACGGGGAAAAACTGAATAATATCGCGAAAAGACACCAATATCTTCTTGAGTAAGTTGTAAAGCTAATCGCTTAAAAAGAACCTCATAACAAATCACAATCGTTTTTTTGACAGTTTATTTTTCCTTTCTGAAATTTTGGGTACGAACAAATAATAATTGGAAAAAATATACTTTGTTGTTCGTTGTCACTCCTTTAAAGAAAATTAAGGGCTAAGGTTTGTTATCAAGTCTCGTGGAAATTGGCTTCCGTAATTAAAATAAAGTAGTAAATTGATAATAATAATATATTAACAAATATTTTTATGAACGATATTAGGGCTACTAAACGTAAACCACGACCAGCGTTTTAAGTTTTCGGCGGTTTGATGTTCGCGGGAGCGACACAGCCCCGGATCTAGGGGGGGGCTGCTAAGGGCCCGTGCCCCGGGCGCCAAGATCAGGGGGGCGCCGAATTCACAGTACAGACGAATGTCATAACTCAAAAATTATTATTTATTCAATTAATAAATAAATAATAATTCTATATTGTGAGAGGCGAGGTTGTTCAGGGGCGCCCACCAAGCGGCTCAGGCAAACAAATGTTTATTGTTCATCATTCAACAAAACATTTACTTAAACTTGACTAAGCACGGATTAAGTAATAGTACAGAAATTTTATGGCCATATCAACTCGATCGATACCCAAAGGGCGCGGAGCTGACGAAGACATACAGCACAAACTTTTTTTCGCAGGGCGCGTACGCAAAATGTAATTTACGCGTCACTCCTCGCAGGAATCCCAGATCGCAGCAGCACGCGTCAGTTAGTTACAATTCAAGTCATCATGCCAGGAACCTTAAGGCTTTGTCTAACAGTCGGCGCTGTAGTAGCTGTAATGTCGCGCTAGGGCGCCAGCCTTACGCAGCGCTAGCATCGCGCTAGTCTTACGTGGCGCTAGAGCGTTGACTTGTAATGTAGGTACTATGGTAATATTACTCTGTCATACAGAGCGCCCGGAGCGACGTGCGCTAGAGCGCCGCGTAATTCTAGCGCCGCGCTAGGACGCTCTGTCGCCGGGCGTACAGAATTTGTTTTTGCCTCGGCCTGAAACTGTATTATTTACTTGACCACTTCGAGCGAAACTAACACGCAAAAAGTGTTCCATTTCTCACTCCCACTAATTTTGGTCTTTCCTGATGATATTTCCGAAGACTGAGCGATCTGCTGCACTTAGTGTAAATGCATTGGTAAGTTACATAAAGGAGCGTGTGTGACATCAAAGAGCGCTCTAGCGCCGCGTAACTCCAGCGCTTCAGCGCGACGCTATAGCACCGTCTGTTTGTCAAAGCCTGGCTGACAAAGCACTTGGGTGAAATCTCCACGAAATCAATCGAGTCAAAGAATATATTATCCTGGCCCGTTTTTTGCACTAATTTTACTCAAAAAATGCAAAAAAAATAAGACAAAATCCAAAAGAATAAAGCATATCCTGCGCTATGTTTACTAATATTATTTCCATGATTAGGTAGGCATGTTCAAATGTCGATCAATAAGTGGACGTCTGCGGCCGTAGCATGACCAGAGAGAAGTAGTTCAAAGTTTCTCCCGTTCTATCCGAGATACGCCTGTTTTAGATTTACCCGCTTGTAAAGAATGTATTTTTAGTGGTCTTAATAGCTAAACTCATTTTCCCAAAATTTTGAGTCCGTCACTTTCGTTCTAAAGGTGCGAGATGGCATCGCTACTCAGAATCATTGAGCATAATCGACCATTTGTCGAATCCATCTGTCACTTATGACATATAAATGCGAGAAAATATATTGAGATGATGTGAAAGAGTTCAAAAGTGACAGAAAAACTCAACAAATGGTCGGTCATGCTACGTCCGCTGACAGGTAAAATGATACACATAAAAAAACGTAAAATTAAATTATAACTGGGCAGGGGGGGCGCCATTTTTCAGTTTTGCCCCGCCTAAAGAAAATTGAAGATCCGGGGCTGGAGCGACAGACAAACTCAACATCGATAAGGCAAATAATAATTAATTACTCTACTCCTCTCCATCTTTTTCTTCAACCTACACATTCAAAATCTCAAATCTGTGCTCTCGTGTATTCATTTTATTTCCATCAACAGACATTTTAATCAGTTTTTATCAGTGAGATGGGAACAAAGATTTCGGAGTGTACCTACGCGTAGCGTTTCCCCACCTCACTGGATGGGAAACGCTACGCTACAACAGTGAGGTGGGGAAACGCTACGCTGCAATTAATCCAAGTTGCATATCGGCCTAAAATGGTTCGACCAATGGGGAAGCAAAAAAAAATAATTGCAAATCCATACACTTCAGAAATCTTTGGTTCTGAAGCGGGCCGCATTTGACAACCAGTGATCTAGGAGGTCTCAGGATAATCAATACATAATATAAAACGCGGTTTTTTTTAAAAGATAGATATTCAAAAGGAAATTTATACGTGCACAATATAGTAATCTGTTTGGTTAGGTAGTAGGTACGAAGTTCAATCTAAAAAAAAGGGCAATACGAAGTTCGCAGGGTCGACTAGTCAAATTATAAAATTACATTACTACTTACTTACTTACCTAATAGTTTAAATTACATTTTAGATCACACATTTAATCGATTAATCATTCAGAAAAGGCATATTTTCTGATTTGTCGTGTGAATATAATTTGCCTGAAAACTAACTAAACCAAAACTCCAACAGAATTATAAAGTTGACAAATTTTCTCGTCAACATGTCATCAATTTGTATTATCTACATTTACCCTTTAATTTAGTCTTTACAAGCCTTAGCAATGTATTATCGATAAGAACACTTAAGGCGAACTTATATACTTTCACACTATTGTAAACAAATAAACCCTGAACTAACAACGAATAGGTGTACCGTTCAATGGAAGCCTCCATTCCTTGAAAAATTTAATATTTTTTTGTTTAATTTCAAGTAACCATTTACACCATTTATTGCATGCGTTAGAAAAGCAGTCTTTTTTTGGCTAAACAGCTAACCAAATAATTTTTTTGACCATCAATATACCTAAGAACAACATTAAATTTTTATGAATTTTCAGATTATCACAAGATTTAGAAGACATATTTACTGGTCCAAACTTTTTTAACGTTCTCTCTCAATCTCTGATCATTTGTTCGCTTTTATTCAATTTAAATGTAAGTACCTCCTACCCAACTAGCAACGAAGGTCGTATAAGATTTACTCTTTCGACTATAGATCGTAAGACACTTGTATAAACGATCCTAAAATGTTAAAAAGCTGTATAAAAGCGGCTATCTGGATTATTTTGCATTCAACGCTTTTTGGCTCTATAAACATGTCTAGTAAACGTTTATACGATGAAATCATATCGCATTTACTCGATTGTTGTATAAATGTATCTCTTGATCGCCATTATACAACAATAAGTCGTAAGACAGCTCTTTAAAAGCAACTGAATTGCTAATTTGTCGTCAAACTAGCTATTATAGCACAATCTATCAACATTTAATTTTAACAGCATAATTGTGGAGTAAACGCGGTTCATACGATAAAACAGCATCTTAGTTACTTTAACAGCACTTTATGTCGTATGGTAACTCTATGGAATGCTTTTATTCGACTTAACTAATTAGGTTGAGTAAAAGCTTTCAAATTATTCTTTTACAGCCTTTTCGGTCTCTAAAGGTTATTTGAAAGCCATTTTACATCGATATAGTAGTATAAATGCTTTTTGAAATCTTTTACAGCACTATCTGCTATTTTGTTACATGATACCAAAATAAACAACGTAATTTGCATTTTTTATTCGCAAAATGGATTTTAATCGATGGAAAAGGATTAAAAGAAGTGGAGGATTCCGACGTAAAGTAAATAAGATGTATACACAATTGAAACAGTCAAGATCTTCATTGGCTATAACCACGAGTCAAGAGCGTTTAATTGATAGGCGTGAGGGTTCCGTAGCGTATAATAATTACTACTACTATTAAGTACTATTAGGTATTCTGTAACAACGGCCATATAGACCACCGTTTGCAATTTATTGAATTTGCCAGTATGTTTTTCTAAGTCATGGGTGTTTATCTAATACTTATTGTGTTGGTTTTTATAGGTAGGTACCCAAAGAATTTGACTAAACTATTATTATTATTTTTTTATAATAAAGAGATACTTAAGTAAGTACTTACAATTTTGTTTTGTATTAAGTGATCCCACTTGCAATAATAACATTCGTCGCTTGGATAGTGATAATAAATTGAATATTCTGAACAATTCGGACACCAGAAAAATGAGGTGCGCAGTAATAATTTTATTCTCTTCTCAGATAATATAAAATGACGTGGTTTTGATCCATTTTTAATTACAAAATGACATGAGTAACATTTAAGCATTATAAAAAAATGTGTTTTCTTCAAAGGCCATTTTGCTTCCTTTAGCTTCTTTAAGTCCTCTTTTTTTATGAATTTATCTATATCCAAGAAGACTACCATTTTAAATTGTCACCCATAAAAAAAAAGCTAATTTTACCTCAAATATTGTATTCTATGAACTTACGCAAACAAAATTCAATGTAACTTAACTATTCAATGTGGTTTTTTTTTTAAAGTTAGGTTGATGGTATAGGCAGTTTTTAAACACGGCCGCGCGCCCCGTCTCAAACAGAGGCGCAGATCGGCGCTTGTCTGATTGGTCAATCTTTCCAAAATTTAAAAATGTTTCAAAATATGCAAAAATTTAGCGAAATTGACGGTATATTAAATTTATTGATAGTAAAATAATTATTTTAAACTAAATAGCTGACCCGGCAAACTCCGGATCGCCCTAGATATAAGTTAGCACGATTATCATAACATTATCTACCCGCTAAAAACTTGGCTGTATGTACTTTGTTATTTTGCCCGCCCAGAATTAAAGAATTTAAAAACAACGTCAAATCAATCAATCTTTTGATTAAAAATGGATACAACAGTAACGGAAAACTTAGTATTGGAAATTATAAGTAACTAGAGGCTGCCCCGCGGTTTCACTCGCGCAGATTTCTCATAAACACAAAAATCTATTTTTTTCCCGTTCCCATGGGAATTTCGGGAAATCCTTTCTTAGTGCTCACCTACACTCCCGTAGGAACCTACATGCAAAATTTGAGCCCGCTACGCCCAGTAGTTTCGGCTCTGCGTTGTCTGTCTGTCAGTCAGTCAGTCAGTCAGTCAGTCATTCAGTCAGTCAGTCAGTTAGTCAGTCAGTAACGGAAGAGTTTTATATATATTGATTGTTGTTTTTTACTAACTTTCCCTCAATTTTTCCAAATTTTCTCACCTTTTCAACCTTCTCTGGACTACTACAAACATTTCAAGACTAAAAGCTAAATCGAGACTTTTAGCGAGACTAACAAACCACGATTCATTTTTATATATTGGTAGATAGATAGTAGGTAGTAGAAGTAGATAGTAGATTTTGCACTAAGGAACCCTAAACTATCTGTAATGGCGTCCCTAGAAGTCGTAAGATGGAAATCTCATTTCAATCTTTCGACTAACAACTGAGAGAATGCTCTGTGATGATAAATGAGTTGCTATTATTTGCTATTGATGGCGAATTTATTTTAAATGTTAAATTAACATTATTTGTTATTCATTATTTACATAGAAATCTTGGGGCCCATTGAAATATTAACTACAATGCTAGGTATATAGACGGAAAATTTTATTCCGCACATGAAAGTAAGACCCTACGACCTAACTTTAACAGGTAACTAATTACCTGTCGTCATTTGGCTTGATGGCTTAAAAACGTAATGGTTAATACGATGGCAAAATATACTTATATTTATTAGGTTTGACACTTCAACTGACATAAATTACACGTATAAAATAAAAAGTCTATAAGTGCTGCTTGGGTGCAGTTACACGATAAAAAAGTCGAGTGATTGCAACCAAATTGCTTTATAACTATAAATAAGTCGAATAAAAGCGGTTCTACCGACTTGGAAAAAGCAGATGTGTCGAATAATGGCATTCTGATCGCCATTATGGTACTAAGTAGCATTCTAGTTGCGATTTCTCGATAATTATTCGACTAAATGGCTACTCATACGATAATCTTACGATATTTACTGGATCTAAAGCTGAGAGAAGTGCGCCCAAATCGCGTTGAGAGAACGTGCACAGAGCATTTACACGACTTTTTAAAGATCCTTCTTACGACCAATAGCTGAAAGAGAAACGTGCTGCTGACTTTTTTACGACACGATTTGCTGGTTGGGTATATACTAGTTTCATGAATACAAATGGCAAATAACTAAGGCATTTATTAAACTTAAGCCTACGCAGGCGGCAGCGAAGCTAGAAAACTCACTCTAGCACTAGTTAGTACGCTAGACACAAGTATTCCATCTTTGTCGGTATGATGGTTTCGTATTCGCTGCCGCCTGCGAATGCGTCGTCGGTGGCCTAGGGGCCTAAGAAATTAAAAAATTAATTGTCATTATTAGTTAGTAATACAGACGTACAGTTAAGTGGCAATGGGTAGGTAACCTAGCTCGAAGAACAGATGGTCGCTGGGGCAGAAAAGTTCTCAAGTGGTGACCGCGAACCTGAAGATGCAGAGTAGGTAGGCAGAAGACCTGGAGAAAGCTGCGGGATTACAATGGAAGGGTCGCTCAAGACCGGTCGATGTGGCAATTTATAGAGGGTGGGAGGCCTATGTCCAGCGTCTTTCGTTCGGCTGAAATTATGAAGTTAGTAACTCAACTAACTCACCATATGGCTGCAGGCTGGAGACGTGGCGGCCGCGCCGGGCTGCGTGGTGTTCCTCAGCTCGACGCTGCTGCAGATACTGATGATGAGCTTCTTTGGAGAGAATCTTAAAAACGAGGTAATATATAAAAAAACACCTGAAACTAGAAATGAATGTGTTCTTGTTTCAAAAGATTTAGCCCAATATTATGTCCCAGAAATGTTGTCTTCTTCAACATCCTGAACATATTTTTGATAGGCACCTTATTGTTTTCTAATAATTTTTTTTCTAACAAATTGGAGTTAGTATTGGTGTGTGTGATAGGCCTAAGAGTAAGTACTTCAAAAAGCTTGTGTTAAAAGCAAAGGTGTTAAGAATTTATGGTCTCTTTGAAATTATCTCTTTTTGAGCTTTATCACATCGAACCCACAGTTTGAAATTCCGGACATAGTACAGTCACGGACTAGGAGGCCGTAACAGAATTGTCTATGGTTCGTCAGCCCTAGACTGTATTGCCAAAAAACAAGAGCTATTTTGCAATACAGAAAAACCGGAAGTGTTACGCCGATCGTGTCCGCCACTGTACCATATATAACAAAAAATAAATAAATTATAAACTGTGATTTCAGAGTGAAAAAATAGGTAATGCAGCTTTCCTTTGCCCATGGTACAAGATGAGCGAATGCAATAAGAAGACCATTATTATAATACGTCAGAGGTAAGCACATTTCACGACAAAACATCCCTAATCAATATATATAAAACTCTTCCGTTACTGACTGACTGACTGACTGACAGACAACGCAGAGCCGAAACTACTGGGCGTAGCGGGCTGAAATTTTGCATGTA
This sequence comes from Euspilapteryx auroguttella, assembly GCA_951802225.1. Lineage (NCBI taxonomy): Eukaryota > Metazoa > Arthropoda > Insecta > Lepidoptera > Gracillariidae > Euspilapteryx > Euspilapteryx auroguttella. Next base: position 6,121,416 of record OX637651.1, read on the forward strand.
GGTTCCTTAGGGAGTGTTGGTGAGCACTAAGAAGGGATTTCCCGAAATTCCCACGGGAACGGGAAAAACTGGGTTTTTGTGTTTATGAGAAATCTGCGCGAGTGAAACCGCGTGGCAGCCTCTAGTTGTTATTAAAAATAAGTGAAACAAAGCTTAGTTTATATAAATTCATAGTGTAATAGAAACACTACGTAAGATGTTACAGTTACATAAAATGACTCATTTTAGATTATTTTTTTACAGATCTCTAAGACCTCAAGTACTGACTGCCTACAAATTCTCTGTTATTGGATACGCTAGCTTTTCAAAGGTAAATTTTAAATAATATTATATTTCTTTTTCAATAACAACCTCTGAGATATTTTATAAACATTTCCTTTGCAGATTATCAGAACATCATGGTCATTTTTCACACTTCTGAACACTGTTTACGACACAAAATCAGTCAACTAAATAAATTTAATATAACGCGAAAAGTTTGCAGACATGTAGATTCCAAAAAGGCTAACAATTTATTTGGCATCTCGCTTAAGAGGCATAGCACAGCTGAAGTAGCGCCACCCTCGAAAAAAAAAAAACTCTAAACTAATTCAAAAATGCGGAAAATATTCCACTAGATAATCAAGACTAGTTTTTTAAGGCACAGTTTTATAGCTTTAAGGTTACAGACCAAAAAAAGCTACAGATTGTTGCTAAAAGCGGCCGTTTTTTAAGCGTTTCCCATTTCCCTGGTTTTTAGCAACACTACTGTGTAAAAGTATAAAATAAAACTAAGATCCTGTCCGCACTGCCATTTTTTCGAGTGATTTTTATTTGCGCGGATTATACTCGCAAATTACTAAGTACTAGTTTTTACCCAATTTTGTAATCGCCAGTGCAGAAACTCGCATAATATTCAATGTGTTACAAAATTACGAAAAAAAAATCGTGCGTAAAAATCTTGCGGACAGGCTCTTTTGAGTTATAGTTAGGTTATAGTAGATTATGATATGTAGTAGGGAACCTAGTTAGTTATTTAGTAGCATTTAAAACAATATTATCAACATTATTGTAAAAATGAAACAGAATTTACCCCGTTAAATAAAGTATTATATTTCAAAAGCAAAAATAGAGATTAAACAAGGCACAGCTCTTGGTACGATAAAGGACTAACTAAGTATGCTAAGCAAATTGTAAGAACCTACAGAATCAGCCTAGAAAAATGATACCCTACACTATATATAAATAAAGGCAAATAGTTTTAAAATACCAATTAATTTGTATCACAGTGCTCTTAAATAAAATTTATTGATTTGTACAGTATATAAATAATGATTACGATGTATAATAGTTATAATATTCATAAAATATTATATTAATAAAATTTAATAACAAAAACAATTGGCCACATTTTGATATGTATTTTTTTACTGGATTTATCAGACACCTATATAAAGGACTCTTACATGTAACTTGGTGGTTATATTTTCTTATATTTAATTTAGCAGTTGATATAGTAAAATAGGGCTTTTGTATATAATATAAACCTTTATGTTTCATAAGTATTTTTTCACGATTTTAATCTATAGCTTTAGGCATGCACGCAATTATCATAAAGGTGTATTAATTAAAAAAAAAAAAGTAATAAGTACCTCATAGCTTTCATTTCGGTGACGGTTTTAAGACCCAAAAATATCAATGACAAAGTTAGAATACAAATAAAATAGTTGTACGTTGTACACCGTGTATCACATTTAAATCACCATGAATAGATAGCCTCTACAATATATTTTCTGTGCTCATAGATCTACAATCTACCACGCTGGCTTGGCTACTGGTTTCGATTCTCTAAAATAAATCTGTTGTGCGATTCTAGGACTAAACTTTTTAAGCATACCTAATGCCTTGGCAAGTAGGGCACACTATCTGCTTCTTGTTAGGGAACAAAGCCCTTCTACGATCAATTTCTTCTTCTACCCATCCTAAGAACCGCGCCCTGAGGTTCATTATAGTTTCTTGCCTCACGATGCCATCTTGAAAAAACTCCTTCAGCACAATACTGATTCCATTATCCGTCTCGTGACACGGTTCCCCTAGAGGGCGTTCGTGTTTCATGTAGTTAAAAACAAACTTTACGGTCTGAACAATCAGATCATCCTGCGGACTCAATAGTTTCAACCTAGCAATCTCCTCCGGTAAAAGTTTCGATATCAAATTGAAGGAAACCGTCATAAGATTAGCGTACGCTTCCTGGCTCAGATTCTCGAGCATTTCCGATATGTTCTCCGCTCCCATAGAGCTGACTCTAACACAAAAGGAACCTATGCGCAATATTTCACCGGGGTGTATACCGACCAGCATTCCGGGCTCCTCCTCTTCAGTTACGAAACAGCTTCCGCCCACAGCCGTAGTAGACGGTAGTCGGGTCGAAGCGTTTGGTACCACATTCGAATCGGGCCCTAAAGCGGAGAACAACTGAACCCTACTTTCCCTGGCCATATTGGAGAGGTCGGAGGGATGGAACTTGTGCTGAGCGTTCAGGTTGACCTGGCCGTCCGCCGTGAGGGATATCCGCAGCTTGTGTTGGTTGAGGTCCTTGTTGATGCGTAATACGTCGGCGAAGTACTGGTCCTTGTCGGCGATGCGCTGGATGCCGCGGATCACCTCGGCGTTGCCGCGCGCCGCGCCCTGCGTGCGCCGAGACTCCGCGCTTAGCTTGTCGAATATTTTCCTGCAATACGTGCAATAAATTATTATGCTATTGATGAGTTCATAACTCTAGTCTATGGCATGGGGTTAAGATTATGTTCATTAAAATCTATCATGCAGTTTTAAAGTTACGAACGAAGATAGTTTTTTTTACTATGTCTGTGCTAGGGTGTCCCAATTTCCTGCCTATTTCATTTTCCGGGAAACGGGAAAATAATTTAAAATTTCCCGGGGATCCCGGGAGTTTTCAGAACCTTTGGTAAATCCTGTTGTTTCCACAAAAAAATAGGTACTTAAATTACATGAAATCAAACATTTATTGTATTAAAAAAGTTACATTGAAAGCAATTTAGATTGATCGCTAGGTTGATTGAAAGCTAGTTAGATTAAAATCCAGTTAGATTGAAAGCAAGTAAGATTAAAAGTTGTTAGATTAAAAGCTAGTTAGATATAAAGCAAGTTACATTAAAAGCTAGTTAGATATAAAGCAAGTTACATTAAACGCTAGTTAGATTGAAGTTATAAAGATCGAAAGCCAGTTAGATAGAAAGCTAGTTAGATTGAAAGTCAGTTAGATTGAAAGTCAATTAGATTGAAAGCAAGTTCGATTGAAAGCTAGTGACATTAAAAGCTAGTTAGATATAAAGCAAGTTAGATTGGAAGCTAGTTAGATTGAGAGCTAGTTAGATATAAATCAAATTAGGTTGAAAGCTAGTTAGATTGAAGCTATAAAGATCGAAAGCCAGTTAGATAGAAAGCTAGTTAGATTGAAAGTCAGTTATATTGAAAGCCAATTGGATTGAAAGCCAGTTAGATTGAAAGCTAGTTAGATTGAAAGTCAGTTATATTGAAAGCCAACTGAAATTGAAAGCCAGTTAGATTGAAAGCCAGTTAGATTTAAAGCCAGTTAGATAGAAAGCAAGTTCGATTAAAAGCTAGTTACATTAAAAGCTAGTTAGATATAAAGCAAGTTAGATTGGAAGCTAGTTAGATTGAAAGCTAGTTAGATATAAAGCTAGTTAGGTTGAAAGCTAGTTAGATTGAAGCTATAAAGATCGAAAGCCAGTTAGATAGAAAGCTAGTTAGATTGAAAGTCAGTTATATTGAAAGCCAATTGGATTGAAAGCCAGTTAGATTGAAAGCCAGTTAGATTGAAAGCTAGTTAGATTGAAAGTCAGTTATATTGAAAGCCAGTTGGATTGAAAGCCAGTTAGATTGAAAGCCAGTTAGATTGAAAGCCAGTTAGATAGAAAGCAAGTTCGATTGAAAGCTAGTTACATTAAAAGCTAGTTAGGTTGAAAGCTAGTTAGATTGAAAGCTAGTTAGATATAAAGCAAGTTAGGTTGAAAGCTAGTTAGATTGAATGAAACTATCAGAAATTAAATCTTCATCTTACTTGTGCCGGTTACTTCTCAGCGTCTCCCGGTACTCGTTGATGGTCTTGGCCTGGGCCTCCTCGATGATGCTCTGAGCAGTTTTGATGGACATCACGGCGTTGCAGAAGAATAGAGTCGCTGATGTGAACTGGAATAGTTCTAGTTTTGACGGCGACTCGCCGTGCTTGCGGTACTGTTGGGGGAAAATTATAAGTGATTATTGTAAAGGAACATCTTGTATTAAAATAGCCTCTAAAAAGTGACGGAAATGGTAGCTAAAAGAAAGCTTGAGTAATGTTTGATCTATAAATGTGAACGAGGTATCTAGCGCCATCTGTAATTTTGTTGAGAACTTACGCAGCGCTATCTGTTGTCCTAGAAATAAATATTTTCTGTATAATCTGTGGATCTCAGATCAGCGTTTCTCTATTAACATAAAGTTCTGTTTAAAAAATCTGTGCATTTATTCTTTGCAATAAATCAGCCGTACAATATACGCAGTTCCGCCCACTGCTGCACATCCAGAGGAATCTCACCACCTGAGCGTCTCAGCACTCAGCTCAGCGGCTTTCTTTACAATTCGTTATATTTATGAGGGAGGGAGGGCCAAATATACCTATATAAATTTATTAAAAGTAGTATTTTACCTTCATAATAATGTGGAAGAGACTGTTGACGACGCCTGCGCCGCCGGTCACCAAGTTGGCGTGGCGCAGAACTTCCACTGACATTGCGAGTACCTGTCCGGTCTGTCAGAAAACAACAAAAAAGATTACTTTCGAGGCGAACATAAGACGGCTAAAGGATGATTAACAATATCACCCGTTCCAAATTATCAGCTGTCATCTTGGCTCGGCTTGGCGGCTGAATGAAAAGTACAGTATTCAACGACGGAGTAAAGCTATTTCGATTCGGTTGCTGTTACAACCTTCGCTAGTTCAAAATTTCAAACCATTATTTCCTCGGTTCACACGGGAAAACCCCATGATGTTAACCCATGATAATAGAATTTGGACAACATTTTGAACTGAAAAATTACGTTGACTCTTAAGACGATATACGAGAAATAAATCAAACGACCGAGAAACAAAGGATGTCCATTTCCCTCAAACATACTGAGTATGACAGTCGCTCACATCGGTTACTACATTTTATTGGAAAAAGTAATAAATAAGTATTAAATATCTTTTTAATTATTACTTTTTAATCAAATTTGAATTACCGGAATTTGATATACTTTTAGTATCATTATTCCTATGTAGTTTCAACAAAAAATAGTTAGTTATTTCGAAGAACTAGCTATTCCCGTTAGTTATCTTTGACGTAATAATGTATCGAGGTTTTTTGATTCCACAGTGTTTCTTAATTATAAAAAAACTTTGTTATATTCTCAAAAACGTTATATTAAAATTCCAGATATTACCTCTTATAGATTAACCATCTTATTCATAAAGATACAGTACATTTAAGTAGCTTTACTGGAGGTCTACTTCTCTTGTTTGTTGTATGGTAAATAGGTTACATCCAGTCTAAATTGACATATTTCAAATAACTAAAATGCTCTTAACTTTTTATGAATAATAGGGTAAGAGAATTCCTTGATTTAAAAAACCTTCAAAACTCATATAGCGTCTTGGTTTCGTGCAAAAGGATTTGTCACCTTAGTCATGTGCGTGCCGGCGGCGGCGGAGCGCGCCAGCAGGCCGGACGCGGCGCCGGCGCACAGCCCCACGCTGGAGGCCGCGATGTTCAGCCAGCTGCCGCGCGCTTCTGCGTCCGTAGGGCTTATGCTCTTGAATGGTTGGAAAAAAACATCATTTCAAAATAAAAGAATAATCACGATTAAACAAATATAAGAATCAGTTTTTAATTTTTTAACCGACTTTAAAAAAAGGAGGTTATCAGTTTGAACTGTATGTATGATTATCTCGCGTTTGGCTGAACCAATTTTTATGCGGTTTTCAGATAAGTATTTGTTACATTCAGGAGAAGGTTTTAGTACCTATTTGAACCGACTTCGATAAAGAGTAAGTGCTCAGTTGATGATGTGTCAGTGTATATTGAAGGCGGGTTCAATTTTTGCAAAAAAATAAATTGCATGTGGCCTCGGGGAATTGCACATTTGGTCGGGCGCAGCGAGAAAATTTCCCTTTTTCTCAAATGAAAAAAGGCATATCCCCGCGCAAATCCATACTTTTAATTTTAATATTTTAATAATTTAATAAATGCGAAAGTAACTCTGTCTGTCTCGCTTTCCTGGGAAAACTACTTAACCGATTTGGATGAAACTTTGTAAATGTATACTCTAGAGCCTGAGAAAGGACATAGACTACTTTTTATCCCGTAATTCCGACGGGAAATTTGGGAATTTAATTTAATAATTTTATTTTCAATTCGCGCATTCGCGCATGATTTTATTTCAATATGAGCGAGCCGAGCACCCTCATCATAAAACATTAGTATATACCTTTTTTTTTAATAATCTACTAATATGGTATGCAAAATTACATTCCTCGACAACTAGTTAAATAACATTTGAAGTTGTAACAAACGGGACTATGGTAACTTTCTTTTCGATTTATGCTGAAAACGTTGACATTATTACTTACATTACATTACATTAAAAATACCCACCTGTTCATGCATATTCCTATCGTGAAGATGTATGGAGGAGCGCACGAGCCCGTACAGGCCGGTCGCCACCGTGGCCACCGTCGCGCCCACTAACACAGCTGGACCCACCTAAAATAACATTTAAGTATATAAATAAAAATCATAAAAAATTAAGATATCATTGTTTGTTTGAATCAAGGCTCCGAAACTGCTGGACCGATTTGAAAAAATATTTTATATAAAAATCCAAATTACATTACCCTAATAAACATAAACATTTGTTAAACCTTGCAAAAAGCACATTCCACGCATGTTACTCAACTACCTTTAATGAAGGAAAATTCTTGAGAACTCTTGAAGCTTTATGTTATTAGGAATAACAGAAGAATAAGAAGTTTTTTTTTTTGTATCAATGTCGACTGGGTCAACATATCAAATAAGATAGATCAGCTGATTTTTGTTTTAAGATTTGACCCATGTCACCCAGGAAAAGTTGTAAGTAATTATGGTAATGCTTCGATTTATTACCGCCTTGTCAGAAACACCCTGTATATTTTTCCTACCGGTGTAAACATGGCGGCTCCAAGCACGCCCACGGCGCCTATAGAAGCCACGGTGGACGCGGTGTCAGCCGAGCTCAGTACGCGCGCCTTCAGGCCCAGCGCCGGCGAAGGGCAGACCGTCAACCTCACTGCGAACGCCTCTTCGCCCTGAACAACGAAAATAGCCTATAGAGGGTGTTATTAGCAATGCCTCTTTCAAGGAAAGTACATTAAATAGTGAAGATACAGCATTTTTCTAAGAGGGAACTTTCCTTTATTTATGAAAAGAAAAGAAAAACTACATTAAGTTTTTTTTTTGACTTTCCTAGCCACACCCACTTATTGAATTTATAAGTCCAGATTACAAGGTTTTTCTTTCATTTAATTTACCAACTTTGTAAGATATTTATGACCCTAATTTATGCCATAAATAAGAAGAAAATTACCGGATGAGGCAAAGGAAACTTGAAAATATTTGAATGTTTTTTTTTTTTTTCTTCAGGGTCTTAGACCATCATGCCTTGAGCGCTCTCTGCTTCTTTTTAATGAACACAAAATTACTTTACATGAAATGAAATATTGTTTGTAAAAACATTAAAAACAATACAAACCTCAATAATTTGACCATTGTATTCCCCATTCTCTGGTACAATAAGAACACACTGTGGCATAGTGTTGTCGGTAAGAAAACTATTCCAGTCTTGATAAACCCTTGCGTTCTCATCTATGTAGACACGGCAACTTTTAGCTGAAACAATGAGAAGATAGGTAAGTAATTTAATTAATAAAACTTTTTTATCAAAAAATAAAACCGCCGAAAAAAAAAACTGAAAAGCATACAATAATAATCGAATTACTAAGTTCTTAAAGTTATGTAGGGTATACCAAGTAATTTTAAGTCGGCGCGCCACACAAGCAAATTCCTTAATTAGGTACGTAAAGATTGATGCGCGGCAGCGCACGAATTTTGGTTATTTCTTTAAATTTAAGGTACCTAATTTAGTAATCTTTGTACGAGGAATCTGTGGCGCCGACTCAAAATTACTTGGTATACCCTACATAACTTTAAGAACTTAGTAATTCGATTATTATTTTATGCTTTTCAGTTTTTTTTTCGGCGGTTTTATTTTTTGATAAAAAAGTTTTATTCTTTTAGGGTTTTATTATTTTTTTCTCCCACAAGGTGTTCAGTCACACCGCATAAGGTTATCAGACGACATGGTTTACAGGGACGACAAGACCGGTCGGTATGACGATTTGTGGGGGAGGCCTATGTCCAGCAGTGGACGTCTTTCGGCTGATTTTATTTCATTTCAAAAGATTTTGTAAGTAGGTATCAAAAGTTATAGTGTAACACGGAAATGCAACCTGTGAGTGGATAAATCGACCCGCCGACCATAAAGTCACCCCTATTTTCCCACCCTTAGGGTGAGAATTTTATTTCCAAATTTTTATGGGACCAACTTCAAGGTATGCCCTGTCGATTAAAAAAAGAATTATCAAAATTGGACTACTCTGTAAAAAGTTATGCGTGATCATACATTAAAAAAAAAAAAAAAAAAAATATATATACGTGTCGAATTGAGTACCTCCTCCTTTTTTTTTCGTCGGTCAAAAAAATTTAGAATGCAACTAAAACAAGGATCAATAAGGTCACAGAGACTGTGCAAAAAGTGCTTCTTACATACATACATAATCTCACGCCTTTTATTGCCCGAAGGGTTAGGCAGAGGCACCAGATCAAGGGCCGGACCCACGTTTAGACACATATTTCTTATATGTTATGAAAATCAACATCTTTAGTTTTATATCTTAAATCAAATGAGTTGTTCTCCGAATAAGTAAAACCTGATTATATGCGAAACTGGTAGTGAATGTGCTAAGTGCAGTGCTTTTAAACACCCTACTTATCTGTGAAAAAACTAAAATAAAAAAAAAAACAAAAAAAATATTACCGCCATCCATAGTAGGAATGCATTTCCTTATCCTAAAAATAGCCGAGCACCAGACATCACTGTTATTCTTCATGTGAAGGTCGACCCAGTAGTCGGAAGGCTGGAACAAGCGACGGTACATCTTCAATGGCTTCGGACGAGCGCACACTACCAGCAAAATTGACATCAGGATGTCCTCATCATTTTGAGAAAATTTACCTAGAAGATAGAATGTATTTAGATATTCATAATTATAACACATCACACACAGAGCCCCTAACTAGGAAAAACACACAGTACCCGAAACACACACAGAGAGGAACATTACACACCGATAACAAACATCAATATATCATATTAATATTTGCCACGTCCAGGAACTGAACCCAGGAACTCAGTCCACATCACTGCCAAGTGCCAACTGAGCCATGGATCAGTCAATTAGATATTAAATGAGCAGATAATTTGAGCACCATAAATAATGTAACGTAATGCAAAGCTTTATGCTGCAATCTACATTGTAACTGGCTCTACAATTACAGGGGCAGAGTATAATAACCTTATTAATATTGGATTGGCCCCTCTGGCCCTGTGCTCCAAAGGGGCCAAGCCAATATGTTTTAATGAATAGATTATTCATGAACTTTTTATTGCAGAAAAAAACATAACCTACATAAGTATAATCACTGTCAATACTTACTTTGTTCACAAATCTTATCATAAACCTTCATGACCTGCTCCTTCTGCCGTGATGTATACCCTTCTAGGTGTACAGTATCTCCAGAGAGTAACTCACTCAGTTCTCCTTCAATGCTCGGACTACCAAATAAAGCAAATGCTATGTTTTGCAGAAGGTAGTTCATATTGTGCTTTTCATACCTGAAAATCAATTATGGGACTCATAAATAAAGTTGATTTTAGTTACTTTGTAATAATTTTTATTTTTGTAATAAGTAATCAATTGTGGGAAATTAAATATATTTCAATTAATAAATCAAAGGCAATAAAATTGTCCAAAGTGAATGAATATTTTCTAGGCAGGTCAAAAGTGCAACATATGTTATAACAATATATCACACCACACTTAGGGTCTGCAACTAGTTAAAATAATATTTAATTGTACACATAGGTACAAAGAAAATCAATCATATCAAGACCTAGGAAACAAACATTGATATTCATAAGAACAATGACTGCAAGGGAACTCAGAACTCCCACATTCACATCACAATCAACATCCTTTCTTTACATAATATTATACCATACTTTGTTTATTAATGTTAATGTGACAGAATAAAACTGTTTATCTGCAAACTCATATTTCATGACGCAAAGATGGGATTTTAATGTGCTAGGGTAGGCCAAATCTCACCTTAAACCTCCTTTACAATTTCTTTAAAAAGAAATGTGCAAAAGGGTTAGACCACATAAATTGTGCAAAAATTAAAAAAGATTAGTTAGAAGAAAGAAAAATAAGATAAGAAGTTAGTAAAGAACTTACTTGATCCAATCACAATCGGGTAAATTCTCAAAGTATTCTTGCTGTATCTGTATTGGAGACAGTTGATGATGCTGGCTCAGTTCTCCGTGCCCCACAGTATCACTCCCTTCAGGCAACAACTCTTCTGGACTTACTATATGCATATCATCTGTATCCGCTTGCTGGTCTTCTGTATCCATTTGTTGCTCAGCAGCAGTTCTGGAGACTTTAGCTTCCATTGTTCTGCAAGAAACAAAGGAATTGAACTGTTTTGTTGAGGTGTGTTTGTATCTTTAGGTGTATTTTATATTTAGCGTATATATTGATTAATAGGTCAATAGGTTATGCTATAATCATTTGATTTATTAAGACAAACCTTGCGTGGAATGTAAGTTGTAAAATATGTTTTTCCCATAAAACACAATCACACTCGTTACAACGTAGGTAACTAAGTTATGGCGCAATAACAAAGTTCAGTCAGTGGGTAATTTTCCCTTATAAAACACACACAGCACCATCAATCAATGAGATTTGAAAGAAATAAATCAAGACAAGAACGAATTATTAAAAAATTACAACAAATTTTCCAACCAATTTTACGTCATCTCATCTGTTTTGTTTGTTTTTTTATTTTTTATTTGACGTTTCGTTTTAGTCACAGACAGACAAGAGATACAAAGTAGTGATGCGCGCTATTTGTGGCGCTAGAAAGACAGACTAACCTGTTTAAGGCTACGAACGCACAGGCAGTTTTTTGCCGCGCGGATTTTATGTAACATACTGAATCCTATGGAAGTGTGCGCACCAGCGGAAAAAAAACCGCGCGGTTAAAAATCCGCTGTCGCGGTTTTATTTCCGCGCGGCTAAAAATTCGCCTGTACCTTCGCGGCCTATGAATAAGGTTGAAAATGAAATAACAACCTTTCCAACCACGAAATAAAAATCCGCCTGTGCGTTTGAAGCTTATGAGCTATGTGAGAGTGAAACGTTTCCAAGAAATATAGCTCTATCTGAGCTTAAGCTAGGTACAGTCACGGACACGGTCGGCGTAACACTTCCGGTTTTTCTGTATTGTAAAATAGCTCTTGTTCTTTGGTAATACAGTCTAGGCCTGACGAAACCATAGACAAATCTGTTACGGCCTCCTAGTCCTTGACTGTACAAGTAAAGAAAAAAAAATTACAAAGTACCTATTTACGAGTTTTTAATTTTTTTGTTTTCCTTTCTGTTACTTGTTTGTAAGTAATAACCTTACTTAACTATGCGCTTTCATTAGAAATAATTTTAATTGGTTAGAAAAGTTTGAGGTTTTTAATTAGGTACATTTTGTATTTCTAATAATGTATGTTCCACTTTCGCTAGAACCAGCCTAAAATTTTATCAATAGAACAACACTAGAAAAATATAACTTTCGTTCGTGACGTTCCCGACCATGCCCGACAGTTGCGGTTCATATAATTATGCAATTTTGTTTTCTAACGTTTCATGTAACGGAACGTAGTGGCAATTTGTTTGTCTATGATTGGGAAAGTCCTCTTTGCAAGCAAACCATAGACACAGGAAAACGCAATGAAAACTGGCGTTTCCCCACCTCACTCACTGATATACAAAGGTATGTACTCTGTGACTCACTGATGATTAAAAAAGCTCTACTTTTTAAAGCATTTTATATTTTTAGTTGTACGTTTCGAATGAAAAATGTTATTTTTTGAAGTGCATTCATTTAAAAGTTATACAAATGATTTATTTGTGGCAGAATTAAGTTTTGTTTACGATTTGGTTACTCAGAGATTGTATTTCAAAATTTTTTTCATTGTCATATTTGGGTAAACTAAAAAAAAAAAATAGTGGGATCGATCTAAGTGTGAATATAGTCAAACTTTTGGTCAAACACCGAAATCGCTATTGCGTCTGGTTTCTTCGGGGCAACGAATTAAAGTGGTCGACCCGTTTTTTGGCTCTCCTGAACATTTTTGTTAAAACGAGTTACTAGGTTTTGATTTTAAGCAGCCGATCTCACACGATAGCGTCCACTGCTGGACATAGGCCGCAACCTTTACCAGGTCGTCTGACCACCTTCAGGGGTGTGAGACCAGCGTTTGGAGGGTGATTTGAGGTGAAGGTGAACCTTGAAGTGAGGGGGGGGGGGGGGATTCCATAAAAATGAAACTGAAAAGCAAAAAATAAAATCTTTTCATCAAAAAATTAAACAGCCGAAAAAACCGAAAAACGTTAAATAAAAAGGAAACATTTTCTATTAAGACATAAATTACTGCCTTCTTAAAGTAATTTGAGTAAGTATACCACGTAATATTGTGCTAATGTAATATTAATATTGTGTTATCGGCGCCACAGAACTAACAAAGATATGATATAACTATATAAGTACCCTATGATTCAAGTTTTATTTGTGGGAATAAAAAAGGTAAGTTTGTAATGCGACGGTTTTATAAATGTAATATCGGTATCAAAATTGGTTTCTTTCAGCTCCATACAGATCCTAATCAGATGTTATGGTTCATTGTTTTGACATCTGTTGTCAAAATTTGTTTACATTTGAATAAAAATAAAACGAAATACGAGAGCGCGAAAACAAAAATTTGACACAGAACCGACCTCGGCCGTGGCCACAAGGGTACTGACGGGGTAGGGATCGGCGCGGCATGGCATCGGACCGCGCGAAAACGACGTTTTTTTTTAGTTTTTGCTGGTTTTTTGTCTTTTCGTTAAACTTAAAAATTCTTACTATAGTAGTATGTCTAAAATTTAAGGTCAGTAATTCTGCCGTCGTAACGGTAAACGCAGTAATCGCCATTACTGCGGTTTAAGTTTTATTGCATAAATGGCACCTATAGGCGGTTATCTACCAATAAAAAAATTATTATCACCTGAAAAGTACTAAAATACTGAAATACAATAAGCAAAAATGCAGTACTTGCACGCAAATTTGTTACATTCCTAGCGTTAAATGCAGTATTCGACAAAAACTAGCTTGAAACGCAGTAATTACACACTTTTCCTAAGAAAATAATGCTCTTATTTTGGTATATACGTACGAAAAACTTGTTTTAATCACTATAACAGATGTTTTAAAATTGTAAAGAAACTATATCAGAATATAATCTTCAATTATTTTTTTTCATTTTTTATACCATAAGCTGATTTATATGGGAAAAAGTTAAAATATAAGGTAAAAAAAAAAATTGCTATGTGAAGATACTCAAGCATTGCAATAAGCGGCTTTTCTAAAAAAAACTATATTTTAGGACAAGCTGTTATAATAATTATGTGCAAGGTAAAAATTTTAGAACTAAAGTTCCATACTTCACATGCAGTATTTGAGGGACGCGCGACGTCTTTCCTAGGAAATAATGCAGTAATAAGCGCAAGTGCTGCATTTTGGCGTAGCAATACTATCGAAAATGTTCGGTTTTGCTAGGTTGGAATGCAGTTACCAACATTTATTCAATAATCCTTATATATATTTAATTTTAAAGCATGACATTTTGTCTACTGATTTTTTTAAAGAATTTAACATACTTCATAAATACACAATTCTTAACAATATCAGCTTCAAAATTACAAAAAACTGTTTTTGTCGCTTTTCTCAAAATCACCTTTTTGCAAGTACTGCATTTACCGTTACGACGGCAGAATTTTCATTCCAAAAATCAAATAAAAACAATCAGCGGTTTAAAAATAAAATGGAAAAAACGGAACAAAAAGGGGTAACTTTGAGATTTTTTTCTATCAACTAAAATTAATTAGATCCTGTTTTCCTTTAGTATGATGACTAGATTAGATCCTTAACTAACACATATATTTTTTTCAGAATGAAGACATCAATTTTGTATGTCTCAGATTGTTTAAAAAAAATTCAAAAACACAAATTTTTGAAGCACCAAGCCTTAAGTATGTCACAATGTCTGTCACACAAAAAAACTACAAAAATTTAAAGGTGCCCTCTCGGTATGGTTTTTTTCGCATTTTTTATTTATTCTGGCGAAAGTACTTAATATTTACTTACTTATTTAAAAAACAAAATCGCGTATGTAAAAAACCATCTTCCACATTATAATAAAAGTTTTTGGAAGGCAGACCTACTGATTTTGTGTCTAAGGACTAAACGGCAAAAAAATCTAGTTTAGTCTTTTTAGACACAAAATCAGTAAGTATAGGTAGGTACGAAAATTTCCGCGACCTAATTTTAGTTTTCCTTCCCGATGTCCACGTGAGCTGCTGTGTACGTGATATATGGCATCGCCGGCCGATCCCTTCCTTTGCTGCTTTTTAATCTGGAGATTTATGACGAGCGCGTAAAACCGATTTTGATACAAAAGTCTGCTCGTGTTTATAAGGCGAACATTTTCTACAGGCTTAACAGAAACAGGTTTTTTATCTATACTTGCTTTTAGGTGCGTGGCCACATAGCAGTACATATTGGTGGTCAGATTTGTTAAAATATTAGGGTAAGTATGAATACTTACCTACTCAAGTAGAAAAGCAGCGATAGTCACTTAAAAGATAGTTTAGGTCTTATACTTTTTTGGATGGTACATAAGTAAATACTTTTTTTTACCATGCTTGAAATAAGTAACTTGACCTCTACTAAGTACGGTATATGTACTCTACCGTATATATACCTAATACCTACGACGCTACGTATAAAATATTTTAAAACGAAACCCCTTGTAATTACACAGAGATGCAAAGATCTTAACAAAGTTAGTTTATGTATAGGGGTAAAGCATGTTAAATGTGTGGAATACTGATGTTCTGGATTTGCATTGCAGATGACGTGAACACAGTGTCTGGAAAGTTGTGTGAGATGTTGCATTTCGTGGTACAAAAAATATTAATTAGATACTTTAGTAGGTAAGTACCAGTCTCTACCACTCTTAAAACCTTAGAATACTTATTTTTAGAAGTTTATCAATTTAGAGTTTAGAGACGATTTAACTAGGTAAGTACTCGAGAATGTTAACCTTTTTAGTTGTCTTTTTACTATCTAATCTTTCATATTTATGTACATACCTAATTAAACAGCGTCGGTCTTGCAATCAATTTATATAAAACTCTTCCGTTACTGACTGACTGGCTGACAGACAACGCAAAGCCGAAACTACTGGGCGTAGCGGGCTGAAATGTTACCTGTGGGTACTCCTTGAGGAGTGTAGAGAAGCACTAAGGAATAAATTCCCGAAATTCCCATGGGAACGGAAAAAAACGGGATTTTGGTGTTGATCAGAAATTTGCGCGGGTGAAACCGCGGGGCGGCCTCTAGTAACTTATACAAAATGTATTACTTATTTACTAGAAATCAGCGTTCAGTAGGTAAGCTTCAAGTATACCGCCTGCCTAGTTGTTATGCTAGTAGGAATTCTCTGAAATATATGCTAGTATATAACACAAGTTAGGGCTTTATATGACATCATAAAATGTGTCTGATAAAGAAAATTTGGTAGTTATTCATTTGTTAGTTGTAACTTACTGACACAAGGGGAAAACTTGCTCGGTGCTCGCTAAGGATTTCCTACAACAACCACTAAGGCGCATCACGGTGCGAAACTAGTGCCAATTCTATAAATCAATATATATAAAACTCTTCCGTTACTGACTGACAGACAACGCAGAGCCGAAACTACTGGGCCTAGAAAGCTGAAAATTGGTACGTGGGTTCCTTGGGGAGTGTAGGTGAGCACTAAGAAGGGATTTACCGAAATTCCCACGGGAACGAAAAAAAAACGGGATTTTTGTGTTTTTGAAAAATCTGCGCGGGAAAAACCGCGGGGCAGCCTGTAGTAATTATAATATAACTTCTAAACCATGGCCGAAATAAAAATATGCGTCTTTGACTCCCTAGAATCTAGGGAGGCAAAGACGCATATTTTTGATAGTCTCTCTAGGGCCTAGATAATCTTGCTTAAAATATATAAATTATTTCCTCTTAATTTTAACACAATCATTTTGTGACAAATGGACGGACGGAACGAAAACGGACGTACGAAACAAAAGAAACACTATACCATAATATTAGGAGCATGTTAGCATTAGCTTGCAAAGTTTTGATTGTTGCGGGGCGCCTGAACATACAACATTATAATATTACTCTTAATGCTTACAAAATAAATGTATTTTGTTCATAGCATATCCGTAAGTCAAGTAAATTTCAGTGCATGCATAGTGCATTGTCCAGAAGCATTAAACAACGAGCGGAACTGACAAAATAGTAGCTGGGATATTACTGGCATAAATCAAGACACAAACAGTTTTAGCATTACTTAGTCTTCTGCCGGAAGCGCTATGCTTCAGAGAGCCTTTGGAAATTTGCCAGTGCCAGGAAATGTGACACAAGACAAATACCTGAACAAGTCCCTGAATTAAAATTAAAATTCGTTACTTCTTTTTACTTTTTTTGGTTCATATATTATGGGGTAAATTAATGTTATTCACGTTGAAAACGTTCGGAAAACACATTAATGGATCTAAAGTTTGGAGTTTCACTTGTTAACAGTATTGAGAGTATCCAAATCGCTTGTAAACGTGGTAGGCTTTAAATCTATATTTTTTTGCAATATCGTCCTTGGGTCGTAAAAAATTAGTAAGGATGGGCAGGTTTTGGTGTTGGTTACTACTAATTGTAATTGCAAGGTATAGATTGCTCTTATACTAAGTATATGTATATAGAAGTTATTATTTGACAGTAAGTACAAAGTTTATAACCATTAACTATTCTCATGTTAAACTAAATAAAACTTAATTGAAATTAAACACAAATTTAAGCCTTCTAAAAGCGTTCGTTTCAATTAGGTAGTGTCACGTTGCAAAAATTACAACATTTTGTCATTTAGTTTACAGCAACTGACTTTAGCCATAATTGTCCTGATGAGAGAGTGTCCTTGCAATTTAAACCGAATTGAGTCAATTTGGAAGCACTCTTGATTTCCTTTACTAAACTTCGAAACGTAAGGTCAAAAAGTAGTTTAGCGTTAGCTAGTCAGGAGTAGAAAAGCAAGAGGTTGAGAAACAAATTCGCAGTTTTAGAAAATTAAGCACAGATTAGGAAGTAAACTTTAGATGCTTGTTTTCCAAAAGTGCAGCTTGGTCCTAGTAATTAAACCTACCTAAATCTACAACAAACTGACTAATGATCTTATGTCTGAGATGACATTGCATATCTTAGTTATTACCTGTCATGCAACGCGCGATGTACGTGAGTTATAAACTCATATCAAATAATTAGTTAGAGTAACAGTCCCATTAAGTGCAAATCATGTTACATACCTACATACGCTGTTCAGTGTACAGTACATAATGTAGACTAGCGCTGACCTACGATTATCTTTATGGACAGATAAAATACAGCGTCATTTGTTCATACTTATTAGTCAGGTAGTCGTACGAGTTAATATTATATCTGATAAGAAAAATATGTTTATATGAAATTTGACCTGAACTTATGCACACATTGATTCATAAAAGGACAATTTTAAAGAATTCAACAGATTATAAATTTAATAAATGATCTGATTATTTTGTTACACCGTTGGTGTTGGTTCCTGAGAATACGTGCGTGCAGCCTGCCTGTTTAAGGTACAGTGGCGGACTAGGGGACGTAACAGATTTGCCTATGGTTTCGTCAGCCCTAGACTGTATTACCAAAGAACAAGAGCTATTTTGTAATACAGAAAAACCCGAAATGTTACGCCGACTGTTTCCGCCACTGTACTTTACGATAGGCTTGTGACTAGTTACTAAAGACTCATTTCAAGAAAGTGCCAAGTTAAGTTATAAATAGATCGTTTATCTACTAACAGGATAAAACCAATGTTACCAGATTGTCTACCTACATTGCATTTAATTTTTCAGTAAACAAATGAATTCGATTGCATAAATTGTTTACCTGTACAGTAATTTCTTAATCTTTAATTGCTCTTCCGTTATTAAAATCAACGGGTTTCCTGAAAGAAATCGCTTTTAGCGATAAGGTCACCTATTGCATGCAAATTTAATTATGTGTACCATTAATTGTATAATGTTCTTTTGTATCTTTCGTGTGCAACAAAGTCTTTTTAACTTTTAACTTTACAATCTGACTTGTCCTTTTTTCGGGTCAATGGGTCGACCGTAGAAGTGATTATAAATTCACACTTACATAAAGACGTGTCCGATTCGCAGTTGATTTATTTATTATAGCTTGACTAATTAAGTTATTCCCTGTGACTTCTCCAGCTGATTTTCAACTCAGGTGCAGTTTTTTACAGTTTGAATTTTATATTGCATGCTTTTACAAGGCTTTTACTTATTGTGTTTTACATACAGCAGGATATTTTTCTTAGTTTTTTTATTGAAATTAAGAACTAATGTACTTTAAATTAAGGTTGTATACACATACGTACTATACAAGCTTATATCTATCTCGTATAGTATCCGTATTTATACATTTTTTTTAATAGGTACTAATTTATTCCAATAATTATGCAACAACCAACAACTGCTACGAAAACTAATGATTATCGACAGAAGAAATATGAATAGGGTAATTAAAATATCAATATATTTCTGGTTTTCCGATTAAGTATAAATGACACGATTAGTTAAAATAGTTCTAAAGCTCAAAATGTATAAATTATAAAGTTAGTAAAGGAACTAGTTTCACTGGGGATGGTAACTTAGCATAATTGTAAGTAACTTAAATAAGGGATTGACTTCAACGTTTTACTTTGTAAGGCATTTAAGTAAAAAGTTTGTTAAACTTCCCTTTTTTTTTAAATTTACTTAACAAGATATTCTAGGGAAAAAAAAAACGTGTGTTTAGTTTAATAGAATTAAACACACTGCTCTAAAGTGATAATAATGCAATGCTCCTTTTGATCAAAAAACTAGAGCCAGCAGGAAAATAATATTAACTTTACCATTTTACTTTTACGAGCTGTTATGAATTCATTTTCAATTATTTCGATCCAATCACATAATGGGGACAAGCCTTTTCATTGCTAACTAACACTTGAGTGCGTGACTCATAAAATCATACAAAGCATATTTAAGTGTCATAAATTAAAACTATCATATTCTTAGTACATACCTATATTGATAAAGCATCTGATGATAGCAGAGATGGAATAAATGTGAATTCGAATATTTTTTTACTCTGCATATACCTGATCACTACAATAGTTATTACAAAAATAAAAACAATTGAAAGTCATCTTATAGCATCCTGTATATACCGCTCAGAAGACTTTACCATTTGTAAAAGAGTATTCACTCAGTTTGTTCACATCACTGTGATCGGTATAAAATGGATGCTAAAAGCCGCTGTGTCACATTTCAATTCACGTCGACGTTAAAGCACTTCTCTTTAAGATAAGGTAAAAGGTATTTATTTCTATATCATACTTTGAAAAAAATATTCAACATAAAATTACAAAAACAATCTATTGTTTCTGTCAAAAATCCTCAAGTATATTTCACTTACCTTTTGACGGCTCAACCATCATGGGTGTCGGTCGATCTAGGAAAACTAAGATGAAACTTTAAAAAGTAACATTAAAACTTAAACTAGGTACTAATTATTTGTGTAACTTGCTGATGATGTTAACCTTTTTTTTCTCAGGAATGGAGCGTTGGGCAGGCAAAGTGGCAATAGTGACGGGTGCCAGCGTGGGCATCGGTGCCGCCACAGCTGTAACTCTAGCCAACCACGGCATGATCGTCGTCGCCGCTGCGAGACGCTTGGACAAGTTGCAGGTTTGAAATTGATCATCAGTATTTTTTTTTTTATCTTGTAACTTTGTTTAGTTTTAATTCTCAGTCATTTCAAGGCAAGAATCTGACGACATGTTTGCTATCAAATTAATTGACGATATCACTCAATGCGCATTTACCAATTTATGCAGTTTTATGTCTTCTTTTTATGTGATTGCCGAAATATAGTTACTGACAAATCAAATCAAATCAAAATTCTTTATTCGATATAGGATACAAGATGTCACATTGAAAGTCAATTAGACTACATCTAATCTAATTGCTATTGATACTTTATTTGGTAAAGTATCCTATACTGTGAGAGGCGAGGTAGTTCAGGGTGCAGACATTAAAAGCTTCTTAATAATAAAAAATATATTTGTTTTTGAACCAGGCTCTTCAAAAAAGTGTGAAAGGCAAAGGGCGCATACTGCCTATAAGCTGTGACGTCAGCAATGAATCTGATATTCACCATCTTATAGAATTTGCGAAGAAAAGTGGCGGAGTCGACGTTCTGGTGAACAATGCTGCTTATTTGGCGTCAGGTTCTCTTACTGGTAATGACTAGCACGAGTTGAGGAACAACGGTTTGACAGGGGATTTGCTTCTGATTTTGAACTGTGAACCTTATTTTCTAGGGTTAAGAATTGAATATTCTGTGTCAGCTCGTGGGAAGCTTTGACACGCATGTTTCGGCAACCTATAAAATTTATTAAAATTAAGATTCAAAGTTCTAAATGGAAAAAAATATTTTTAAATTAGCCCGCAGGACCGTCTTATCGGATTACCTCTTAGCGGCATACCCTACATATTTTTTTCTTAATCAGTAATGTCATGTAAGTAATATTTATGAAATTATGTTATCTTTATAGGTAAGTAGTTAGGTATTTTCTTTACAAAAACATATTGTCAAATTTAACAAATGATAATGAATAGTCTAACAAATAGTAGGTTATTTGCACCGATTAAATGACAAAACATTCTTAATAGTAGGTAAATCAAACATTATGCCATAACTATACATTGCTACCAAAAAAAGTGCTTTGTCATATTATGTGTAACTGGCTGGCGTAAGTTCACACGGGACATTAGTGGAATTTATGGTTTGTGGGAACATGTTCCATGGTTCTAAGGTACATATTTTAAGGGACCTAACTGTTTGTTCAAGTAAAACAATGTAAAAGTTTTTTGCATATATATATTTTTTTAATTAATACAGTAAAGTGTTTTTAAATAAATCAAAAGTGAAAATTGTTTTTATTTTAGATTGTAACGGTACAGCTTTACCATTGAAGGACATAGAGGCTTCGTATAAGATCAACGTAATCGGCGTGATTCTCGCCACCAGGCTGGCTGTGGCCGATATGCTTGCTAGAAAAAAGAAGGGACATATCATTACTATTAACAGGTACCTATTTATAACATTAAATAACATTAAGTTTTTCTGCAACGACGAAATAATATTATATCTTCTCTTTTTTAGAATTTATATTTTGTTACGTATGTAACTCGTTTTGCTTATTGAATTCGAATTTTAAAGTCCGGGAATTAGAATTTAGCAATTAATTTTGCCAAAGCCTAGCTTCGTTTATGACGACATAGACTACCAGCCTCCCACCCTACCCCTGAGTATCGTAAAAAGCTAATACAAATACCTGATAAACAGGCAGCACAGCAGCGTCCTTTGTTAAAAAACTTGAAAAGCCAAGCGAGCCAGATGCAACTTCCCACAAATATTTCTCCTTGTGGCCATCAGTAGGGGAGGCCTAATGTCTAATAGTGTTCGTCCATCGGCTGAGTTACTTACTTTACAAAATCATAAGCTTGATTTGTGTGGAAATTAACGTAAAGAACTGTGATTCAGTAAACGTAACGGCCGAATTACGCAATAAGAATATAATGCTCTTTTCAGCATTACTGGTCACGCAGTGGTAAACATGGGTGCGGTCAATCTGACGGGGGTGTATGGCTCCACCAAGTACGCGCTCGCACAGCTGATGGGACAGATTCGTTATGACTTGGCCTATACCGACGCCCCGATACGCATTACGGTTCGTTTTCACTTTATCATAAAATTTACATTCTTATATATACTAATTTTCCGGACTATATTCGTTCCATGCCAGGTAAAATATTGGTTATCTATATAAGGTTTCTCTAAAGTTCGTATTCCGTTCGTTTATTTTAAGATATAGCTAAGTTCAATAACAACGATAGAGAAGTCGAAAAAAAATTGATCGAAGTAATTTTTTTTTTTGCTCTAGTGACCGATTGCAATGATGATTGCGAAAAGAAATAGTCTATGATAAAATAATTTATGGTGACTTATCATCTTCCAGAGCATTTTCCCTGGTGCAGTGGACACGGCGATGTTGGCAAGCATCAAGAACATCCCACCAAACTCCGTACCGATGCTAAGGGGCGAGGACATAGCTCAGGCTATCGTCTACGTTCTTAGCGTACCAGATTCTGTCAATGTGAGTCGAGCATTTAATTATGTGAGAGTAATTTGACTAAAGAGCCGCAGTCTGGCTCGTATAGCATGACAGAGCTGTCTCTACAGTGTTTGGTTTGTGCTCCTTGCAAGGACTATTGGTTTCTCATTCGATGTGGGAGAAGATGCAAATCAGTATAGGATCACATCTTCGGCCTTTTCTGCGCTGTTAGCAGTGACGTCTACGGTGACTGAGGTTGAACATTATTATGATAAATTCCTGGATTTGGGTGTTTTTGTAAGTGTTTCGGGTACCCTAAACTCTAATACCTTGATACACTTTCAACCTAGTTAGGGTAAAACGTAGGGCTTACATCCTCTCTGGTTAGGGTTTTTTAAATGAATATAATAATTATTAGGATTTATTTTGACTATAAAAGAGTGATCATGAGTTAAGTTTAACGTTACTGTTATTTGTGCTAAGGTTTATTATAACTTTGGAACAACGAGATTTGTAATTTAAGATTTGTAACGGCAGAAAATTTAAGTTGATCATCAAGTTCAGGTCCCATAGTATATTGTTCAATACAAATGAATGATTATTGATTATTGATACTGTAGGTACTTATCAAAAACTCACACAATATTATATTTAAACAAGTAATACCTATTTGTTTTTCAGATTACGGAGCTGACTATCCAGTCAGTAGGGGAAAAGTTTTAACCACTGTTATTTTAATCTAAGTATAAAACATTTTGTTTGCTTGTTATTTTGTTAGTTTAAGAAATTAGTATTATGTTTAATTTATTAGTAAGTAGTAGTGTTGTCAGTAACCAGATTTCCAAATAAAATGTGTTTTTTTTTTTGGCTGCTTACCTACTGACTTTATGAGACAAGAACGAAGCTCTGCCAGAAAAGTGCTTCACTATTTAAATTCAAGTACAATATTACCATAATATACTACCAAAAGGCAATTCATGAATTATCGTAAATTTCAAACAATATTTATTCTTGGGTAACCGTTATCATTTATATAAGAAACTTGGACGCCCCGCGGCTTCCTGAGAGAATTTCGGGATAAAAAGTAGTAATTCATGTACTTACCAAATTTCATTCAAAACTGTTCAGTAGTCTTCTCAGGAAATCGAGACAGACAGAGAGATAGACAGAGTTACTTTCGCATTTATAATATTAAGTATGGAAGTATTGACTCTCTAATTTATTATGTTGATGTGATAAAGGATGATGTGAAGATTGCCTGATGGACAGACAGACTTATAAGTAACTACTACTAAGGGCTCGCAAAACATACATTTATTGACACACGGTAACTGCATCTGCATTTTCTCTGTTTTTGAGTGTTTCATTGCCAAACAAAAGCTAGCATGAAGCACCTAGATATTTTATATACCTACTATATATAGATAATACATTTGTATAGCCAATGAACTTACATACCTAGTTTAAATTAAATGATAGATAATAGTTTAAATGATAACCGAAATCACAATCGAATGCTAGTTCGTTATGAAAGTTTAATTAGATTTGATTGTGTGAGTGCTATCTGAACGCGACCGCATTTTCAAGTAGCTCTAGTAAGTCGGTATAAATTTCAGAAGTATTACGCGGACAGCATATTGGAACCGCAAGCAAGTTGCGAATTTGTGATACTTGCTTGAAATATGTATTTAGCATTGTGTCATCGTTTTCGATGTAAATTGGTATATCGGCGTGTGGTCGTGGCATAGACTACCTCCACCCCATCACCTTCCATGAGCATTGTTAAAGGCAGCTAATAAAAACCTTAAGCACAGTCAGTAGCGTCCTTTTCTGAAAAAAAAAAAACGAGATATACAATCACAAAGCCGTAACGATTACGCAAAACCCTACATATGTGGAAACTATGGAAGTAAATCTAGACGACGCAACAAGAGATAGACAAAAAATAATGATAACAAATAAATATTTTTCCCGTTCTTAATAATAATAATAATAATTTATCAATACATAGTATAAAATGAAGTCGCTTCCCGCGTCTGTCCCTATGTATGCTTATATCTTTAAAACTATGTAACGGATTTTGATGCGGATTTTTTTAATAGATAGAGTGATTTATAAGGAAGGTTTATATGTATAATATATGTAAAAAATAGTAATAGGTAAGGCGGTACGCAGTTCGCCGGGTCAACTAGTTTACTATAAAATAAAGTAGTCTTATAAAGTTTTATCTATTCCCATTCCTGGTTTCCAGCACCAGCGCAGCAGAAGCCAAGATAACTATCTATTCAAACAATAGTCGATTTTCTTATTAAGAAAGAACGAAAAAGAAAGAACTATTTATTGACAACAACATTGACACACACAATAAAACGTTGAATAGAAAATAAAATAATATATAAATACAAAAAAAATACAATCCACAAAAATACGATAATAAAATTAAGCAACTAAGCATTTTTAAAAACGTAGATTTTCCAGCGCTTTCAGACATCCAAGAATAGTCGTCTAGATTTACTTATATCATATTGCTGTTTATCAATCTGTGGCAAACTATGTTTCTGGTGGGTTGTTAGGAAGTGAGCTTTCTATAACAAAAGTAGTTGCGAAGTTCGAACCGAAAACCGAGTTCGAGGTATTTGGTTTAATTAAATTTCCATATCGGAGGCTCCGGGCCGCGATTAATGCAACGAAAACCAACTCATAATCCGACTTATATAAATAACTTGGCATCGCTCCAAAATTCAACGTTTCAAAATATCATTAGTTAAAATATTCAAGTATTTTAATAATTGTAGCATTTTAATTGAAAGCCATTAAATTTGTGCGCCAGCATAAAATTCAATAAAATGTTTGCATTCTTGGAATACGACATACCTAGTAGAAAACATTCTGTATTAGGAAGGACAATTCAACAGCTCCGGTGATGGCCTTACACGGTCAGTTGTAACTACACGCAGTACGCTCAGTTGCTACGCCGTAGCATTTGCGTTCGTTGCGTAGCTACGCGATACTACGCGAGCGATACGTCCTTCCACCTTTTCACTACTGAAAATCTATTGGCACGTAACTCAATACTTTGCTGAGGCATAGGTACTTAACAATATAATTTAAGATTAACTTTCATTATTTTATCAAATGATTCCAGAAATAATATTACTCCATATAGGCAGGCGGTGGCTTGTGGCGTGAAATTACACTTTTTAAGCGATCGCTCCCGGTGCCGGTGGGCCGTGTACGCTAATTGCAATTTGGTGCTACATGCAGCCGCCCAATAGGAATCGATACCTGCCAGCAGCCCCAGAAAATTGGTTTTGGTCGTTTTTTTTAGTCGTGTTCGTGTTACATGATATTCTGTATGACTGAGAAAGAATAATGTACCTTTAAATCGGTAGGTAGCCATGAAGGCATGATAAAAATGCCCATATGAATAACAAAAGCGCAGACTTCTATATAACGGTTAAATGACGGTTCTGTAAAAAAATCGTTTCATCATTGGGTTGGTATTTTAAACGATCGAGCTTTATTTCATATTCTAAGTCCATATTTCAGGCATATAAATGTAACCAAATTCCAAATCCAAGCAATTTAGAGTAATTTATATTATGCTGGATGAATAATTTTCATATTTTCTCTCACACGAAAGGTGTGCGCGACCATTTTATGGGCAATAAATCCGTACGATAACCCTTTTTAGGACTATATCGGGCTAAGGAAGTGCGAATATGTAGATCTACTGTTAACACCATGTGTATCGGAAAGATTTACTATAATGGCATTTTATTATTTTATTGATATTGCCAAAATAATAACGGTATAAAATGATGTTTCAATATATATTTTTTAATTATTTTTTATCTCTTTTCAAAAAAATTATCGAAATCCAGAAAAAGCATCGAACCAAGTCGAAACGATTATCAATTTCAAAATCGCAAAGTCGTCAAATCCCTTTTTTTTCATTTTACCAATTGTCCTTGGAGGGCGGAAAATTGAGCATTTAGCAAATTCAAGAAATGATCGGAAATCCGAGCTTTATGTCGTCTGATTAAATCAAAGGTTTTAAAAATTACCGAGTAGGTATCTAGATGGAGGTAAAACTTTTGCAGATTACATTTAAACCAGTTTTTTAATAATTATGATTGGAAAGCCATAAACATTTAGGCATGATATATAATTAGTTAGAGTTGTAACATCCACTAACCAATACATTTCTCACATCAATATCCTTTGTTTATCCACTTTTTTTATCCTTTGTTTATCCACTTTTTTTGACTGCTCCGTAGCTCAGTTGGCAGTGATGTGGACTGAGTAAGCGTGAGCACCCGGGTTCGATTCCTGGGCGGGGCGAGTATTGATGTTATGAATGTCGATGTTTGTTTCCGGTCTGGGTGTGAGGTTCGTCTCTGTGTGTGTTTCGAGCGCCCTAGATACGGGTTCTTCCTGGTTGGGGGCTCTGAGTGTGATGTGTTATTATTATTGTTATTATCCACCAAAACGGTTTCTATAACAGAAAAAACCTAGCGTTTTAACTTAACATAAGTACTTATCCATTTTGGGAGCTTTTGAAGCTGTTACGTGCACGTGCTTTATAGTGAAACGCCAATGATACCCTCCCCGAGGCCGAGAATCAACGAACCATCTGCAGAATTCTTCGGTGTACCAAAATCGCATAACATAGGGACTGTATACCTAAGTAAAGTACTTCTCTATTTCTATTACATTCACAAACTAGAGGTATAATAATCTGTAAGTTTATAAGCCTGCAATCTTATAGTCTGGAATAAATGCTTTATTTAATTACTTTTTTAATTTATATAGCTGGTTATAAAGGTTTTTAAAAGTTATTCTTCACAGCTAGAAGCGAATGATTGGCATTTCAATTTGGGCGTGTTGCAGATAAATGCGGGAATGCTGCAAAGCGGCGGAGGCTGGAAAGACGCTCGCAATCCGTTCGGTATTTCGAAGATATTTGAACTCGGTGAGGGAGAATGAGAGCGAAATTCCATGACGTACCTTTTTTTTTCTAAATGGCATTTTGGTAATGAATGAAAGTTAAGTTGTTTTTTTTAATTAAGTACTAGAGGCTGCCTCGCGGTTTTTCCCGCGCAGATTTCTCATAAACACAAAAATCCCGTTTTTTCCCGTTCCCGTGGGAATTTCAGGAAATCTTAGTGCTCACCTACACTCCCTCAGGAACCCACGTGCAAAATTTCAGCCCGCTACGCCCAGTAGTTTCGGTTCTGCGTTGTCTGTCAGTCAGTCAGACAGTCAGTAACGGAAGAGTTTTATATATATTGATATAGACCTTGAATATAACACGCACTGTCTCAATAGACTATTATACTTAAGGGGTTATACGGTGCAAAACTAGCGCCACTCCCGATAAATAATGAATATCTTCTAAACAATGGCCGAAATCAAAAATATTCGTCTTTGACTCCCTAGATAATCTTAGTTAGAATTTTTAAGGCCAAGTTGTGTGATATTTTCCTTAGTTCAGAAGATATAACAACATTATCTGTGCTTTGCCTCTCAAGTAAAAAAGCTGCAAAATCACAGGCAAGCAGAAACCTTTTTCGGATTATTATCCAAGCACTAACAGAATTTCAACGCTGGTCTTATATAATCAATTGTGCACTACATAGCAGCATGTAGAGAATGCGACGGATAAGCCGCTTACCTCTTTGCGTGTAACAAGCTTATCGACTTACCACAAGGTTCGTATTTTCTGCACCATGTCGGATAATGCAGAGGGAGGGTAGAGTAAAGTATAAAACCAAATCGTTTGCGCACTTAACCTAAAGTATCGGTACTTGATGATTATTTAATTGAAATCATTTTAGTCGATTTAGAGCTCTAAACATATATTTTCTGATAAGGAAATTATCAAAAAAATTCGATGAAATTGCTTTATGTTTTTTTAATATAAATTATGAGTGCTAATAAAATATCAAGAAAAAAAAAAGAAAAAATAAGCTTTCAAAACAAATGTTTCCATCTGTCTGAGCTTATGATTAATTAAAAGTTATATTTCAGGCTAGCGTTACAGACTTGATTAATATGTTTTTTTTTTTTATAAAATACCTCTTTATTTATTTTCAAAACCAACGATTTATATAATTGTACTAGAGGCTGCCCGCGGTTTCACCCGCGCAGATTTTTTGTAAACACATAAAACCTTATTATTAGAAAATTATTCCTTAGTCCAACACTCCCCAAAAAATCCGCGTGCAAAATTACAGGCCGCTACGCCCAGAAGTTTCGGCTCTGCGTTGTCTGTCAGTCAGTCAATCAGTAACGGAAGAGTTGTATACATATTGATTAAGACAATAGAACATAAAAACTAAAGCATAGCTAAACAATCATTTCATTATATGGTAGTTTTACCTAAATTATTTCATGCTGCAAAATAAATAAAAAAACCATAACCAGAAAGTAAGAACGACAGACTTCATAATTCAACTTATTCCTAATTTTATTAAAAACAAAAGTAAAGTACATAGTCGTCATCTGATAAGTCTTTGGAACAGTAGCCACGAGCCACACTTCAGGTTACCCATTTTTATGTAAATTCGTCTTTTTCAGTACGTATTACGTAACTACTATGAATATCGATGTTTGTTTGACTTAAAATTACTGGGTATACCTAAATTAATTTAAGAAGAGAGTAAATTAACTCTTAATAGATTTTTTTCCTATTATTTTGTGCTTTTAACTTTTTTCGGCGGTTATTTTTTTTTTATAAAAAGTAGTTTCTTGTTGCATTAAAAGTTATTATTTAAATTTAGATCCTATTTAGTTTTAACAACAGGAAACGTTGAAAGTGAAATGTGAAGAACCAGACGTATGTGGGAGAAGGCTGTAACAGTTAAAATACGCCAACGACGAAAAACTCTTTTGTATGAATGTAAATTCATATGACTTTTTGACGAAAATATTGCACTAAGTATAACAAACAGAAAAACTGCGTATAACCCTTATGGTACTAGATGTTGTCTAATTTGAGTTATTCGAATACATTTTTGATTCGTATGAGGCTTGATTGGAATTGACATTACACTGAACTCGAATACCCAGCGCACATGTAGCAAGGCGCTGTTAAGAATACATTTAAAATTGTATCTGACTAACTATTAGCATATAGGGTTAAAACAAAAAGAGTACTAAGGACCTGCTAAAGTTTAGCAGGACCTGCTAAACTAATGCTTACTTATTGTTCGGAACAAAAAGTGCAATTAATAATTTCTATTAAAATTTGAAGGAAAGGAAATATATAAATTACAGCACTTCAAGAGTTTGGTAAGGCTAACAAGCTGAACGCTCAATAATTTAGTGGTTAGAGCTCGACCAAGTAAATTACTCGAATATCCCAAGCAAAAAGATAATTAATGTTGTGTTGTTTGTAATCAGAGAGCTAAGTGGAAGCGGGCGGCATCTGGCTGCCTCTTATTACTTGTATTTATTTATACCGCGAGTTGATAACAAAGCATAATCTCAAGATATTCTTTTGTTTAAAAATACTCGTATATATTTGCTTTTTGTATTTAATCGACATTGTAAAATGTTTGCACCGTCGTCGTCACATTTCTCTATATGTTTGTTATTTATAAAATTTTATACAAAAATATTTAACTTCGAATTCAATGTTACAATATGTAAAAAACATAATAAAGGTGTAAAAAAAATGGCGGCATCATCGCTAAAACTGGCATCTCAAAATCGATGCTTTCCACAATACTTAGTAAATTACGGGATCATCCTGACCACTTTTAATATTTACTGTATACACATACAATATTTATTGTATAGCGTATATTGTAAACCGAGTTTACTATACTCTCAACTCTCATAAGAAAAGACACGGTAATCTTATTAGGGAACAGAAATAAGATTAAACTCTGCACGCATTCAGAACGAACGACGACGACGACGACGACGGGGCAATGACTTTTATATATTTTATTTCTGTTTGGTAGGTAGACGTCCACTAGTACTTTTATTTTCATTCAATTATAGGTATTGACTTACGTTCACATGAAAATATTTTTGATGATAGTAGGTATACATGGTAGGAACCTATGTTAAGAAAAATAATAAAGCAATTTTAATATTTATATCTTCCAAATGGTTCTTTTTTTATCAAATGGTTGGTATGCAACAAAAGCCTAAAAACTTTTTCATAAAATCGCTTTGTCATTGTCATTAAAAGCGCTATGAATAAATATTACAATTTTCTTTCCGTAGTCTCTCCTGGCTTCCCGGATTTTGGCTTTACCATTTATGTAATTAGTATTTAGTGCCTAAATGGCGTTGGTGTTTCCAAACACCGGCCTCGGTAAGAAAAGCTATTCATCAGCTTCAAGTTAAGGCTTGGTAGTTCAAAAATTTGTGTTTTTGAAATTTTTTTAAACAATCTGAGACATACAAAATTGATGTCTTCATTCTGAAAAAAATATATGTGTTAGTTAAGGATCTAATCTAGTCATCATACTAAAGGAAAACAGGATCCAATTAATTTTAGTTGATAGAAAAAAATCTCAAAGTTACCCCTTTTTGTTCCGTTTTTTCCATTTTATTTTTAAACCGCTGATTGTTTTTATTTGATTTTTGGAATGAAAATTGCTGACCTTAAATTTTAGACATACTACTATAGTAAGATTTTTTTTAGTTTAACGAAAAGACAAAAAACCAGCAAAAACTAAAAAAAAACATCGTTTTCGCGCGGTCCGATGCCATGCCGCGCCGCTCCCTACCCCGTCAGTACCCTTGTGGCCACGGCCGAGGCCGGTTCTGTGTCAAATTTTTGTTTTCGCGCTCTCGTATTTCGTTTTATTTTTATTCAAATGTAAACAAATTTTGACAACAGATGTCAAAACAATGAACCATAACATCTGATTAGGATCTGTATGGAGCTGAAAGAAACCAATTTTGATACCGATATTACATTTATAAAACCGTCGCATTACAAACTTACCTTTTTTATTCCCACAAATAAAACTTAAATCATAGGGTACTTATATAGTTATATCATATCTTTGTTAGTTCTGTGGCGCCGATAACACAATATTAATATTACATTAGCACAATATTACGTGGTATACTTACTCAAATTACTTTAAGAAGGCAGTAATTTATGTCTTAATAGAAAATGTTTCCTTTTTATTTAACGCTTTTCGGTTTTTTCGGCTGTTTAATTTTTTGATGAAAAGATTTTATTTTTTGCTTTTCAGTTTAATTTTTATGGAATCCCCCCCCCTCACTTCAAGGTTCACCTTCACCTCAAATCACCCTCCAAACGCTGGTCTCACACCCCTGAAGGTGGTCAGACGACCTGGTAAAGGTTGCGGCCTATGTCCAGCAGTGGACGCTATCGTGTGAGATCGGCTGCTTAAAATCAAAACCTAGTAACTCGTTTTAACAAAAATGTTCAGGAGAGCCAAAAAACGGGTCGACCACTTTAATTCGTTGCCCCGAAGAAACCAGACGCAATAGCGATTTCGGTGTTTGACCAAAAGTTTGACTATATTGTTGACTATAGTCACACTTAAATCGATCCCACTATTTTTTTTTTTTTTTATTTACCCAAATATGACAATGAAAAAAATTTTGAAATACAATCTCTGAGTTAATTCTCTACTTTTTAAAGCATTTTATATTTTTAGTTGTACGTTTCGAATGAAAAATGTTATTTTTTGAAGTGCATTCATTTAAAAGTTATACAAATGATTTATTTGTGGCAGAATTAAGTTTTGTTTACGATTTGGTTACGACTCGTGGTTAATTCAGCCAAATTTGTATACTGTTTTTGTAACTTACTAAATTCCATCAAAATTTGATTGATTTTATAATCGGCGCCAAATTCAAAACATAGTAAGTCAGCTTTCAAATTCATAACCTAGTAAGTCGGTTGAGTTGCTAGGTTTTTTTATTTGTAATCCGACATGCGCTATGTTAAGAATATGTACTTCATGGAAATTTCAATAACTTTTCCAAATTGGGTAGACTTGCTAAATTTTATTTTTAAAATTACGTAAGAAACTGGGTGTTTTAAGGTTCATATCAAATCTATACCGCCTAGTAAGTCGAAAAATGACAAAAACGGTTTTTTTGCAAAAACACCGTTACTAGGTTTTGAATTTGGGCAGCCGAGATGATGATGATGATTATTATTATATTAGTCGGCGAGGCGCTTCTCCAGAAGTCCCCCAGAGTCCTCCAGAAGAAGGCAGGTAGTCGCCACTTACAATGGAACTGGTGGGGCGAGTGTTGAAAATTTTGCGGTTTTTGTAATCCAATCGTCGTAGGTCGCCAATTTAGAGAACTCCTATGTCCGCCCGCCTGCAGTAGAAATAACTCCAGAGGTTGAAGAAGGGATGATATATTTACACATGGTTAGGTACACTATTTACAAGAAATTGAATGCATGTTAATGTGTACAGCGGCTGAGATGTACTGCCTAGTTAACAAAAGTCTTTTTGAAAGGTAACAATGTCAATTTTAAAATCTTCTTCTATAAATTAAAAAGTAACAGTATCAAAAATTAGTTTGGTTACAAAAAGGTTGGAGGAAAGGCACAATTTACTTTTATATAAAAAATATATATACTTATGCGAGCAGTTCTCATGTAAATTACAATATGGCAATACAACCTGTGAGTGAATAAAAAAGGCATCCATATTTTATCCACCCTTAGGCTCCCGCGGCGGCGCCCGCGGCGGCGGCGCCCGTGGTGGCGCCCGCGTCGGAGCCCACACGACATCCCGCACAACACGCCGCGTCTTCGTAAAGGAGGCCTTAGGGTGTGATTTTAGTTCCAAATAAAAAAAGTTATCAACTCAAACTATATCGTTATTTGTTTAAAATTAAAACAACCAGTGGTGTTTTATTTATATTGAGAAAACACTACAAAAAGGGTTTACTTACTTTGATATTTATTTCTACAGAGTGAAATTCATTACATCTTGTTACTTTTTAATAACTTGTCTAAACTAAATCCTACATCTATATTTTTCAGAATTAAGAAATCTGTTTTATATTTCTCAGATGGTTTAAAAAAAACTCGTTATTAAAATACCTTACCTAAACGCAAATTCTTGTTAGCTGAAACGAAAATCGGAAAGAAAAATTGTGCGGTAGGTATAAACATCTCGATTTAACTTCGGCTTGTATGAAAAGTAATAAAATTTAAAACTGCCGCGACATTTCGCATTTCGACGCGCGCATGTCACAGCTGCGAGGGTGGGGGACCCTCATACCTAATTAGGTAAGAAGCTTCAAAGTACAGGTCCTTAAGAGATCCTTATTTAAAAGCTAAAAGCTAATTTTCTTTGTGCAGAAGTATTTAAGAAAGTCAATTAGTATGGATTATTCCCAGTATTAGTATGTTATGGTCTTTTGAGACTACCTACCGTCGTCTTACTTTTTAAACATTTAAAATCTTTACGCGGCTATAAAAATACATATCTGAAATTAT
The DNA here is from genome assembly GCA_951802225.1 of Euspilapteryx auroguttella. NCBI lineage: Eukaryota > Metazoa > Arthropoda > Insecta > Lepidoptera > Gracillariidae > Euspilapteryx > Euspilapteryx auroguttella. The sequence goes on from OX637651.1 coordinate 6,155,701, forward strand.
CAGATAATAACTTTCTATAAAAATTTGTTAAAAAAAATTTGCATCTGATGAAAAAAAAAAAGGGTAGAGAGAGACACATTTTAAAATTACATTGCTAACATCGATAAGGTGAAAATAAGTTTTGTGATCATAAAATGAGAAAATTGTTGCTCAATTAATAAATACTTTTAAAATACGTAAGTAACCCAGTAAACGTTCAAAGTGAATACAGAACAGAGAACACCACAATTCTTGCTCATCTTGGAACCGTGATGCGTGCGAATGTGACACTCCGAAACAAATGTTGTTTAGTATTCGCCACAAACAATGGCGGCGTGAATAGCGTATAATTCCGCGGTTCCGATTCCCAGTCGCAGCTCTTTTAGAGAAATACAAGGCGAAAATTAATGGATTCAACCAACCATTGTAGCTAGCTCTGGATGTAAATTTAAGAGATTTCACATACTTTTGTGCCTTAGTGGTAATTTTTTACTTGGTCTTTACACACTTTGTCTTTGTTTCTTTAGTACTTTTATACTTCATCATCAATACATAGTATAAAACAAAGTCGCTTCCCGCGTCTGTCCCTATGTATGCTTTAATCTTTTAAACTATGCATCGGATTATGATGCGGTTTTTTTTAATAGATAGTGTGATTCAAGAGAAAGGTTTATAAGTATAATACATGCACAGCAAAGTGATGGTTAGGTGGTAAAGTTCGCCGGGTAGACTAGTATATTTATAAATATGACCAAGATAACGTAATAAATCAATCTTTATTACAACAGAAATATTATGTACTTATTAACCAAAAACACAACTAGTATTGTCTCTGCCTACCCCGATGGGAAACAGGCGTGACGTTATGTCTGTATGGATGTACAACCAGTCAGTTACAAGAAAATGCATTCGCATAGTTCTTCGGACAGCAATAAATCTGCGAAAGCAATATAGTGCGAATGACGCTGCCATTTGGGAGCAAAGTATCAGCGCTTTCGGGGGCCACTTTTACATGCCTTGCTACAGGCACATACTTACTCGATATTTTAGCATGTGTGTGGGTTTTTGATATTTTTTCTGAAATTTTATTACTTGTTCTATGCTTAAATTGTGTCTATTATGGAAAATAGGATACTTGCAAATTATCTCAAATCTCAAACCATATTGGTAAATACTCCAATGTTCACCCGTCGCGTCGTCGTTTGAAATATTATGTATTAAAGCAAAAGCAAGACTATAAAACAAAAACTGCTGTATCAAAATTTCTACATTTCGAACAGCTTTCCTTTTTTGTTTAAGAATAGTCTTTTCGTAGTATGCATTAAGGCGACAGAGGGTGGTTAGGTTGATGTTTTGAATAATGTACATATATTTTAGGGTATTTGAGCCCTCTACCCTGAATTGGATACGGAGAATTACAGTAGTTTGCAGGGATAAGTGGCGTCATATGTCACCCGGAGCAACATTCGTAAGGGTATAAAAACCCGGATATGTGTCCTATCTCCCGGACGCCATCTGTGGCCACCCCTTTCGTTCGCAACTTAACTAATTCATGGGTAATGAACTTGTGCTATAAATATTTGTACAGTTTTGTGTTTCGTCGACGAGTGTTTTTTACTGAGCACTTTAGTTTATATTGAAACAACGTCTTTTTCACCGTGTAGAGTAGCGCAATAATTTCTTAAAGTCAAGCAAAACTTTATTTTTAATTTACTTGTTGTTGGTTACGTATAATCTTCGAATTTGAACAATTTTTTTAATATAGCTAGAGAAAAATAAATCATATCTTATTTCGTCCTTCCTAAATCATTTTTCATTATGACTCTGCACGATATAATGTTATTTATTGGACAAACTGTAAATCTTGGGATTATCGCTCTGCTTCGTAGGCCTTTATAGAAAAATGCCATGTTCCATAAAGGCTACTAAGCTGAGGTTTGTTGTTAAAGTTTACGATTGAATATTAAAAAAAGGAACTAGGAATTAAGTTTAGAAGGTTATTAAAAACTTTAGTGAAGCATTATCAGTAAACCAAAATTTTTATGATAAAAATCTTTTTCATATAAGTATAAAAATCTATATCAAAATATTAAATACTACCATAAAGCACAAATTTTCCTTAAACTTCGTTAAAAGTGTAAAATTATGATAATTCATGGTCAAAACTAACTTTCAATTATTCGTAGAAGTTGCTCGGCTCGCCGAGTGAAATTACTTGTGACTTTCTTGACTTCTTTCACGACAAGGGCTGCGCAGAACTATCTTGAGTAAAAAGTTACTTAGATCAAGACGATTTGTAGATTGCTCGTTTATAACTTGGGCATCAGTGTCTTAAACAGTGTCAACGCCAAACTACAGACTATTTTAAACTGTAAATATTAGATAAAGGTTTTCTCTCATAAAACGTATTTTAACCTAGCGCTTACTTTAGTATTGTTATAATGTAGAATAAAATAAATTTATTCAAACTCCTTGAGTTGGTTCTTTTATAAAACAACGATTTGCTACGAGATTAAAGGTATCATACAGTTTCAACACTATCATACTCAGCCTAATAACCTTAAAATCGCAATAAGCTAAGCATATAAATACTAATCTCCTAGATTAAATAAATATAACGTGGGTCTCGCTCTTGAGCTGGTACCTCTGCCTAACCCTTCGGGGAATAAAAGGCGTGAGATTATGTAAGGTGACAGAAAAACTGAATTTTAAAAGATACCCCAAAAGATTTTTTTAATGTATGTATGTTTTCGAAACAAAAAAAGGGCAACTTTTTGTTATTAATGTACAGCACCATCTGTCTCACTATCGTAGCCACAAACGACCTAAACTTTGTTTTAACCAAAACTTTCCAACTACTTCCACGCCTTTAAGTCTTTTTCAAATTAGTAACAGTGCCCTTACCATAAGTTTGCCATGATGCGAACACACGTTTTGTATCGTATAAAAGCAGCGCCCCTGGCAGTAAGTAGCATAACTATAAACGTAAATACGAGGTAAATACATAAAAAAATACATATCGCGTGCGTGAACTCGCTAGGAAACCCGTGGTAAGATCACAGGTCTCTTATTATTATTTTTTCAAAGTGTTATTTTGGTCACTTAATATCAGAAATTATTTATAATGAAATTTACTTCTAAAGGCTGAACCCTACCTTTGCAAATTAAAATCAAAATAAGCTCTACCTACTATTTAAGTAACGAATGTTATAGTATGAAAACTAACTAAGAAATTAGATCTTACCCTTTCTAATATCAGAAAGAAAAACAGCATAAAACAATTATTGCTTTAGCTAAAGAAACAAAGGATTCGCAGCGTTCGTACGTATCTTGTAGAAGATATTTCATTCTGAGAATAAATCTAATTTAAAACGGACAGTACCCGGGGTGGGGGTCTTCTTTCAGTGCCAACTCGCAGCCAGTGGCAACCGAGACAAAAACAGGCCTCTGTGCTCTTCTAATTTACGAAATTAATACCTACCAATTGATAACTCAGCTAAAATCACCGTAGCTAAAATATTTATTCATCCAGTAAAAACACTAAGTGGAGGTGAGTAAAATGCTCTGTAAAAAACTACCGCTAGGAAAAATATTCTGAGCTAAGACAGACACTAATGAGAGTGCAATGAAAAAAAAAAGCGTCTTCGCTCAGGAAAATCGATGTTTAAAGAAGCATGCTTGTAGCTGCATGAGTCTTCTGCACTAATTATTCTAACGGTATTCTATGTCGAAACCCAATTTTCAGTTAATTGGAAACCTCAAAGATCTCCGGAACGGATTGAGTGGTCCCGTTCAAATTTTCACTAAATTAGGTGGCCGCCTTTGGTGAAATACGAGACAATCTCTCTGCGAAATAGTCATCATTACTTGGATGGATGGTGGTGGTGCGTTTCTTTTGATACGAACATACGTCCATGTAGACTATGAGTTCAAAGATGGCAAATCTTGAGATGTTTTGTAGAGTTAATTTTGAACTGGTCATTTTATGACAATATTTTTATGTAAGTACTGTATTTTCATTATTTATTTGTATCTACGTACCGTATTATAAGTCACGGTATGCCATCTCTTTTCAGGGAATAACTGCGAAATACCTAGCAAATATATTGCTAGGCTTGTGTAAAAAAGGCTACCAAATGTTTTGAACCATCGAAAGGTAGGATTGAACCTAGACAAACCATATACAGGGTTTTTCTGACATAACGGTAATAAATCAAAGGAAGGATTCAGTTCATTATACTTAACAACTTTACCAAATCAAAATCTTACAAAAATCAGCTTTATTACCGGCTTGTCAGAAACATTCTGTGTAAGATAATAACTGAGAGCATTTTTGTTTCACATTAGCCTGATACATGACAATTAACTATAACCGTTGGTTCCGAACCTTTAGTTAATACATTAGATGGAGACCAACTGTAAGTTTGAAAAATATTCTCTTTCGTTATCAATTAGGTACTTAAAAAAAAGTTGCGCAATCTCAAGAAAACTTTAAAAATATGGCCCACTCACAAAGGCTATGTCCAAACATAAAACATAATAAATGAATCAATTTACCGAGAATTCCCCTCAAGACAGTTGACAAAGAGTTAAACCGAGTTCGCGGCTCTGAATAGGTTTACGCGCTAATCACCTAACTTTAAATTAATGACATCTTTTAGTGATTAAAACTCCACCGCCATTGTATCGTTGGGGAACGAATAGCAAAAGTGCTCGGTACTGTAATTTTTTTATGATAAAAGACCTAAGAAAAAATTGTATTCTGTGCTTTCTGACTTTAATAATTAAAAGCAATTTTTATAAGAGCGTCAGTATGATTAAACATTGAAAAATATCTTTAATATTTTCCTACACACGGTTGTTTTTTGGCACTACAAGCATTTTAAAAAATAATACCTTCCCTCTTTCACTTCTAACCTTAAAATAAGCTTCAACACAACATTTTATTTATAAATCGACAAACATTTGCTCTAATGTGACAGTATTTGATTTTATATTATATGAGTTTTAAAATCCTTAACTCAACCAAAAAGCTTTACTTACTGTTAAAAAATAAGCCTCTCCTGATATAGCTTGCATCATCGTAGTGTCTGCCTACTCTCTGCCATCCAGTGGACAATCAAAAGAACATTTTAGTTTATCTAATAATAATAATAATAATAATAATTTCTTTATTTCAGATTAATAAAATCCATAAATGTTAGTAACAGAAGTACTTAAAAATTATGTTAATTAAGGAAAAAAATAAAATAAAAATAAAACTAAAAACTAAAATTAAATTAAATTAGGTTACATAGGCTGGGTTATATCTCTCATATGTACACTAACCCAGTACTTCATAAATGGGCTATCAAACCTGTCACATAAAAGTTCTAGAATGAGGTTAGGGCTGCCCCGAGTCCTGCGAATCAGAGAGGCTACCCTCTTTCTTATTATAGCTTGGAAGCAGTCGACTCGCGCTTCCGCTAACATCCCTGAAGCGCTACAGAATCGCGGCAACCCCAACATCACCCTAAACGCATTATTATACTGCACTCTCATGGCATTAAGCGCTCGTTTTGTATAGTTGACCCATAGGCCGCACGTGTACATTGACTGGCAGAAAGCTCTAAAAAGGGTAATCTTAACTTCCTCGCTACATCGAGCGAACCTACGGGCCAGCATATTACAACGCACTGCTAGCGCCCTTCTTTCTCGGTCTATATCCGCATCGTCAGTCAGCCGTTCATTGACAATATGTCCCAAATACTTAAAATGTTTGACTCTTTTAATAGGTGATCCACACAAGATAAGATGGGGAATGTCAAACTGAACTCCCGATCCCGACGCAAACACAATATACTCACACTTTTTTACATTATAACTTAAACCATGAGTCTGAGCGTAATTTTCACATATACATAAAAGCTCTCTCATAGCTCTGATTGATGGACTCAGCAGGACCATATCATCTGCATAACTGATATTGTTAATCATGCAGCCGTCAACAGAACAGCCGACATTTGTCCCACTGAGTTCACCAATCAGGTGGTTGACATACAGGTTAAAAAGCTTTGGAGAGCTTAAACCCCCCTGCCTCACCCCGCACTCCAACCCGTATGCTTCTGAGAGTGAATCGCCCCATCTTACCCTATTCAGCTGGTTCTGATACCAATACCGAAAAACAGAAATAAGGTCCCTTGGAAAGCTCGTATCTGTCGAAAGCTTTGTCCACAGTAAATCGTAATTAACGGTGTCAAAAGCTCTCGACAGGTCCAAAAAGCAACCGTATATATTTGTCCTTCGTGCCGTGTAGTACCTGACAGTCTGCTTTAAGGTCATTATAGCACTTTCCGTTGATAAGCCGGCTCGAAAACCAAACTGCGTGTTGTTTAGCTCAAGATGCAACTCCAGGCGCTTATCAAGCAGACTATCAAGTACTTTTGCAATCACCGTTGCCAAAGAAATGGGCCTGTAGTTGCCGGAACTTGACAAGTCCCCCGTTTTGTTCTTGGCGATGGGCACAACAATAGTAAGTGTTAAGTCGTCTGGCACGTAGGAGTGCACAATACACAAATTAAAAAACATACACAATACTCTGGCCAAGTGTGGACCAGCATGCCGCAGATGTTCAATGCTAAGCGAATCATGCCCAGGAGACTTACCTTTTTTCATACTTTTCAATACATTACGAATTTCTACTGCCATAAACCGTACGTATTCGGAAATCTCCTGCACATCATCCGCACAAGCAGAGTTCACAGCGATAGTGGGTGGGGTAACTTGAAATTTATTCACGAAGAGACTGGAAATTTCTTTACTCCCACTGACTCCGTCCACACTCACGGGAAGGCTCGACTTAGGAGTCTGTTTACCGACTTCTTTCCAAAAACGCCCGAAGTTCTTTGATTCGTGATGTGAAGCCACTATATCCATTCTGATCTGATCCTCGTTAGCTTTGCACCAACGCAACTTATTTTTAAAAGCTTTTCTGTCAGTATTCATTTTTTCATATAGAGGACCCGCGCGTGGCCTACCACAACCATTCCACATTTGAAAACTAAGTCGAGCCCTCTCGTGAGTAGGCCTCACATGTTTATTCCAGCCAGTAACACAATGTTTTCTGTTGGACCCGTACTTACGATTAGAGGATATTCTAGACGCAACTGCCGACTCACTTAAAATATTAATTATCTGTAAATACAAATCATTAATCGCTTTTCTGTGCTCACTATTATCACAGTGTTTACTGTCACAGCATGCATTAAACAAACTATTAAAATCCAAAGCCCTAAAATTATCGTTGCATAATTTTGAATATAAGTTAATTTCATCCTGATCTCTAGAACCCCAAACCACATTATTAACTTGTCTCTTTTCAGCTACAGTTTTAGATATTAACAACTTAATCCTGCACGTAATTTCAATAGGAAAGTGATCGGACCAGTACACATCATAGTGGACCTTTACCTTGGTCACTGAGAGTAATGCCGCTTCTGTGGCCACACAATGGTCCAACCAACGTCTACTCCCATTGGCTTCACTAATAAACGTGTAAGATCCTGAATTCAAACCAAGAGATAGTATGTCGGCGCACTTCCACTTTTGTTCTTCACAAAAACCGGTCAGTTCCTTATAAAAACGTTCACCAGGGTGGGCATTAAAATCGCCTAGCAAAAATACCGCCTCAACGTTATATTGCTCTATCACAGATGTAATACAACTTAAACAGTTTACCATCTCCACTAGGTTGTCCGACTCATCGGTCGGCATATAGACGGAGAAGAATAATATAGACTTATTCATAGCAACAGCATTAATTGCCGTTATCCTTACATTGTTACACGGTATGACGCACACTGAGTCAAACACATGCTTATTCCACAGTAGCGCGACTCCGCCGTGAGGCCTACCCTTTAATATTTCTTCCGTGTTAACTGCGGAAGTTCCTGTGTAGTCAAAATCCTTGTGGATGGTCCCCAATAAAGGAATGTCAGCCGGGAGAAGCCAAGTCTCTTGTAAGGCTACCACTTGCGCTGTTTGACAAAGATTCCTTATACACTCAAAAGATTTCTTTACATTTTTGCAGTTAAAGCTTACAAGCTTACATTCTTCCATTATATTGTTAAACGCCATTATTGATGCTATTATTATCGACACTCGGTTCAGCCGCCCGCCGCCGTCTCTCCGCGAAATCATTTGATTTCTTAAACACATAATACCTCCTAAAGTAAATACCATCTGGCCACAAAGAATCGTCATAGAATAATGACAACTTGTGTTTAGGTATGTAGAACTTATATGAGCTGTAATCCCTTTCCTCTTTCATATTAATTTTTTGAGGGTTTACTGTTGTTTGAGTCTTATCATAGATGTACTTTGCTATAACATCTTCGCAAAGATCTTTTTTCACATTATAGATAAACAGTGGTATTTTTATATCCGCTGCATTAAATTCGCATTCAGGATCTACCACCGCTTTTCCTTTTCGGCCTCTAAATTTGTTACTTTTAGGCTTTCTTTGTACTAAAATCCAGTCATTAGATTCACTATCACTTCGTTCTGTATGTCGCTGCGGTGAATGACCCCGTGTCTGCACACCTTGCACCGGCCGAAGACTACCGGTTCTCACTACGTTGCTGTTCGAAACCGAGGTTAGTGCCTCAATGAAACTAACCGCTCTCTGCGTCGTCTTCGCGATAGGCGCGGGCGGCTCATTACCGGTTCCATCGCGCGGCGGTGGGGTGGGACGCTCGCAGTTCGAAACCGAGGTGCTTTTACTCGGGGCCTCCACGCGCGCATCTTCCGTCACTGCACTCGCGCACTTTGAGTTCAACGGGTTATTTTGAATTGGCGTCTGTTCCAAACTGCCTTCTTTGCTCTCACTGAGGTCAAAAACCGGCAGCAAACTGATAGGTCCACTGTCTCGGTTATAATTATCGCTATAACCCCCACCTCTTTTCGTGCTGACGAAACTTGCACCAGGGTAATTAATAATTGAACCAGTTTTCATGAAATCCAGTTCAGCTTTCATTGCAGAAATATCTTCTGTTGTCACATATTTTTCCTTAATGTCTTTCACATCTTTTTGTAATATCAGAATGTCCTTTAGCAGTCTTGATACATCGACATGATCAAATGTAATTGGCGGCAGCTGCTGAAGGTTTCTAGCAACAAATATAGGAATGTCATTAGGATCAGTTTGTTTGAGAAGACTGATGATATCCTCTAGGTTTCTTTCATTTTTTCCCTTACTTTTACGGGTAATCATCTTCTTAGCAGTCGCAATGGAATTAAACAGTAAATTCTTCGCTTTTTCAATTTCCGCAGCAGAAAAAGTTGAGATACAAATACGATGAAGGCTCTCTTCATCCATGACATCTTGCTTATTTTGGATAAAACACAACAACTCATTAATAACGAGATTACAAGATGCACATTTAACCGTTGTCGAGGTCAACGCCCCCGTGCAAACCGGATCGACACTCATAGTGCTCGCGCGTATACGTCCGCCGTCGGCAGCTACCCACCGGTCACCACTTTAACCAGCACCCAGCACCTTTCTTTCCGACTTATTATACTTAGAGACTCGATTCGATACCATCAATGTAAATAAGGTCTGGTCATATTATCAGTATTCAAATTCATGGGAGAAATGAAAGTTTTTTAATGCGTCCAATACTGATTCAAGCTTGCAAAAATTACACATTCTGACTGAAATCACAATTCACTTCAAAGGGGCCTTTTGCCCGGCCCTGTACCCTTTGACATTGGAATTAAATATCTAAGCATCTCTAAGATCATATTTAGTAAAACTTTGGTTACTCATGAACAATTTAAGATTGCATTAGGAATATGAAATTGCTTTTACATAAGTTTCCCACTATCTATAGTTCAAAACTTTTCGAAAGAGGATAAATTTACTTGACACCCCATTTTGTCAAAGGAGCATCAAACAGAATATTGTTACCAACAAATTTAATATGATAAGTTTGTTATTTTGGTTCAAAACTACGCATGAGATTCCCTTGAGGCATCTGGAGAACATTCTCCAACTTTAGTCCATTGATATAAAAAAACATTATAGATGAAATGTATGCGGTTCTCTATTTGAAAATGTTTAAGAACTATTAGAAAATTCGCAGTCTCAGTGTCTAAACGGCAAACATTACAGAATCAAGTGAAGCTTATATAGGTTAACGTTAAAACCTTTTGTATGAAAAAATATATAAACTAGTATCCTTTTTTGGGGGTTTACTCTTATTTCACTTAATGCTTATTGGCCATGTTAAATTTTGTAAGTGTAAAGATAGGTTTGGTACTTAATAATTTACACTCTTCTTTTCACTGTTATTTTAAGAAACAGAGAAGTTATCGTGACCTGAATTAAGCATTTGGTGGCATGAGTCTATTTAGATAAATTTTTAATCTAACGTTTCACCCAGCATACTTGAAGCGCGCTTTCCATACCAGAATGTTATAATCTGATTAAGGCATAGTCCGACGCTTACCAGGTCCCCTCGGTATTCTATTCTATACACAATTAATTTAGTACCTACTTACTCTAACTAAAGTAATTTGTGGCACTTTGCTCGCTCTCTACATTGTTCTACATAATTATAAGCTTATTTTGTAAAGCATAACATTTATAACTACCGAGTGCTTCTCTTCTATCCATCGGACTTTCATCAGCATTAAGGCTTTAGGCAAAGTCTGCAAGTAAAAAATATGCTACTTACTTACACATACTCCCCCTTGTTTCCAGCTAGTCGTAAAGTTTCTAGTGTTGAAAGTAGAACATAACGTTTCACTTTGGAATGGATTTTCACAGAGTTGGATTAGAGGAATGCAAGTTAGGCTTCAGCCGAGACTTATTGCGAGTTGGCGGGAAATAGCTGTTTGCTTTTTGAAGTAACTTCTGCGGTAGCAAGCGGTTTCGTCGTAGCTTTCAGACTGTTATTATTGAACTAAAACTCTCCTTAGCCAAAGAGTTATAGTTTATTAAGGTAAAAAGGCTTTCTTTCATTATTCTATCTAATAAAGAAAAAGATACATAAAATCTAAGAACGGAACGTAATAAACTTCTAGCTTCAGTTGGCCGGATCTTTCACCGTCTAAAAACTTGTCTAATAAGAAAATAAAGGTATGCCCAAAAAATCTTCACTATTCTAGTATTAGTTAATTACAAAAATCTATTATTTTATTTATAAAAAAATGACTTCATTGCCTAATCTTAAAAATCATATTACTAGGACCTTATTAGATTATTCGGAACATGGTGATTTCTTTGTATCCATACAGAAAACTTTAATTATTTAAATAGCAATATTTGCTGTCTTCGATTCGTCACAAAATCAAAATTTTAACGTCTCTGAAGTTGCTCTTTTATTTATTTGCTTTGTTATAAATTACTACAGTCAATGCAAAATGCATTTTCCCTTGCTCCGTAACTTCGCTCAAGTTGCCGGTTCTCGCAGCATTTCGAGCCATCAAAACTTTACAGAACTCGGTACTTTTCTCGCTTTACATTAAACATTCTTAAACACTTTTACCTTGAGAGAAATAGGACGACACTCGGAGAAAATTTAATTCTCGAATTAATTAGTCGCAGAGCGTTACTAACTGAAGTTCGTAAATTTAACTAGAGAGCTATAAAATTATAAATATAAGTTTATAATTATATAGTTGATAAAGAATTGAACGCTATGTATCGAAGCGTTGTACCCTTTAATAGTTTTTATAGCAAACTTGTAGTGTATCAAAAGCACATGGAGTCTAAAGATAAAAGCGAACTGGTTAAAGCTTATTCTATAAAAAAAAATATACTATCCGAAATTCATACACACAAACCGAACGATAATCAGTTATTGCCTTGTTTATTGAGAGTAACCCTAATTAAAAATTTAAAATTTAAGTTTGCAATTTTAATTCATCATTTTGTAAACAGAAAATTAACAGTTTCAATTTAATAAAAAAAAACGTTCCTCCTCCGGTTATGATAAGCCAACGTTATAAAATTTAATAAGCATTTAACATACAATCATATTAATAACATATTATCAATCGATTTCAATTAACATGGTCTGCCCACATCATAATATTTGTTGTGTGAACTAAGTTAAGGGTTGGTATACCGTAACTGACATCGCTAATGGAACCGCCGAAGGAAGCCGGAGAAGCCTGACATGCGATCCCCTATGAAATCTGAAACGACGCATAATAAACGATCCCTGATTTACTTACTAATTAATGCTATTTAACATTCGGACAACGTTTAATGTGGGACATTTATACTTATTAGTATTTTAAATACGTGTTTAGAACTAGATCATTATATTTTTGTTTAATAATAACCTTTTAAAAATATCTTTTGGATACCGTAGCATTAAATATAATTTTAATTACTAGGATTCGTATATCAATTAGAACAATTTTAGAACAAATTTTACTCACGTATTCCGTGCTCTATATCTATTTTCAAATGGCAAGTTTGCTGGTAAATTTGGGCAGAATTGCAGCTTGTACATGTCCATCAATGTTCAAGTGAATCTAAAATACATTTTCATTCGACACACAGTTACCAAACCGCGCTGATAGATTCGTAATTCAGACTGTATTCTATTTTTGACTACAACCAAGTAAACCCGCTCTCGTGTCAACCGTGCCATGTATATCTATGACTGTGCCTATAGATATAGAAGTAAAAACAGGCTAACCTACATTTTTTTACAATGTTAAGTTTGAAATAATAGTAAGTGACTACAATAAACTGAATATCTCACGTATACGGATTGAGAAATGCTCACCATCACTCACTCTACGCCACCGGTGCGGGAGAAATGCTGAAAAGATGACGCCTTATCTCTTCTATAGCTCATTTGCTCGAGCTTACCGCTAGTGATTCATCACTAGGTCGCTTAGAATGTTCTGTGTTGAAATTATGCATAATATTCTTCTAAATGTATGGGTATGTTGGTATCTCGATCTATAGAAAAAAAATAAGAAACATTAAAAAGTATTAAGGCACGATTAAAAACTATTTAGTGTTCAATTATAGGTTCCCTATATTAAAAAAAAAAAAATCAAAATTTGGCACTGCTGCTGCTGAATTCGCAACTTTTATTTTGCATGTTGGTAAGTATTAAAAAAAGTAGAAAAGTGAATTTGTAGGAAAGTCCATGACTATAAAATACTGGTCGCAGTTTTTTTTAAACTATTTCAACCTTGTTTTTTTAGTTTACTTCGTCGTCTATATTGTATAAGAACATGTTATCTATCTCTTACACGTGTTGCTGTTGCTACTGTGGAGATCAAACAAGAAACAGCCTGAATACTTTCTGCCAAAATAACATGAAAGAAATTACGGTTCCGACACGTTGGTGTAGTTTCACCAACTTTATAATACGTGTTTCTGGAAACTTTCAAAGGATAGTGCAGTGAGGTGTGGTGAAAATTTTCTTGTAACCAACTTCATTTTATAAGACCTTCCTATGTAGAAACTTGCGCTCATGTATTGCTTTTGTATTTTTTTTACTTACAAAATTTTCCAATATAAAATGATGTATTTAAAAAAGACATAATTTAGCTAGGCAATGCAAGAAGCTTCACTGGGGCTTTTTTTATCAAATCAGCTTTATCATATTATACTTATCTTGTTTCAAAAGTTTTAGACACTAGTTACCAGAGGTTCCAATTTTAATTTTGTAAAACTTAAGTTATTACATATTACAGTATTTACTAAAATATAACTGATAAGCACCGGAAATATATTACTAAACCTAAATTTTCAAAGTCACTGCTAAAAGATGCATTTCTGGTACCTACGTTTAGTGATTTTCAGTTTAGTTTTATATTTCAGCTCTATTGTTACATTCAGGAGATAGTAATATCGTATGTACATGTCGTAGTAAGATTTGATAATTAGGTTTTTTGCAAAAAAACTAGGGATTTTGCGAAAACCCAGATAATTTGATATTTAAGCATTACTTTTTTTTTCAATCATCCTGAAGTAAAGCAGTTTTTTTGTAATAAACCTAGTATAATTGAAAAATTGCCTTAACTCTGATTGACTAGATTATTGCTTGCTGGTAAACTCTTGTTCTGATTGGTTCTCTGTAGCGTCAAAGGATATTTTAACGAACCAATCAGAATAAGAGTTTACCAGCAAGCAATAATCTAGCCAATCAGAGTTAAGGAAAGTTTCAAAGTTTTTAATTTTACTAGGTTTTTTTTTTTTGCAAAAATACTGTTTTATGTCAGGATGATTGAAAAAAAGTAATGCTTATATAAAATTATCCGAGTTTTCGTAAAATCCCTATGTTTTTTTTGCAAAAAACCTAATTATCAAATCTTACTGCGACATACACACAAAATAAACAAGGTGTGCTCAGAGAGAAGTTAAATCACTACGTTTTAGGTGTGCTCATAAAATTCTTAACATGAAGCCCGGGTAGTAGGTACACGAGCTTAAGGCGACGAGCTCCACACCGTCGTCGTCACAGATGTGGTGTATCACTAACAAGTAGCTTGAGCTAAATTAGTCAATAAACATTGATTTTCAACGTACCAACAACATACTGCATGGTGCCTTTGCCCCAGAAGGAATCTTTGTCTCAATTGTTAAGCGGAGTAGCGCTAATATATATAGTATAGTAGAAAAATATTATATTTTCTCGTAAAACCGTATAAAAATAAATAGGCAATGTATCATTTTAGTAACATTAGGGCGGGTGATAAATCTTGTAGCCCAGGGGAGCGCACGAAGGGCTGATACGTCGCGATGGTGTACAACGTTACAGAGGTTTATTACTTAGGAACATGATAATCTTTGCATCTATAATATTCTGGCACATTATTAAAAAAAAAATACCAAAAAATATAAAATATTTTTTTCTTATAAGTACAGCAAATCATCATCATCATTCATCATTTCAGCCGCAAGACGTCCACTGCTGGACATAGGTCTCCCTCAAGGCTCTCCATCTGTACCGATCGCAGGTGGCCTGCATCCAGCGTGGACCCGCAGCCTTGCGCAGATCATCCGTCCATCTGGTCGGGGGACGCCCTACGCTGCGCTTGCCGATCCGTGGTCTCCATTCGAGAACTTTTCGGCCCCAGCGGCCATCTGTTCTGCGGGCTATATGACCTGCCCATTGCCACTTCAACGAGCTTATCCGCTTGGCTATGTCGGTGACCCTGGTTTCTCTGCGTATGTCCTCATTTCTGATTCGATCCCGCAGAGAAATCCCGAGCATAGCCCGCTCCATGGCTCGTTGAGCAAATATCAGTGCTAATTCAAACGGCCTTATCAATAATTGAACTAAATTTGTAATGAGTATGCAAGTAAGTACGTACATAATACGTTCGTGGTGTTAGTAGTCTCTACGACAAGTCACGGGATACATTTTCTAAACTCTCTTTTAAAACTTCGAAAAGTGTGGTCGGTATTAATGACTTTTCAAATTTAATTAAAAAAAAAAAGACTAAAAGTAATAATTTCAGTCTTAACTTGCAATTTTCGGCTTTATAAAAGGGTCCGACAAGGTAATAAAACTGTCAATTAGTGACACCAAGGTGACACCCTCCTCAAAGTTTACGAAGTCAGAAATGTTTAAAGATCTGATAAAGTTAACCACGGAAGGGGTTTAAGGGCTTATTATTGTTTTTGTTTTAACGTTGAAATTTATCAATAATCATTTATCTTAATGTTTTGAATGAAAACCAAGAGAGAGGCAAAGAGGTGTAGGCCTGATGGACCGATGATAATAAAGACTGTTGCTGGGGAGAAAGTAATATAACTTTGTAAATAACTGACAGCGGTTAGAATATCTAGAAAAAAATTGGTGTGGCATTCGCCCAGAGTGCAGCGGTACGCTGATACCATGATGAAAATTAAGAAGAATACTGTACTATTACGCTGTGTATGTGCAGTATTTTTTTTAGGTACTTATTTTAAAATAAGGACTTTTCAAATATTTTTATTTGAACACAGACCGAAGCATTAACGCAAAAACAATAATATAATGCGCAAGAACTAGCAAACAATTCGAGCAACAAATTGAAATAAAAAAGCTTACTAAAACAGCAAACGACTTCTACTACGCCAAAACAACGCAGAAAGAGTTTTGCTCAAATCGTGTTTACAAGAAAAAAAAAAACTACATTAAAAGTTTTTCACGATCGTATCAACGCTATTCAAAGAACCGAGGGTTTAATTAAAAGCAGGCGCGTTCTGCAGCTCACGACGACCATCATTAAGACCGCTCCAGATTCAATACGACCCAATACCAAGGGCTCCATTCTTGAAAAAAAAAGTGTTAAGGTTTTTATATTGTCTTTTGGTGAAAATAGTCTTTTGGCAGAAAATTTTCTCTTAACTCTTGAGTAAGCTTTAGTTGGTTTGTTAAATTAAAGTTCAGAAGTAGGTTTAATTAAATAAGATTGAAATTAATTTTGATTTGGTTATGTTAAAATATTATTATGTACCTACTTATATTTAAGTAATTTGTATTTTACTCATAAAAAAATACTCAATCTGAAAATGCTGATAGATACCTAGAAAGAAGGTATCGCTAAAGATGCATAGGTACTGATTCCAAAGATCCACACAACGGCTTATAGTTTTTAAGTTTAGGAGCCTGAATGATACAATCATTGTATGAACGGTTTTTATTGTGGTTTAAATTTACTACATCTTTATTTTTTAGTTTTAATATAAAATTAGGTAAATTTTCCTGAAAGAGTTGCCTTTAGCCCCAGCATGAAACTTTGAACTACTACAATTCATTAAGTTGGCAGGAAGCTAGAAACAAAGGATATCGGCTTACCCACTTTAAAATGCTGCACGAATTTGTGTGGAGTTTCAAATAGCTTTAGAACAATGTTTTCGTTTCTTTGTTATTTCCGTATTTTATGTTTTATAACTGTGGCTTATATTTTAATTATAATATGAAAAGGTAACGGATATTATAAATTGTATTAAGATTGTTTTTAAGCTATTATTTTTTATTATTTAATGTAGTCATTTTGCTCTAAACTTATATAAGTATAATAAAACACTCTAATGAACACAATTATCTTTCACTTTAATTCTTAGGTACTTGTACAAGGTATACGCAGAGAGTTCCTTCCTGCACCACGGTTCACACCCAAAAAGCCCCCAGCCAGCCAAGAGCTTTCCTTTTATAGTAACTGTCGATACCGTTACAAACTAATGAATTACTCTTTTTGAATTTGAAATATATTCGAATACCCTCAGAACAATATATATTTTTAAATTCTACTTTAAATTACACTAAAAACCCAACACTCTTCCATTCTGACAGTGTGTATGCCCTCATACACATGCCAGGTGGCAACCCAACACTTGGCTGTTGGTGGCTAGACTATTAAGTTACTAAAATATCTAATACACTAGATATGAAACTAATTTAAAACTTAAAAAGGCAAATAAAGTTAAATGAAAATTAATATCAATCTCACTGATAAACTGTCATATATGCACTCATCATTACCTAATTTATTTTTAAAAATTTTCTTTAAACTCAAAAATATTTAAGAATATGTTTTTATGATTCATATCACATCACATCTATTTAATTATTATTGTTATTTTTATATTATTATCTTTTTTTTTTTATATCATTTCAACATAATAATATTAATAAGTCATTGCAGAATTATTTAAGTATACATTTTTATGATTCAACAGAATTTATATAATCACAAAATCTTTACATTTATACAAAACAGAGTTTATACTTTTATACAAACACAATCTATACATTTATACAAAAACAGAATTTAAGTAATACTTAAATTACATATTATGTAAACAAAGAATTATTACATAATCTTATTGAATGTATTTTTCAAATTTAACAATCGATTTTTGTCATTTTACTACAGTAAACGAACGGTATAACGAGCCAATCCATTCTTATTAAATCAACAATATCAATACATAGTATAAAATGAAGTCGCTTCCCGCGTCTGTCCCTATGTATGCTTAAATCTTTAAAACTACGCAACGGATTTAGATGCGGTTTTTTGTAATAGGTAGAGCGATTCAAGAGGAAGGTTTATAGGAATAATACATGCACAAAATAGCCAAAGGTTAGGCGATACGAAGTTCGCCGGGTCGACTAGTTATATATATAAGCCAACCAATCTATTCTCACTTATGTATATTTTGTTCGTAAGCGAACCAATCGATTCTCGCTAGCGAACATGCAGTTTCATTTTTGAACAGCAAGTCAATCATCCCTTGCGCTCAACATTTGAATTGAACAAATTGTAAGCAAATCATCTCTTACGCTTTGTTTTATTCCGATCTCAGGCAAATCATCTCCTGTATTCGGCCACTACTTCTTATCACAAATCGTAAGCAAATCATCTCTTACGCTTTGTTTTATTCTGACCACAGGCAAATCATCTCCTGTATTCGGCCACTACTTCTTATCACAAATCGTAAGCAAATCATCTCTTACGCTTTGTTTTATTCTGACCACAGGCAAATCATCTCCTGTATTCGGCCACTACTTCTTATCACAAATCGTAAGCAAATCATCTCTTACGCTTTGTTTTATTCCGATCTCAGGCAAATCATCTCCTGTATTCGGCCACTACTTCTTATCACAAATCGTAAGCAAATCATCTTTTACGCTTTGTGTTATTCCGACCTCAGGCAAATCATCTCCTGTATAAGGCCACTACTTCTTATCACAAATCGTAAGCAAATCATCTCTTACGCTTTGTGTTATTCCGACCTCAGGCAAATCATCTCCTGTATAAGGCCACTACTTCTTATCACAAATCGTAAGCAAATCATCTCTTACGCTTTGTTTTATTCTGACCACAGGCAAATCATCTCCTGTATTCGGCCACTACTCTTTGACACAAATCGTAAGCAAATCATCTCTTACGCTTTGTTTTATTCCGATCTCAGGCAAATCATCTCCTGTATTCGGCCACTACTTCTTATCACAAATCGTAAGCAAATCATCTTTTACGCTTTGTGTTATTCCGACCTCAGGCAAATCATCTCCTGTATAAGGCCACTACTTCTTATCACAAATCGTAAGCAAATCATCTCTTACGCTTTGTGTTATTCCGACCTCAGGCAAATCATCTCCTGTATAAGGCCACTACTTCTTATCACAAATCGTAAGCAAATCATCTCTTACGCTTTGTGTTATTCCGACCTCAGGCAAATCATCTCCTGTATAAGGCCACTACTTCTTATCACAAATCGTAAGCAAATCATCTCTTACGCTTTGTTTTATTCTGACCACAGGCAAATCATCTCCTGTATTCGGCCACTACTCTTTGACACAAATCGTAAGCAAATCATCTCTTACGCTCTGTTTTATCCTGACCGCAGGCAAATCATCTCCTGTATTCGGCCACTACTACTTGTCTGAACTTGAGCCAATCTTCACTCTCGTTCATTGTTTGGTCTAGCTCAGACCGCAGGCAAATCATCTCCTGCATTTCAACTTCTTTTCTGAACATGAGTCAATCATTACTCGCGTTCATTCTGAAAAATAAAATAAATCATCTGTAGTCTCCATAATATGATAAATAATGTTGTTTTCTAAGTTGCTGTTTTCTAAGTTATCATCGATCTCGCTACAACTTGAGTCATCATCATTGACGTTCAATGCTGCTATGTGTACCCACGGAAGCATTCTATCGGCTGCTACTGTGGTAGATCGTTTATTGTTCGCCCACTAAAACCAGGTATAGACGCTATTTTATACCTTGTCCAAGAGCTTGAATTACCCGGAATGGACCTATGTATGAAGGGACGAGCTTCTTGCTTTTTCCATCACTGTCAAAAGCAACTTTGGTAATTTTTACAAGGTCACCTACATTATAAATTCTAGCAGGATGCTTATTCCTATCGTAATATTGTTTTTGACGCTCTTGCTCATTATCGATTCTCTGCTTAACTTGTGCCCTTATCTCAGTAACATCAACGTCTTTTCTGTTGTCGTCGGCTATCTCATTTAAACTAGGATTTATTTCCCCGTTCATGAAGGTACCAAACATGACTTCTGCTGGCCTTTTACCTGCGGTCTTTTGTATAGTATTATTTAAGCCCCATCGGACTTTTCCTAGCTGTAAATCCCAATCTTTTTCATCATGACGCAAATTCGAGGCCTTTAGCGAATTAAGTATGGTCCTGTTGTACCTTTCTACCTGACCATTTGATTTTGGACTTGCAACAGCGTTTAAGATATGTTTTATACCTTTTTCATTACAGTTCGTTTTAAAGTTGTTAGAAGTAAAACAGCTGCCTCTATCACTAATCAAACGGTCAGGCACCTTAAAGGTATAAAATATGTCATCTAGAATACGAATTACATTTTGAGTCTTCGTATTTCGAACGGGTTTTACGAAAAAGAATTTCGTAAATGAATCTACCACTACTAAGAGATAAGAGTTTCCCCTTTTCGATTTTACAAAGGGGCCAAGATGGTCGATATGCAGAGTATGAAATGGAAGGGCAACCTTTTCTATTGGGTACAATAACCCTTCATTACTTGTTGAGGTTTTCTTAGCATATGCACAATCAATACAAGCTGATATATACTTTTTCACAAAACGACTTAGCTTTGGAAACCAATAGTGTTTTTGTATTCGCTCTAATGTTTTTTCTAAGCCTAAATGTCCGATTTCGTCGTGATTTAGTCTGCATATCTGCCATCTCGCTCCCTTTGGAACCACCCATCGTTAATTATCTTTGTCTCCATTCAAACACCTGAACAGTTTACCTTCCCGGACTGTATAATTATCTTTTATATGCTGTAACGCTTTTAAATCTACATTATCATCCAGAATACTTTTAATTTTTGCTAATTCAATATCTCCTAACTGAAGCGTATGCAACCAATTTTCGTCACTGATCATCAAAACTCGCGATTCGTCAGCAATAGATCTAAAACCTTGATTATCTGAAACGGGATTGCGCGACAACGCATCTACATGTGACATTTGTTTTCCTGGCCTATATTCAATAACGCAGTCAAATTCTTGCAGTGATAACCACCATCGTGCTATACGGGGTATAAGATCACGCTTCACGAAAGTGGAACGGAGCGCACTACAATCCGAGACTATCTTAAATTTCTTGCCCAACAAATAAACTCTAAACTTTTCTAGAGCCTTAACAACAGCTAAAGTCTCAAGCTCGTACGAGTGATAGTACTTTTCTTCAGCAGATGTGCTTCTACTGCAATATGCGACAGGCTTAAAATCGCCACTCTCCTTGCAGCGCTGCAAAAGAATTGCACCTACACCGTCCTTGCTAGCATCAGTATGTAGCTCTGTTTCCGAATCCCTATCGTATATAGCCAAAATTGGTCTTGCAATCAATTTAGATTTTAAGACCTGAAATGCATCTTCTTGTGCCTCCTTCCAAATCCACGAAGTATCCTTTTTGAGAAGAGTGGTTAAAGGTGAAGCTATCTGTGCGAAATTACGAATAAATTTGCGGAAGTAACTAGCCAAGCCTAAAAACTGCCGGACATTGTGTACGCTCTCTGGGCGCGGAAAATTTGCGACTGACAGAATCTTCTCGCCTGGTCTAACTCCCGCCGAACTTATCTCATAACCCAGATAGTCAATACTAGAATTAAGGAAATTGCACTTGGACAAATTTAACGTCAAGTTTGCTTGTTTCAGCAAACGCAAAACCTCCTCGAGCCTATCCAAACATTCCGATGAATTTTTCCCATAAATCAGAACGTCATCCATGTAGGCTGTAGCCTTAGTAAATCGAGCAGATCCTAGAACTTTATTGATCAGCCTCTGGAAAACTGCCGGAGCGTTTGCCAATCCAAACGGCATACGGTTAAACTCGTATAAACCGTCTGGAGTGACAAACGCTGTCAGATGCTTGCAATTTTCTGCTATAGATACTTGATAATAGCCAGATGCCAGATCAAGCGTAACAAAACAAGACTGACCCGACAACCTGGCTATTTCATCATCGATAATGGGCATCGGATATCTTTCCTTTACAGTAACAGAGTTGAGCATCCTATAATCAACAGATCTTTCCTGCCCTTCTAAAGTGGGGTGGAAACATTCTCCTTGATCACATATGTAACTTGCTATGCGCCTGCCTAGCGCACAGTTATATCCCTACAAAATGGAGAGAAGTAAAAGTCATCTTTATACCAAAACCTGGCAAAAGTGATTACTCAGACCCTAAATCGCACAGACCGATAAGCCTGACATCGTTCCTGTTAAAGATACTAGAAAGGCTATGCGACAGAGAACTGAAAGATACAGCGCTGAAAACGATACCAATTGATGCCAATCAACATGCTTACAGTCAGGGCAAATCAACCGACTCTGCCCTACACGCAGTAGTGAGCACCATTGAAAAAGCCCTGGAAACAAACAATTCATGTCTAGGCACCTTCATTGACATTGAAGGAGCTTTCGACAAAACAAACTTCAGCAGCATCAAGATAGCGCTGATGCGTCACAAAACCGAACCACTCATTATAGAATGGATAATGAACATGCTCAGACAAAGAGTTATAAAATTGTCGGAGAGCGCAAACCACCAAGCCGTTGTAATAAAAGGATGCCCTCAAGGTGGAGTACTCTCCCCTCTTCTCTGGAACTTGGTGGTCAACGACCTGATAACAAAACTAAATCAAAAGAAATACAAAACAATAGGGTATGCCGATGACCTAGTTATACTAGTCAGCGGACTAGTTACTAGCACCCTATGTGAAGTGACACAAAGTGCCCTAAACATAGTACAGGACTGGTGCATAGACAATGAACTTTCAGTAAATCCGAAGTTCTATTTACAAAGAAACGAATTCCAGGTAGGCACAAACCACCAGCACTATTTGGAACTCAACTAAAACTGTCAACGGAAGTCAAATATCTAGGTGTGATACTTGACAGCAAACTAATCTGGAATAGCCACTTGGAAAACAAAATAAACAAAGCTACGGTGGCTTTCTGGCAATGTCGAAGAATGATTGGGAAGAGATGGGGACTGGCCCCGCATATCATTCTCTGGCTTTACAAAATGGTGATCCTCCCTATGATCAGCTACGGGGCTGTTGTATGGTGGACCAGAACAAAACTTGCCTGTGCAATCAGTAAACTACAGAAAATGCAGAGACTAGCGTGCATGGCAATAACAGGATGCATGAAGACAACTCCAACAGCTGCCCTGGAGATATTGCTTGGACTAACGCCACTGCATCTACAAATACAACAAGAAGCAGGAGCCACGGCGCTGCGCTTAAAGAAGCTAAACCTTTGGAGTTAATACACAACATCCCACACAAAAATATATGACTCGCTAACAGCGGGGGAACCACTGTTTGAGGCAATGACAGATAAGATACCGATGACCTTGGCCTTCAACAAACCTTATAATATTCTATTATCAGAGGACCAAAATGAAGGATTAAGGGAAGCAAACTTAAGAATTTTTACAGATGGATCTAAAACCAACTCAGGAACAGGATGTGGTGTATTCTCAGAAGATCTTAACATACACATCTCAAAACCCCTAGGTAAACATAATACTGTCTTCCAAGCAGAATGCTTGGGCATTATAGAGGCTGCAAACGCGATCCAAAGAAGACATGTAAAGGACATAAACATAAAGATACTATCGGACAGTATGTCAGTACTCCAAGCACTAAAGAGCGATAAGATCAACTCTGGACTAATACATGAGTGTCATCAACAGCTGACTAGCACATGTAGAAATAACAATTCAATCACCCTACAATGGATAAAAGGACACAGCGGCTCAAGAGGAAACGATGCAGCGGACGAACTGGCCCGAAGAGGCTCAGACACTCCTCCGCATGGGCCTGAACCTATAGTACCCCTGCCATTCAGTTGGCTGCGCAGCCAGATGAGAAAGCGTATCAGGACTCTGCACCAGGACAACTGGGAAAGCGCCGAGACGTGCAAACACTTTAAAGAAATAATACCAACGCTCGACAATAGGCTTACAGCCAACGTCTTGAGGCTTAATAAACCCCAACTAAGGAAGTATGTAGGGTTGCTGACCGGGCATAACACTCTTAATAAACATATGTTTACTCTAGGCATCACTGACAGTCCTACGTGTAGGGCTTGCATGGAGGCGGACGAAACTACTAAACATATTCTACTAGACTGCAAACAGGTAGAAGTATACAGACGTAAGTACCTAGGGTTCCCAAGCACCGTACGCGAGGCAGTAGGCAACGTGAAAGCGCTGCTGAGCTTCGTGGAGGAGCTGGGGTGGTTAGAGTAGCGCTACCCCTTTTCACGCAAAATAGGCACGATAGCTGTCAAATTGCGGAAACTCGCCCGTAAACTAAACTAAACTAAACCTATAATCAACACACATTCTTAGACTTCCATCCTTCTTTCGAACTAGGACTATAGGACTCGCATATTCAGAAACCGATTCTCTAACAATTCTCTAACATTTCACCCACCATTGATTGTACTTTGCCTCGTTCGTCGTGCGATAACCTGTAAGGCCTATAGACCACAGGCCGCTGACTGCTCAATTCTATATTCATTTGTGTAACATCAGTGCACCCTAGCTCCTCCAGGTTTGTTGTGAAAGAATCTCTATAACGATTGAGTATAGTAAACAACCTATTCTTTTCTTCCTCCGATGCTGCATCACCAACCTTGACGCCCGCGTGACTTAGTTCTGCTTTAGAATCAGGAGTTGAGACTTCTGCAGAAATGCCCGTTGACTCAATCATAATACGGCGCACAAACTCAACCCTCTCACCTCGTCCAACGATGAAGTTCTTTTTGATTGTGAGCGGCACTGTGCATGGATATACAGGTATGTCTAGACAGCCATTATGAACTTGGTATACCCCTCCAGAAACTATGAACTCCTGTCCTGGTCCTTCTACTATCCCATTGTTTAATGACATAAACCCAGTAAAATCAGAACCGACATTTGCATTGACCGTTGCTGGCCCTACCAAAGTAGCATTATTAACTACCCTTATCTCAAATACATCATCATAAGAGCACGCCTCCACCGTTGGTAACTCTGAATCTATTTTCTGAAATTTAAGACTTACAGGATCTTTTTGAACTAAAATGTGTGGTTGTTCTGTATACGACTGTCCTATAAGGATATCTTTGTCCAGCATACTATCATCAACGACCCGACACACGACGGTAGCATCAACGTCGTCAAGAGCTATGCTCAGTGAGAGAGAGCCTTGAGAGTGAACGGAAGTGTTGCCAAAACCCTTCAACATCGATGGGACATTATCGTGAGCTAATCCAAGTCGGGACACTAAAGACCTCTTTACTAACGTGACCTCACTACCAAAATCGATGAATCCTTCAACAACAATACCATTCACCACTGCTAATTTAAAGAACTTCGCATTTGGATTAGCGTTTGAAATGCACATAGTTTTAGGCGGCTCCTTTCTATCAGATGTTGCAGACGTGAAACAATTCTCGGTTTTGTGACCGATTTTGTTGCATTTCTCGCATTTAATTATTGGCTTGGTACAGTGCAAGAAAGAATGGCCACGTTCCTTACAATTGAAACAAAAGACTGATCCATGATTTTGATTGTTTCTGCTAAAATTTGTTTTGGGGTTTATTTGTTTGCCCGTGGCATTGTCTGGCCATCCCTTCTTGTTGTACGTCCGATCAAAAGTTTGAGCTTCCCTATTACTCATTAAAAACTGTAAAAGTTGGTCCGGCTGCGTACAACAAAGAGCTAATGCACTTGACTTCATAGTCCTATCTGTAAGACCATGTATTATAGAGTCCACTGCATGTTTGCCAGATATTTCGCACTGGTTCAGTAGAGAAAGCTTCTCATAGTAATAACTTTCGATTGGCTCCCCATACCTGCTTTTACGTCTAAGCATTTCCTCCAGCATTTGGCCATAGTTCTGATCGCAAGGAAATGCGCTCTTTAGTTTGTCTTGCCATTCTGGCCAGCTATACAAAATTGTATTTAATCCTTCATACCAAACTTTAGCCAAACCCTGGAGCTTTTGCATTGCGAAATGGACAGTAGTTTTGTCATCCCACCCGTATACCGTGGCGCACTCATTGACTTTGCGTAACCAAATGTCGATTCTTTGGTTTCTTGTTGTAGGGTCGAAATTCGGAAGAATGTTTTGGTGATCTACATTTTTTGAAAGCTGTGCGCCATTGGTTAACGTGTGGGGTGACGATCTATCCTTAACAGATTTTACTATTTCTAGCACATCTTTTATAGAAAATGAAGGAGTACGTGACCTTTTTCTGGTGGGCGCAGACGAAGTCTCCGCTGCTGCGCCGCGACTCCGGCTGCGATCTGGTTCAGCGTTGCGATGCTCGTAGTCGGCCCTTCTGCTGCTTGGTCGACTGCTGGTCCGGCCGGCGGGCAACGGAGATAGCCTTCGACGCTCTCGAAGAATTTGCTCTTCCAATGCTCTCACCCGGCGCCTAGTTTCTTCCAATTCCTTTTCTTTGTCCCGGATGCTTCGGCTGCACTCCCGATCCCTTAGGATGCTGCGACTGCGACTGCGTGAACGATGCCGCCGTGACATGCTTCTTTGCGGCGTCTGTAGTCTGCGTTCACTGACACTGCGGCCCTTAGCATTCGGATCAGACATCACCTGGAACTCGTATAAAAAAACAAAGCATTAGTTTTTTTTTTTTTTTTTATTATCATTATTTATTTTATCATTATTTATTTTTATTATTATTGTTTTATATTAATTTCATATTATTATTATTATATTAAATCCTTAATTTTTTTAAAGTATTAGATTATTCTACGATTTTATTCAAATTGACGCGTGATTAAGTACCTTTTTAAATTTCTGTCAAAAACTAGTTAACAATTACAAAATAAACCAACACACTTAAAAGGCTTTCATGCTAAAAGTTATCACGTTTAAACTATAGTAATACTAGAAAATATGCGAACTACGAAAATAAATGTAAGTAATTAAATTTAAATGTAAATAAAAAATGAAATGCTCTGTAGTTAAGTTAAGATGTTGTTACTACTCACTATCATTCAAACGTAGTCATAGAATCCTATTTCGTCGGTACAGGGCGGATTCATATAAGATATTAAATATTTAAAATAATTTTCAAATTAAATAATTCCTTAGTCCTCATGTTTCAGGACACATAGCGAGCTCTTGAAAACCTAATTTGTAATAGTGGTGACCTAAATAAGAATTTGCTATCATAGTAGAAAATACACAGGTTTGATAGGCATGAAGTTTTTAAATAAACTCCTAAATGAAGGTAGTTTTGTGAAAATAAAAATTAAAGTCATTACTCGAAATTCAAAACTAAATGGAACAACACAAGTTTTGCCTGGTATAGACTCATAATATATTCCTAAATGTAGGTAGTTTGGTCCAAATAAACCAAAACTAAAGTAATTACTTAACCGTTCTGATACGTAAGAAACAATGGGTAGATCTTTTTTTGAAAAGGCATGCATGGAAAAATAATAGAGCGTAAAATACCATAGCTTAAATAATCTTTCTTCGACGAAGACAGGATGATTATGATCGAGCTTCACTTCAGCTAAGTTCGTTAGATCTTTTTAATTTAAAAAAAATCTCAATTGGAGCTAATTTTTCTGATACCGAAATAAAAATGAAAATGTTTAAAATAAAGGGCGTACTTACGTTCATCCCACTTCTGACGTATAATAAAACACTCTAATGAACACAATTATCTTTCACTTTAATTCTTAGGTACTTGTACAAGGTATACGCAGAGAGTTCCTTCCTGCACCACGGTTCACACCCAAAAAGCCCCCAGCCAGCCAAGAGCTTTCCTTTTATAGTAACTGTCGATACCATTACAAACTAATGAATTACTCTTTTTGAATTTGAAATATATTCGAATACCCTCAGAACAATATATATATTTTTTAAAAATATATTTATATATATTTTTAAATTCTACTTTAAATTACACTAAAAACCCAACACAAGTGTACTTATATTTTTAAGATAATATGTTTTTTTTCTTTTATTTATTTATTTTATTATTAATTTCAGCCTGCTACGCCCAGTAGTTTCGGCTCAGTCAGTCTGTCAGTCAGTCAGTAACGGAAGAGTTTTATATACAGGGTGTTTCTGACAAGGCGGTAATAAATCAAAGGGGGGATTCTGCACACCATACCTAACAACTTTCCCAAAGCATCATGGGTCGAAATCTTAAAACAAAAATCAGCCGTCCCGTACATTGACCCCGTCAGCTGATCGAACCAATGTATGGAACAGCTGTATTTTTTTTGAGATTTTGACCCATGTTGCTCTGGGAAAGTTGTTAGTTATAGTGAGCAGAAGCCCTCCTTTGATTTATTACCGCCTTGTCAGAAACACCCAGTATATTGATGATTAATCTGGGTTGCATAACCAGCAATGCGTTAGTTTGACAGGAATTTTGAAAAGGCTCTTTGGTATTATTTTAAACACTTGCTCTGCTGACCCGACAGATGCTGTCATTCTCTGTGTTTTTTTTAATACCTACCCATGTTTCCTACAATTTTCTCTTTTTTTTCATGAACAATCTCTTGTCAATAGAACAATAGAAAATAATTAACGAAATCGGTCCGGTCTAGTCATTCACGCATGATGCCGTGACATAGGGAAATTGAGAATTTATTTTATATACATATAGGTCATACTTTTTCTTTCTCCGTACGCTAGATGTTAGTGTTAAGGTATGTATTGAAGGTAATATTGTGTAAGGTACCAAATCACTGGTCCTGCTAAAATCTAATTTGGCCGATCCGTGTCAGTAATTCGGCAGAACGGAACGGAATTTTTTCAAGAATCCTCTAATCCAATCCAATCAGTTCGACCGAAATCTTAAATAAAGAAGGCCCGATTGGCCCGATATTCGTAGAGTACCTATAAACCAAAAATGTTAACTAAAAAATTGAAACTGTTACCATATAAAATTAATTTAATTGACTTTATGTATTCTCATATAGTCAAGTACATGTGTTGTAAATGTCCATACACTATGGACATTTACAAAGGCATTTAAATAGACGGCGCTATAGAGTCGCGCTAGAGAGCTATCATCATCTCTTCGTATCATTACACAACGTCAAGGAGCGTGTGTGACATCAAACAGCGTTACGACTCTATAGCGCCGCGTCACGATGCTCTAGCGCTGCGTCAGGCGTCAGGCTAGCACCGTCTATTTGACAAAGCCTTAAGAACAAACAGTTTCCTCAAATTACTGATTAATGATAAGGAAATGTCTTACCTTACTGATTGTTTTGGAAATCGTTCCGGTGACAGTAACTGATAGGGGCCTTTACTGGCCATTAGCGTCACGAATGAAAGAATCACCATTTACTTAATTGGCGAGAAGCTCGGATATCAGATTTCCGGATCAACGATTTATAACGATTAGTCTGTCCACAAAGTATCTTCGTTAAATATACATAGCAAAATTAATACTTTACGGTTTGGTTAGCCAATTAATTAATGTTCAGCAAATTTATGAATATTAACGATATAAAGCTATGTTCGACGTTACGGATGATTCTATTTTAGTTTTACCTATATATTTTCGACTTGTTTTTATAAATCAATAAAATCTTTATAAAACAAATAAGTACTTAAAGTGAGAATATAATATAATTAATGATAACTTAATAATACATTTACCAGAACATAGAAAACATAAAAAAATACTTAGCTTTCCATTTCTGATAAGCTTTGCTATGAAATCCAAATACTAATCCAACACAACCCCTGTAATAATACACTCTAATCAAGCCCTATTATGTTGCATCAGCGACGAATTAATTAACTTTGAGCAGTCTGAATACATTGATGTGTGGGTGAAGTGTACGTGAATAGGAGTGCATTTGATTGAAACCTCACCTTTAGAATACACCTAAAGCTTGAAGCGACTGAATAGCATTTCGTAGTGGGAAAACTAGACCATTACCATTATTACACTATGCTATTGCTCTACATGGCGTAGAAAGCCAGGTTTATTGGCGTTTGGGTGTCGCTATGGTATCGAAAGCAGCAATGTAAATCACCATCATATTTTGAGCCGAGGAAATATGTTGGGGTTGGTTCTATAGAGTAGGACTGAATAGGGTAGACGCTTCAGTTGAGTTTCAGCCCTCTTCGGCGAGAGACGTGCAGCGCTCTGAATTTCAGGGGAACGTAATTACTAACAAAGTTTCGTGAATAAATTTCTATTTGATTGAACAGTATTTTGTGTTGAGAAGAAAGTATATCAACTTTGCTGGAGTGTCGGTGCTAAGACTAGGGTAAGTTTGTGTTATGTACTATTAAAGTTCATTTAAGTTTTGTTGAATATAAAAAATAAGCGTTTACTGTTGGCGCATATTATTTATCAATAAATTTATATGAGCAAGTATTTCTATACAAAAATAAACAGTAAGTAATCTTTTTTAAAATTTTTATTACACTATTTTATTAATCCTACTGTATAATATGAAATGCTTATTAATATTTAGTTAATTGTCAGATTAGTATATTCAGTTAATTGTTTGATTTGTCTGTCCGAGGATATAAAGGTTTTACATTTTTTTAATTAAGATCTTGAGTATTCGACAGTTACAATATGTAATTCAAGTAAATTGAAATTATTATTTAGTATTTGACATTTTATATACAATTATACATTTAAAAAATTTGACATTGTTTACATAGTACTTAAATAATTAAGTAACTACTTATTATTTTTTATATAATTTTTGTACAATATTTTGACGATCACATTATACTTTGACATTTTATTATACAACTTTGTATGTAATATGAATATGATAGTGTGAAATAAATGAATCTAATCTAATCTAACGTTATAACTTAAAAAGTGAGATTAATCACGGTTAAACCAAAAAATATAAGTATGAAATATAATCTGTTTTTTTTTTCTCTTTCCCAACAACTGAACCGGTACAAAACGGAAAAAAGTTGATGATTGGAAATAGTTCGAAAGTAATAATTTAATTAAGTAACTCAAACTTAAGCAATAAAGTACTCATAGCACTTAACTTTAATTCTTTTTTTGCATGATCATTTATACTTTTCCATTGTTGCTTAACTTTTTTTTATCATTTTTTCTATTTATTAACAAGGTCTATAAATGACAAAAGTACATTTTGATCATTGAGTACAAAAGGAAAAAATACTGGTTTGCTTAAAATATTTCTTTTACATTTGATTAAAAATAAACAAATGATTTTCATTTTTGTTCTGACAGTGCTACATGAAATGTCAGAATCATAATAGAAGCAACGTTTGATACGGGTCCGCGAAGCTCAAAATAATTCCCTTCATTGCGGATTGTTTACAAATGATATTGTAAAGCTACATAATCTTCTATCTGAAATTAAGCAGGTACTATACTAACGCCACTTCGATAAATAATTAATATCTTCTAAACCATGGCCGAAATCAAAATGATCTTAGAAATATTCTTTGAAACTAAAAGTGGCCACTTTAGGCAGCAAACGAATATTTCTAAGTTCATTATCCTGAAAGCAGAGCCTTAAAAATTCGAAGCAAGATTATCTAGGGCATAATTTACGTATATTTTTGATTTCGGCCATGGTTAAGAATATTAATAACTAGTCGACCCGGCTAACTTCATACCGCCCTATTACTATGTTGCTCATGTATTAAACTTATAAACCTTCCTCTTGGTTCACTATATCGATTACAAAAAACCGCATCAAAATCCGTTGGATAGTTTTAAAGATATAAGCATACATAGGGACAGACTCGGGAAGCGACTTTGTTTTATACTATGTATTGATTAATCGAAAGAAAGCGAGTATTACTTGCTAGATATCTTACAAATTTAAATCTTAAATTTACTCTTTTCTTTAATATTCGTTCTAGTAGCTAGACTAGCTAACTAGTAAGTCAGTAATTGAACAAATTGGCCCACTGGGCTCAGAGCCAACTAGGGCAACGAAGAAATCATTGATCATACTGCTCCTTAAATATTTTTATATCTAATGAACTGTTAAAAATATTGCGCAATTGTTACATAATTTATTGAAAATGTTGGAATAATTTTATTTTTCCTATAACGTATTTTCCAAGACTTGCCAAATTGCTTAGCAGCTGTTTGTTTCATGAACTTTGGTTTTAAATGTTAAAGTTTGATTTTGCTAGTAACTTGATTAAAAATTACGAATATTTTAAAGCACTCAGAGCGGAAATTTTAGAAAAGGCAGAGCAAATAATCTTATTTGTTTTGCGGTACATATTTTATGGGGTTGCGGGAAGACCTTGTCTATTTTGATTAAATTTTGTGTTTATATTTTTACTCAAACAAAATTTTGATTCATTCTCTTTTGTTTTTGGTAAAGCGAAAATTTCAAATTAAGAACCAATTAGATGTTGTGTTTGTTTTTAATTGAAATACGTATACATATATTTCAATAGCTATAAAATGTTTTGTTTACAAGCTTAGGTACTTGTAAATAAAGCGTAAATCAAGTAATTCTAGAACATTTTTATTAAAAACAAAAATTGCTGGCTACAAACATAGACGACTGGCAAATATCGCGGGAAAGAACTTCATAGGTGTGTCTTTAATTGTATTTTGTATTGATTCGCGAGTTTTAGACGACAGTAAAAATTATTTTATAAAATAGTCGCACATCTATCAATATATATAAAACTCTTCCGTTTCTGACTGACTGACTGACTGACTGACTGGCTGGCTGGCTGGCTGGCTGGCTGGCTGGCTGGCTGGCTGGCTGGCTGGCTGGCTGGCTGGCTGGCTGGCTGGCTGGCTGGCTGGCTGGCTGGCTGGCTGGCTGGCTGGCTGGCTGGCTGGCTGGCTGGCTGGCTGGCTGGCTGGCTGGCTGGCTGGCTGGCTGGCTGGCTGGCTGGCTGGCTGGCTGGCTGGCTGGCTGGCTGGCTGGCTGGCTGGCTGGCTGGCTGGCTGGCTGGCTGGCTGGCTGGCTGGCTGGCTGGCTGGCTGGCTGGCTGGCTGGCTGGCTGGCTGGCTGGCTGGCTGGCTGGCTGGCTGGCTGGCTGGCTGGCTGGCTGGCTGGCTGGCTGGCTGGCTGGCTGGCTGGCTGGCTGGCTGGCTGGCTGGCTGGCTGGCTGGCTGGCTGGCTGGCTGGCTGGCTGGCTGGCTGGCTGGCTGGCTGGCTGGCTGGCTGGCTGGCTGGCTGGCTGGCTGGCTGGCTGGCTGGCTGGCTGGCTGGCTGGCTGGCTGGCTGGCTGGCTGGCTGGCTGGCTGGCTGGCTGGCTGGCTGGCTGGCTGGCTGGCTGGCTGGCTGGCTGGCTGGCTGGCTGGCTGGCTGGCTGGCTGGCTGGCTGGCTGGCTGGCTGGCTGGCTGGCTGGCTGGCTGGCTGGCTGGCTGGCTGGCTGGCTGGCTGGCTGGCTGGCTGGCTGGCTGGCTGGCTGGCTGGCTGGCTGGCTGGCTGGCTGGCTGGCTGGCTGGCTGGCTGGCTGGCTGGCTGGCTGGCTGGCTGGCTGGCTGGCTGGCTGGCTGGCTGGCTGGCTGGCTGGCTGGCTGGCTGGCTGGCTGGCTGGCTGGCTGGCTGGCTGGCTGGCTGGCTGGCTGGCTGGCTGGCTGGCTGGCTGGCTGGCTGGCTGGCTGGCTGGCTGGCTGGCTGGCTGGCTGGCTGGCTGGCTGGCTGGCTGGCTGGCTGGCTGGCTGGCTGGCTGGCTGGCTGGCTGGCTGGCTGGCTGGCTGGCTGGCTGGCTGGCTGGCTGGCTGGCTGGCTGGCTGGCTGGCTGGCTGGCTGGCTGGCTGGCTGGCTGGCTGGCTGGCTGGCTGGCTGGCTGGCTGGCTGGCTGGCTGGCTGGCTGGCTGGCTGGCTGGCTGGCTGGCTGGCTGGCTGGCTGGCTGGCTGGCTGGCTGGCTGGCTGGCTGGCTGGCTGGCTGGCTGGCTGGCTGGCTGGCTGGCTGGCTGGCTGGCTGGCTGGCTGGCTGGCTGGCTGGCTGGCTGGCTGGCTGGCTGGCTGGCTGGCTGGCTGGCTGGCTGGCTGGCTGGCTGGCTGGCTGGCTGGCTGGCTGGCTGGCTGGCTGGCTGGCTGGCTGGCTGGCTGGCTGGCTGGCTGGCTGGCTGGCTGGCTGGCTGGCTGGCTGGCTGGCTGGCTGGCTGGCTGGCTGGCTGGCTGGCTGGCTGGCTGGCTGGCTGGCTGGCTGGCTGGCTGGCTGGCTGGCTGGCTGGCTGGCTGGCTGGCTGGCTGGCTGGCTGGCTGGCTGGCTGGCTGGCTGGCTGGCTGGCTGGCTGGCTGGCTGGCTGGCTGGCTGGCTGGCTGGCTGGCTGGCTGGCTGGCTGGCTGGCTGGCTGGCTGGCTGGCTGGCTGGCTGGCTGGCTGGCTGGCTGGCTGGCTGGCTGGCTGGCTGGCTGGCTGGCTGGCTGGCTGGCTGGCTGGCTGACTGACTGACTGACTGACTGACTGACTGACTGACTGACTGACTGACTGACTGACTGACTGACTGACTGACTGACTGACTGACTGACAACGCAGAGCCGAAACTACTGGGCGTAGCGGGCTGAAATTTTGCATGTAGGTTCCTTAGGGAGTGTAGGTAAGCACTAAGAAAGGATTTCCCGTAATTCCCACGGGAACGGAAAAAACGGGATTTTTGTGTTTATGAGAAATCTGCGCGGGAAATACTGCGGGGCAGACTCTAGTTTCTTTATATTTTCTTCTGTAATGCGTATATCTGGAATGACCGATAAAGTACAGCCCCAACCGTTTGTGATAGAGACTTGCAATTTGTGAATTAGTTAGGAAATGTTTATATATGGACTAATAAATGAAATCCCATAATTTCTTTGGGAACCGATAAACATTTTACATTTTAAATTAAATCGTGGGCAAAGTTGTTGGAATATAACACGCTGGATTTTATATAATTAAACCTTGACATAAGTTTAAGATCCAGATCTTATATTTAGCTCAGACAACACAAATGTTTTAAATGGGTACTAAAACTTCAGCGAAATGCGTACCTTACTTGAATTCTTACCTAAACTTTTTCTTTCGTTTTTACATTTCAACCGTAAAGGAAAGCTACAAATTTTTTCAAACAAAGTTTTCTTTTATTCATCACTATTATCTTAGCCAATAGACGTTCACTGCTGGACATAGGCCTACCCCACAGAGAGCCACAATCATCAGTCTTGTGCAACCCACATTCAGTGCACTCCCGCAATCTTCACTAGGTCTTCTGACCTCTTTTCATTTATTTAAGTATGCTATTTTTTTTGTTTTCAGGAGAAACCGCGAAAACATGGCAAAAAGTTTCCTTAACTTGATGTGCTACTGCTACGTCATAGTATTGGCTGTTTGCGTAGGTAAGTTCTATTTAACGACAATAACGTCTCGCTTATTACATTAATATAGAAAAAATATTGTATAAGTTTTGCCTGAACCGACCTCAATAAAGCGATTTCAAATATCCAGGTCCTTGTAGAATCTAGTAGGTATCAATTAAAAAATATTTAAAAAAATACTGTAAGCCCACAGTTCCGTGGCACAATTTCATTCTTCTTTTAATGTGGAGGAAAATTTAACACCCGGCAGGAATTGATCCTGTATAACTAACCAATTCCTGAAAACAAAATTGAATAATAATGAACCGTGCTCACTCGAGGTACTTTGAAAGTTTTTGTAAAAAAAACTAAAAACGTTGTGTAGCATCAGAGCAAAGACATAATACGGTGGCTTAGCTGGTGCCAAACGAGTCAGGGGGTGGAGGGCAATGCTTAGGGGGGTGAAAAAGAAGTCCATCGGCCTTAATAAGTTTTTTTTTTAAAGTAATAAAAAAAAAAGTAATTTATTTGAGTCATATATCATGCAAAAACTTAGTCCTGAAAATTTTCGCCATGAGAAAAAAAATACCGTGTATACTTAATATTATGTTTTGCCATTCTTGCAGATTTCAACTTGTTTTCCGTATACATTGCTTTATTTTTTTCATAATGTTCAAAAATAACAACTACAATTATTGAAGATTTTTTTTTTGTTTTGTTTCATTCTTCAGATCAAGGTGACGGCCGGTGGAGGCGGCGCGGCCGCGCGAAGCTCGAGCATGATATCGTTATTTTCAGAAAAATAGCTGGTAAGAGGGGTCCCATTATATTAAAAAAATCGCAGACGTGTCGCAGATGGCTTGACATATTTCTCACTCAAATGGAAACCTTTTATTTTACAGATGATATTGAGCAAGAAATTGAAGATTTTTACGATCAATATCCCGACAAAGAAGTCCTGTATGACGAAATTGATGAGTTCTATCACCAACATCCGGGCGTCGATGGAGAAGAGACGGACTATGCTAAGGGTAACGAGTTCAGAAAAGCCTCGAATTTCATCCCTTTGAACGTTACTAGTGATTCGACAGAAGATAAAAATGGAAGCGTTCCTAATCGCTCAATGAAACACGATACCTTTGAGTTTCTTCCGCTTGTTAAACACAAATCGAGGAACAACGATCGCGAGGCAGGTGACAAAAAATATAATTGGCCCAAGTTCGAAGAAATCTTACTGTCTATCGGGAAAAGATACGACTGGAAAAATGACCGATGGGTCAAAGTTAAGGATAAAAACAAAACTCCTAGCCCGATTCCGGATGATGTAAATAGTAGAGTAAGTTTTCTTGCAAAACATAGGTTTATTTATAGGATGATTAAATTAAGTAGAAGTAAATCGAAAAGAAATGTAGTTGTTGCTGTTAAAGCTGTGAGATAATAATATTTTTATCATTAAATATCTGTTGTATTACAAATACTTTGTTGAGATTTATAGTTACGTACATTTTGGGACCAACAGAGGAGAGATGACGCTTAAGACGCAAACTTGTATCCATAGAATAATTTATTTCTGCTTCCTTATTTTTTTCCTTCCTTAGCTTTTTAGATTTCAATAAGTAAAATATGCATAAAATACATTCTTTTAAGCTACAATAAAAATTAAGAATAAATTATTTAACTAAATTTATTCGTTTTATTTAAATAATATAAGTATTTTAAAAGTTAAAGTTAAAAAACATTTTATTACACAATAAAGATACAAAAGAACATTTTACAAATTACAACATAATTAAATTTGCATGCAATGGGCGATCTTATTACTTAAAGCGATTTCTTCCAGGCAAACCACGGTATTAATACTCATATTCGATAAAAATTACATTTTAATTTGAACAAAATTCGTAACGTGTACGGTAACGGTTCCCCTAACAAGCAGCGTAACATAACATTTCATAAATAATAAATATTGTCATCATTTTTTCATTCCAACACTCTTTGATAACCAATAAGAGAAGACCTGTCATCGTGTGAACAAGTAACAATGTCTGGTCATACGAGACTCAGAAGGGTGGGCCAAAACACATTGGAGCACTGCAGGACCCGTATCATACTGCTTTACAGTAATTTATCACGTTGTTTCCTGTATGCTCCGCCCTGTATAAAGGAGTTTACAGGTAATTTGTTAGCAACATGTGTTGCCCGTATTCCAGACTCGAAGCCGGGATGGGACGGAATTGGACTTGTACCAAGAAGTGATTCATGCAGTTTGGAAAACATATTGTGCACGAAATATCTCAAGCTGGCGCAAACGTTTCAAATGTTTTCGACGCGATGTTGTTGGTTCTAGTTAAGTACGTCAAAGTAAATAATATTATAAAGATTTCAGATCCGTCCGAGCAACTTGTTAGAGAATCTAATTGTGTAACAGTGTACTAGCGAAATATATGAACTTTATGTCTCGTAAGTAATCAATTTTAATGCCTAATTTATGATGACTATTGCAACCAACGCTTTTTTCTTTTTAAAAATTATAAGAAAGAATATTAATTTAAATAAGAACACGCGTATAGACTTCATCTTCTTCTGATCCTGTTTCTTTCTTTGATTGGCGGTTTTGAGCAACATCGGGTAACGTCTCCCAGTTAAGTCCTAAACTAGCTGCTTCTTGCAGCGTGCGACCGGGCGACCCTTTCTGCGTCTTCCGGAGGGCTACCTCAACTAGATCTTCCTTGAAACTTCATCCATCTGATATTCTTAGCGAGTGCCCTATCCAACGCCACTTTCTAGTTCGGATTGCCTTTTCAATGTATGGACTTGATAATCAGTTGAAATTGGCACCCAGTTTGTTAGTGGGAAACTTTAGCAAAAGAAACTGCCCGCAGCACAACTGCTATTGTAACTGTGCCGAGAGGGAATAAAATATATACTTAACAAACTAACAAACAAAATTTATATATTTACCGTATTATTCATAAAGTACACTGGAGGTTTACTTTCTCTGGTTTGTTGTATGGTAAATACGTGACATCCAGTCTAAATTGACATAATTATGGACTTCAAATAACTAAAATGCTCTTTAACTTTTTATGAATAACAGAACAGGACTAATCTTTTAAGATATAAATTTTAACGATCTAAATATTGATTAATATACCTATACAATAAGTATGTATCAAGAAAGCTCGTTTCATATAATGTCAAACATGAGCCCGAATGAGGCGATGAGACGATGCTACAATACCAATGTTTGCGAGGGTCCTGAGTAGTATGTACTTACCTTTGTAAACAATCTGCTGTTTGACCGAGGTGTCTGTTTGACGAGGGGCACCTTTTTCGAGGATTTCAGATGTCACAAATAATAATTTTCTTTTTCCTATCTTTATGCAATATCGCATTTACTTTACAGTGGTGGACACGGCCGGCGTAATACTTCCGGGTTTACTGTATTGCAAAATTTGCTAAATATCTCTTGTTATTTGGCATAACAAGTCTAGTGAAAATTAGACCATACACAAAAGTGTTACGTCGTCCTTGTCTTGTCCTTGTCCACTGTACAGTGCCAGGGTTTAAAGGAAACTAGCTATGGAATAATGTATAGTGTGGTGAACTACAAACTGTATGAAATTGAACCCAGTAAAATAAAACAAAATGTTAATTATTTTATGTGAATCACGTATCTTGCGCCTACCTGCTATATTATTGTATATATTTCTTTGGTAGGAGGACATTCCTCGCTGGCAACCCCAGCGATTTATCAAGCCCATGTGTTGCTAGGGCACGAGTTTTTTCACAGATTACTTACGGAAAAAACAAAGACGTACGTGATGTCTGGTTACGATCGTGACTGGAATGGGACACTAGAGCCACTGTAAATCTCTAGACGAACCATATTTTTTTTGAGTTTTCATGATTTTCTACAGATTGTTGCATTGATCACAGTTTCTACAAAAATAAAGCCCCTTACTGTATTTTCGTCTCAAGCAGCGTATAAGATAATAACCTACCATGTTGCCCTCCAATCCGTAGGATCCTATATCAATTTGTCTTCGTAGAACTGCACACAATAATTTAATCAACTAAAGCTTGTATCTTAAAAGATTATTTTGCAAACAATTTTTATTTCATTACTGTAGATAAACATGTTTTTCTCATAACAATTTCCTTTATCCAATCTGATAACCAAGATATTACACTAAAATAAAACCTTGCTGGTTAGCTCTGACAAAGTGTATTAGAAAAACCTTTTACGTGGATTAGGTAGGTATATGAGGATACGCGGAACTCTGCAAACAGGTAAGCAAGTTCGCGCAAATACCGACGATACCGCGCTTGTTTTATGCTAACAAACTTATTGTTCTATCAGTTGTTACCGTGTATGTTCTATAGACAATTTGAAGAAAGAAGTTTCCACTGAATAATGTGTATTCAAAATAATAATTGTTGTGATTTTGGGATTTTAGCTTAGATTAAATCAAATAAAAATTAATTCAGTGTTTTTATTCAGTATCCGTTGTAATCTATATATATAAAACTCTTCCGTTACTGACTGACTGACTGACTGACTGACTGACTGACAGACAACGCAGGAACTGGAAAAAATGGGATTTTTGTGTTTATGAGAAATCTTCGCGGGGAAAACCGCGGGGCAGCCTCTAGTGCACTAACAACCTTGTTACATGTCACACACATAAACTTAGTATTTTTTATTAATATTTTAACATAGAAACAAGTACCTAATAAAAAAGGGATCTGTAACTTTTTGTTTAAAGTCATATTTTATTGCAACAGTAATATGGATACTAAGCTTAAACTTGGCTTGGCTAATCAATATATATAAAACTCTTCCGTTACTGACTGACTGACAGACAACGCAGAGCCGAAACTACTGGGCGTACAAAGCTGAAATTTGGTACGTGGATTCCTTGGGGAGTGTAGGTGAGCACTAAGAAGGGATTTCCTGAAAGTCCCACGGGAACGGGAAAAAACGGGATTTTTGTGTTTATGAGAAATCTGCGCGGGAAAAACCGCGGGGCAGCCTCTAGTGTAATATATCACTGAACACCGAATAGTGTCAAAGGCCATCAAACCGTCCAACAAAAACTTATTGAGAGGCCCTTTTACAACGATACTAAAGAAAATTATGAAAAAAAAAACTCATTGCTAATAATATCAAAACAGTGGTTTTGTATTACATAAGACAACTTACCATTTAATGATTTTTGACCAAAGTGAGTATATATAGCAACATTTTCACAGTACATTTCTTAAACCCAAAAATACTTATCAAGATTATCTAGTGTCCTTCAGGATTACAGAGAAAATTAAACCCTCTTAGAACCAGAAGTTCAAATTTCGATACTTACGTAGTAAGTTAATTATGATACATAGATATTCTTTTAAAGTAACATTTGAAAATAACAAAAGAAAAGGTTGTAAGGTAATAAAATGTAAAATTAATTTTGTTAATTTTAATATGGCCTTGGTAAAACATGTCAGTTCAGTAGACGTGTGAGTGTGTGTCTGTCTAGTGAATAGTCTCTTTTCGAGCGATGATTAATGAATATTACATTACACAAAATACAAATGTACGAAACGCTTAGAAATGTGAGAAACCCGAAAAGTAATTTGTCCACACCACACGACAATGATACTTAATCAAAATTTTGAAATTAACTTTTATTAATGTTCACTTTGAGTGTTTTCTACATTTAGGTATTATTAATAAAGCACACAAGGTGGTAAATTAATTAATGTAGTGTATAGGGTCTTTTACAAAATTTATGAAGAAAACAACACAGTCAATTATAAACACCTATCTATACACATTAAAATGACATAAATAAATAAAAAAAATAACAATAAATATTCTATGTGCAAAATATTTTAATAAATAAAAGTCGGAAATTAAATACATTGAAATCTACCACAGATTACGTATTTTTACAAGGATAACATTTTTATATTTGTGTATGTTATTATAAGTAATATTTATTTATTTTCATTATGTTTTTAATCAATGTAATTAAAAGACTCGAGCCTTGGTAATGCCGTGTCCGGGACAGCCTTCACAAAACATTTTATACTAAAACAGAAGAAAAATAAAAACAGGTCTCACAGGTCACCTATACTTGCTAATTATGTCTACATAAAAAGAGGCTCTCTAAAATATTTGAGCAGCAGAATTACTTCAAAACATGCTTTATTAAAACGAAGCAAGATAGACAGTCACAATATCCACAAGACGACTAAAGAAGGTTGTAGACGGCCGCGGAGGCGCGTCTTCGGCAATATTGTATGGCAACCGGGACCTACAACAGTGTAAGTAAATGCTCCACGCAAATTGAATTGCCGAAGTAAGCGAGTTAAAACGTTTAGTAGGTAGCCGCCTCGACGCCCGCCCTTGC
The DNA here is from genome assembly GCA_951802225.1 of Euspilapteryx auroguttella. NCBI lineage: Eukaryota > Metazoa > Arthropoda > Insecta > Lepidoptera > Gracillariidae > Euspilapteryx > Euspilapteryx auroguttella. The sequence continues at coordinate 6,197,366 of OX637651.1, forward strand.
TTTACGAGGCAGACTCGACTCGATAATTTCGCTTTATGCCCCTCTCACGTTTTGTAGATGGCGAACTTCTTTGAATTTCCAGGTGTAATTTCCCAGGGGCTTTTCCTCGAAACATTTGTGTGTGTTATTGTGTCTGATATTATGAGAAAGGGGTATAAAACATTAATTTAGTCCTCTTCATTCCAAGGAAAATTCTGCTGAAGAAGCCAATTAAGTTAATCTCTACGTTTTTGGTTGAGATATTTCGTCTTTTTTCCCGCTTCCAAATTCTTTTCAATTTACATACGAAACGTATCAGACAAACGAAAAGGAACACCTTTCAAATAACGGTATTCTTTCAATTTCATCCCTTCATCAATATTCACGCAAGCTGGATTTTCACAAATAACGAATTCTACTCGTATTAACTTATAAAAAATATTAAACGACAGAACTTCAGCACTCGAGGCTGGACGAAGAAAATAAAAATGTACTTTATATATTATCTAACTAATTAATTTTATTAAGTTTTTTTTAAATACGTAATTATTATGAACATTAGTTATTACATATCAAATCTTTAACTTAAAGGCATATTTTCGTTCTTAGGTCTTTTAAAACGTTGAGAGGGCATTCTGGTTCCTTACATACAGCAAGGGACTACGATTTGATACATTTATTTAGGGCTCAATTTAAAAGTTTACGGGTTGTTATAAACTGAAATAATAATTTCTTCTTACAAAATATTATTTTGAAAATACGCTTCAAATGAGCTTTTTTTTATTTTAAACGATATTAAATACCACGGGGCAAATTCCTGTAACCAACTATTAAAAACGATAAATTAAATACGTTTTAAATTCCGTTGTAAACAAAATCAAAACCACGGTAAAGAGCATAATTTTTCTGTATTATCTGTCCTTTTTTATTAAATAATCTAACAAGATGTATTTGTAATTCTTATAAGTGTAAAAAATAATCAACTGAGGTACAGTGGCGGTCTAGGAAGGCGTAACAGATTTGTGCATGGTCTCGTGCGTCCTAGACTGTTTTACCAAAGAGCAAGAGCTATTTTGCAATACAGAAAAACCGAAAATGTTACGCCGCGCCGTCCTGAACGGCCACTGTACTTCAGCATTATGTTAAATAAACAATGTGATGAGACGTGCCACACCGAAATACCGTGCATACAAGTAAACACAAACTTTCGTACAACAAGAAATCAAAAACGAATCATATAATACGATTCCGATCGTTACCAAACAAATTACCTATAATAAGTATCAACCAGCCTTACATAGTAAGTAAGACGTTCGACGCACCCTCCCCGCACCCCCACTTTCCTTTCCTTTGATCGTCTTCTATAATTTTATGCAATTAAGGAGGGTCGCCGAAATCATTGACGAAGCCGTAATAAGTGGGATGTGGTCGTAGGCGTAGGGCACTTATGAGTACAGACTTATTAGATTTATGAGGAAGAAAACAAGAACTGTAAGGCTACGAACGCACAGGCGGTTTTTTGCCGCGCGGATTTTATGTAACATACTGAATCCTATGGAAGTGTGCGCACCAGCGGATAAAAAACCGCGCGGTTAAAAATCCGCTGTCGCGGTTTTATTTCCGCGCGGCTAAAAATTCGCCTGTACCTTCGTGGCCTATGAATAAGGTTGAAAATGAAATAACAACCTTTCCAACCGCGCGGAAATAAAACTGCAACAGCGGATTTTTATCCGCGCGGTTTGTTACCGCGCGGATAAAAATCCGCCTGTGCGTTTGTAGCCTTATGTAGAACAAGACACTCGATACAAATTTAATACATTTCTTTAACAAATCAAAAATTACTTGTGATTAACCAAAATTACATTCAATAATAAAATAATATAGATACATTACTTCGATATATAATATGTTAGGTATCCTTACCGATGATCTATACCTCTACGTTTGGAAGGGCATCTACTACTAGCTGAACTATTTACTACTCAATGATATCAAAAACCTTATTGACATCATTTAGGTAAGTATATTAATAAAAGTAGAAGTTAATAACGTTAAAACATCTTTACAAGACACACACTATCTATTTCCCGAAATTCCCATGCGATACGAAAGCATTCAAAAATAATACGAAAACACTCAAAGGTCCCTTTTCTATACAAGCAAGGACTAGGCTAAGCTTACACAAAAAAGTAATTCTTTTCAGGAGTCTAATACCGACCTTTTCTTATCGAGATGGGCTCAGAGCTTGTATGGAAAAAGGCCAGCAGTCTTTTCATACCGTCCATAGTAAAGTATGAATGACGATGCGTGCTTTCAGGAACGTCTTTAATAGTAGATCTTTGGAAGATAAGAGCGATTATACCTAATAAAGATACTCAAGCTAAACAAAGAAAGAAAGACAATAAAATTTGTGGATTTGTAGAATGTACTTTTGAGTAACGGTAGTTCTTCAAAAACCAATGAATTTAGCTGATAAGACCTAGGGCTGTGAAGATAGCATGCAATATAAACATTGAATACTTTATACCTGGTTTGCATAATACGTTTGTGATTGAGACAAATTTATATTTAAACTTATTATGTCGACTCGCGTGATAAGCGGAAATAACCGGCGCGGCGTCATTCGTAGACGACATTCATTGTTATCGAGCTTTGTTGAGAGGTTTATTTAACTATGACATGATTAAGATAATAAATTGATTGTGGTATATTGAAATGCCTGCTATCAGTCGCAATATTGGGTAAAGTATAACTTCAAAATCAAATATAATCTAAACAACTTACTAAAATTTAGTTTGCTAATAATATATGAAATGTATGGTTACACGTAAAGCATTCATTTCTTCAGTATTTGAAGGTTAATTAATTACCTCGTATGGGTTCAAACTGTGCGTAGGTAAGTATATTTAGGCTAGCTTAAATTTAAAATATTAAACAATTTGCTGTTTCTATAAAGTATCAGGAAAACTGTATTACTTTGATAAAAACTTAGAAATTTACTTCAATAAACTAGAAAAAGGTGTGAATACAATAATTAATAATAAAAAAAAAAACAGTTAAATACATAATACATAATTTTTAGTCATAATATTTTAAAGATAAATATCACACATTTAACTTTATTAATTTGATTCTTATTCAACTTTGAAACAATGAAGATTTGATTCCAACTTGCGTGAAAACCCCAAGTCGCAGTTTCCTTCCACGAATTGTGAAATCTTCGAATTACTCGCAAATTACGAGAAGAATATTCTCTCTACCTGTGTAAATATAATAACATGTAGGTACCGTAATCTAGGTTGTTAACTAAGCACGAGTATAAAGCAAAGGTACACCTGAAAAACTTATTAGATTCAAATGAAAAGGTAAAACCCACTCGTATAAGCTTCGAAAATAAAAAAACGCGTCTTTTGACGAGCTGGCCGCTTTTGCCTTGTTAATTCCAGACTGATTAGATAACTGAAGAATCTCCTGTTATGACCTGTCTCTATAATTGTTATAGATGTATTTCTCTCTAGTCGCAGTTGTATTTTTTATTTAGCGGTTTTGCCAATTTAATTTATTAACACAAAGGTTAACAAGAGAACAGAAAGGTTTATTAAGTTTAATTATTTTATATCGTTTTAATAAGCATAATATCTAAAATATTTTCGTATTAAAATTTTATGTAAGTAGGTACCTATAATATTTGTTGTATCTTGACTTCATAAAGTGTAGTTCAAAATCCACGTCTTGAGAAATGTTCCTAAAGTACTTGGTTGCGCGTCTCAAAGGGCCTCATATTTTACAATGCGGAAGACCGCGTCTGATACTTCAAGGTAATTAATGCCAGCGTTATTTATGGGTTAAATAATATTATTAACGGGTTTTATTGCTCGGGCTTCAGGAAGGTAACAATCTTATGTAATTAAAAATTCAAGTGATACAAAGAAAATGATTTAATGTAGATGCCTACTTTACCTATTATTATTGTTTCATAAACAGAAAAAATTATGTACAAAAACGTTAATGTTTAGGTAAATTATAAAAAAAGCAAGCCTATATTATCTTTTTTTTAGAGAATTCTACAAAAGTATTTTATTATTTTTTATATTAAAATTAAATTTATTATATTTTAGTACATTTTATTACTATTTCTATAAGTATTATTTTCTGGTAGAGCCTATTTAAAGACGTCGTCGGTAGGTATAATAGTTTCTTTGTAACTCCAAGAATATTAAAACGAACATAATCGTGTCCGTATCTTTTGGTAAGTTATATAATTTTTTTAATGAATCGTTGTTTCAAACGAAGATTACAATATTTTTTTTAAATGGTTTTAGTACATTACGAACCTCATTTTGTCCCATTCCAACAGCTTATTTCACACTTTATGATTCTGTAAACAAGATTATATAGCTCACACTCTTTACTAAAAACGTGTTAAATTGTAATGTTACAAGACTACTTACAGGTTTTAGTGCTTTCATTTGTAATAAAAATGTTATATGCTGAACAGTAGATAAGTAGGTGAGGTAACAAACTTATGAATTTAGTAAGATTGAACAGTTAACACAGCAAATTGTGAACGTTTGTATTGATAAGCTTACCATCAGTAGATTAAATTCTTGTCTCCAAGTTTGAACCGGATTTCCCATGCTGAGAAATCCATGAATTTTATTACGATTTTAAAACGAAATATTTTTTTTTGGTAGCTGTACATATTTTTTTGGTTTGTGTAAATAAATAAAGGCCTTTCTCAGATATCTAAAAATATATCTTAAATCTCGACCGAAAGGGTCAATAGCACTTTAACTTGAGTGCTCTACTACGACGTAGTAAATTTCGCACGCCATGGAAGCTGTTTCACTTGTCGTCCACGTGATATTACTCAGCTTTATTTTTGTTTCTTTGCGTCCATTATTTAGATGAAACAGCTGGGGGTTGCTTAATGGGCTTTTGTTTCTCTTTTATAGCATTTGTTTTAAAAATATATTAAAAAAAAGACAATGCAAATGCTTTTTTTGTTTTTGAATAGTCAAATCGTATAATCGCCATCAAGCGCCGCATGATATGTATTATTTACGGCTATCATAAACACATAGTTAAGTAAATAGTAGAAGGATATTAATTATATTACTTTTTCATGTGATGACAAACCTTTATACGTTTTACCTACCCTACCAAAAACCCAATGAAACCGAAACCTTCATTATGGGCTTTTATCACAAAATAAAGGTAGGTGAGGACAAATCCTAATCAGGGTTCGGCATCGGCATCTTGTAGCGGAACCCTTGCTTTCCCACGGGAATCTCGCTCAATTTTGTCTTAACAAGAAAACTTTAAGGGAAACCCTCAATTTCTTGTTCTTAATTAAAAAGACTGAGAGACCGGCGTCTAAGGTGTAGTTAGGGAAGTTTCATAAAATTTAATCCTCGCAGAGAAAGTTTTAATTTAGTTCTATTTATTTTATTCGTTAACGGAGCACATCTCAATTCTCGTTAGCAGTTTGTGGACGAGAAGCTTTGTAAAGTTAAATTTTCTTCCTAGTCACACTGGATCAAGATGTTATATTTTACTTACAGTTTTGTCTGGTTACCGCATACATAGCCAACATCTGTTCCATCCGTGTAGAATCACAAGTATCACTAGAAATATATTGAAAAAAAAAATATATTCACACAAGATCATTGCGATCGTGTTTTCATCCGCTGGATTTATATTGTACCAATTATAATAAATCCATCATATTATTTTTTTAAAGTAAAAAAAAAATGTAATGTTACAAGACTACTTACAGGTTTTAGTGCTTTCATTTGTAATAAAAATGTTATATGCTGAACAGTAGATAAGTAGGTGAGGTAACAAACTTATGAATTTAGTAAGATTGAACAGTTAACACAGCAAATTGTGAACGTTTGTATTGATAAGCTTACCATCAGTAGATTAAATTCTTGTCTCCAAGTTTGAACCGGATTTCCCATGCTGAGAAATCCATGAATTTTATTACGATTTTAAAACGAAATATTTTTTTTTGGTAGCTGTACATATTTTTTTGGTTTGTGTAATTATATAAAGGCCTTTCTCAGATATCTAAAAATATATCTTAAATCTCGACCGAAAGGGTCAATAGCACTTTAACTTGAGTGCTCTACTACGACGTAGTAAATTTCGCACGCCATGGAAGCTGTTTCACTTGTCGTTCACGTGATATTACTCAGCTTTATTTTTGTTTCTTTGCGTCCATTATTTAGATGAAACAGCTGGGGGTTGCTTAATGGGCTTTTGTTTCTCTTCTATAGCATCTCTCTTTTTTAAAGTAAAAAAATATCTAAGAGTAGAAACACTGACGCACAGTTTCGTTATTTCTAAGCTCTGTTGGAGTTGAAAAATAAAAGATAGGCCTAAACTGCTAGTTTTAATATATCTTATAGCTTTACTGATAAGTAAACTACAGGTTTTTAATTTAATTCATTGTTATATTGCTATCCAAGTAGTGTGTGTTATCAAACATTGTGTCAAACACAACTTCTCTGGCGGCGCTCTGGAACTTGCAATTTGCCGGTATTGGCAAGTAACTTTGACAAACCTAGTTGTCGGGTATCAAAGCGGTGATTTTCTTAAATCTAGAATCTAATAGATACCTTAGAAGTAATTAAACAACTACAAATATAAATAAAGTAGAATTAAGAATAACTTAAGCAATATTGGAATTATTACCAGATATGCAACTGAGAAGAAAAGATTGCTTCAATAAAAAAAAGAGTCCAAAATTCCAAAAGAAAAAAAAAAGGATTTTGTTTTTATGAAATACGATAAATTATTAAACATGGATAGTACTTGCGTCTAGTCTGCTTCACATCGCCATAGTACCCATTTTAAACTTAGGTCAGCTCCAGTGAGCTCAACTCGAGTTAGTCAAGGTTTCAGCGAGACAAGACGGCAATGAACTTCTTAATTCTATTAGAGCGATCGCTACAGTTCCTAATAAGGACAGCTAGAGTTGCACCGGTAAGGTGGTGAAAGTTAGTTGGTATGTTTTTTGCCATCAAGTGAGATTTCTTTGAAAAATAACAAAATAATTGTTGCTAAAAAGTAATTTTAATTTATAACAGAATTCTTTTTACTATCTGCCCAATAATAAAGGTAAAATAAGAAATGTTTAATAAAATATCAATAAAAAAATAAAAAACAGGAAGACAAAATTTTCTTTAGAACATCAAAATACAATTTCAATAAAAACTTCAATCTAAAGCGAAAGGAAATTTACCCCAAGAGATAAAAATGTTGATGGCTAACAGTAAAAATAAAATAGCTTGGGCATAAAGCCATAAATCAATAATTTTTTTTTATACGATACAATCCCTGGGAGCTTATCTTAAGTATTTTCTTGAACAAATATTTTTAGTATTGGTAGACACTTAACCAAAATCAATTATCTTATTAAATATGGCGTTAATAAGATTTTTAAAAAAGTAACAAACAACATTGTATAATACCTAACAAGTTTTTTTTACTATAATAAATAACCTTTCGATTCCTTTTCCGTTTGGCTTTAAAAACTTTTCTTGTATTACCAACTGAACAAATGCACGCATATAAAATATCATCCATAACCCAGAAAGGAGTGAGTGGAGAGCGGAAGTGCCTTTGGACGTTACAACTGACTAAAAATATAACACAAACATTTTCAAAGTCGGTCTATGCTATAGCATAGCTTGAACAATGCCTATGCAACCTACAGCCAATCTGCCTCTATCATTGCATCCACATCACACCCGCATAGTCGCGTTGCATTGGGGACATAAGACTTGTAAATCAGACTTAATCCGATAGTGCAATTTCGTGTCACGTTATCTGATACTGCTATCTTGGGATAGGTACAGTCCGGAGTTCATGCATTTGATTAAACCGAAGGCATTAAGTGTATTATCAGAAGAACGAGAATTGTTTCAGCTGTGTGTGCAATGAAATTTATTCGATAGTAATAACTTTCCTAAATTGATTGTATTTTTATTCACGCGACTAAACATATAATATATACTTAGGTACGTTTTATGTCTTATTTATTATTCATTGTTTATTGTTTAATCTACTTTCTTCACGTTTTTGCGCAGATCAAAGCAACTTAAAAAAAATCACCAATACAAAAATAAATTCGCAGTCATCTAGATTTTTTTAATAATACACGAAACAAATCTCAAAACAGCAAAGTTATTTTGTAGAAAGTTGTAATTTTCATTATAAAGCATGCCGACTGCCATAATTCAAAAGATATTTAAAAAGAAATTCGTTATAGAAGAGAAAGCACCCTATGGAGTTGTCACCACATACAGAGGAAGAGGGTAACATGCAAAGCTCCTTATTAATTGTACTCACATAGAAATAGCTTTTTATTTTGTCTCTCGGAATACTTTATATACCTTGCGGGCGCAGCACGACTAAGGTGACATGACCATGAAATGAATAAGTTCTGTTATTAATTTCATGAAACTGCTCTGACGTTCGATTATGGAGTAGAGAGGCTAAATAAATTTTGTGAGCGTTTACTTAAGACATGCTATGCCCCCAGCAGGTTTACTTAAGTGTGGTAAAATGCTTAAAACGTACCTACCTACATTCGCGTGATATATGATTTTAATACCAAACAAATTCATATTCGTTTATTTTTCATTAATAGCAGAAACAAACATTATCTACCTATAATTACTACTACTACTTCGTTATTAAGAGCCATAGCACAGCTAAAGTAGCGCCATCCGAGAAAAAAATAAATATCTTCTAAACTAAGGCAAATATCAAAAATGTGAAACAGTATTCCCCTAGGAAATTCAGCCTAGTATTTTAAGGGCATTGTTGTAAAGCTTTTAGGTTAAAGACTACAGAAAGCTACTGATTGTTGCCAAAAGTGGCCGTTTTTAGCAACAATCAGTAGCTTTCTGTGGTCTTTAACCTAAAAGCTATACAACAATGCCCTAAAAATACTAGGCTGCATTATCCATTATCTGTTTCACATTTTTGATATTTGCCTTAGTTAGGAGATATTTAATTTTTTTCTCGAGTGGCGCTACTTTAGCTGTGCTATGCCTCTTAAAAAAAGCAAATAAAAAACAATCACAAACATCGATCTTTTTTTAATGTTAGGCCCAGACCAGAAAAGCAAAAAATATAAATTTATTATGTAGATCAGCAAAATAGTCCGTTAGTAAAATAGGTTTATGTTGTCAACATTCAGGCCAAATTAAAAAAATAAAACCAATGTGTTTACTGAATTAAAAAGAAGATATCCAAATAATATTAACATCAGAGCAATAAATAACTATCCTTTTCCTTTATGCTACCCCGCTGCCGCGTGCAGGACCCCCCATATCAACAACGTCGGACCCATTTCAAGTAAACTAAGAAGTATAGTCAATATTTCGAAAATTCAAGAGTAACAATGTAGTTTTAATTTTTAACAATATTTCAGAATAAGAAAGAACCAAGTTAATAAAAAAAATTGGTACGTTTTTTGAGAAATGGATTCCGATAAAAAATATTAAATATACTTTTTGACCATTACAATAAATTGTATGAAAGATTAGTTTTGTGCACGTAACGATTTTGGACTGTAAACTAATAAAAATAACTAACTACAACTAACTACTACTAACTATAACTAATTAAAATATGTACTACAGATACTACCTAAGTATTTTTTTAAAAATTAAATTTGCTTTTGTTTACTTCAGAGATAACATTTGCACATCATGAAGCATTTATAAGCCTTAAATAGAGTAACACTGAATTTGCATCTGCAGGAATTACTTGCAGCGTCTGGAACAATTCGGCACAGCAATCCAGGCCTACGACGAGGCTCTGAGGTGGAATGTAAGTAACAAATAGGTATTTTCAACCACATACTGTAAAGTGTGTAAAATAGTGACAAACTTGTTACTAAGTCAAAACGCAATGAAAGGTCAATTTAAAATACTACGCAACAAATAATACAGACCGACCTTAAATAACGAGATACAAAAAAAAAAATTTTGCAAATATATAATGCCGCCTCCGTAGCTCAGTAGCGTAGCGCGTTGCGCCACGGCACGGAAGGTTGTGGGTTCGATCCCCGCAGAAAACACCACATATTGATTTCTCACAAAAATCACGTTGTGGTTGTTTTCGGTTGGATAGGACATTGCAGGCTTGAATCACCTGATTGTCCGAAAAGTAAGATGATTCCGTGCTTCGGAAGGCACGTTAAGCCGTTGGTCCCGGCCGCAGTAGTGGTCGTTCCAACCGCGGCGACAAGCTGGCCCCTTGTCACGTTGGTAATAAAGCATAAACTCGGCTAAACGTGGGTCCGGCTCTCAAGCCGGTGCCTCTGCCTAACCCTCCGGGGAATAAAAGGCGTGATATTATGTATGTGTGTATGTATAATGCTCGTCACAAATTGACACAAGAACCAACGTGGTAGATATCCGTTGATATGTGGAATATGTAAATAAAGTAGCAGGCTTCAGAGTCGCACTGATGAGAGTAGGATAAACAAAACCAACCTAGGATTTAAAACTACGAGACGCAAGACGTTTAAAAGTGACATACAATAGAAAACTAAACTAAGATCTAGGATGATAATCACCTCAGAGAAAGGAAACCGCCGTTAATCTGAGATGATCACGATGTTAGCTGTCAAAAATGGTGCTATTTTTGTATTCTCTATTCTTAATATGAATTTATCTATCAATGATAGCCAAGTTTTCAGGTATTTTCTTTATGAAATTATTTACTGAGAGAAACTCCGCTCGTAGAGCTGTGCATTTCGCATGCTTCAAAGCGACGAGGTATTTGCACAATCTTCCGCGGTTCCGTGTTATGCATATGCTCACAGAGAGTGCAAAGTCGGAGGAACGAGACCTGGGAACATTTTGTAAACTGCTAGGTATTGGTTTCACGACTATTATTACTTTAGAAAAAATTATTTTGTTTCATTTCCAGGACAGAGATGTCCGGTCACTCCTCGGTCGCAGCGTTGCTAGAGCTAAGGCCACGCACTACGAGGGTGCTTTAGCTGATGTAGTTCAAGCTTTAGGTGATAATTTTTTCGTATTCGTATTTTTATTATAGTAAGTCTTCCCAAAAGACAAGCTTAGATTTATGAAGATAACTTTGACTAAAACTACCAAAACTTAGCGGCGTAATGGTGAAGCCAGAAAGTTTTATACATCAGTTTTACGAAAAGAATAATTTAATAGAAAACTGTAGTAAGGTTGAGTTTTATAGAAAAAAGCAGTCTAAGTAAACAGAAACTGTTCTACAAATAATAAAGCTTATTCTCTACCGACAGGAAACTGAAAATTGTTTATTCCAGAATTCTTAGGAAAAATGGTTGACTAGGTAGTAATTGTATTATCAGATTTAAACTTGTTATAAATAACCTTGTAAGTACTTATTTCAGAACTAGAACCCGAGAACCTAACCGCCCAACAAATCAGAGCTCAAACGGAGTATGAGAGGTGTGCATTTGAGCGTGCTCTGGTTCTGGCACACAGAGGGCAGCGCGGCAGACGCTTCCCACCCGACTTCGCAGAGTGCGCGCGACATGCTGAAGAAACGGTTTACATTCTTTAATTATCTTTCGTAACTAGTTTGCATCACGAACTTTTAAGTTTAAACTTGTGAAAATGGATAAGATAATGGTTTTAAGAACTTTGACATGCCAAACTTATAATAATTATCTTGCTGTGGAAAGAAAACATAAAAATGTATAGAGAATCATAACGTAATTTATAAGAAAAAGGTAGTTACGGGGTTAAAATAGAGTAGCTGTTAATAAATAGGTACAGTGGTGGTCAAGGACGGCGTACAACTTCAGGTTTTTCTTTATTGCATAATATAGCTGTTGTCCTTTGGTAATAAGGTCAAGGACGCACTCTCGTGCAAATCCAATTTACATAAACAAATTTGTTATGCGCTCCTAGACTTAAATGTAGTAAATTCTTATTTCTGACTATACATAACAATAAATAAAATTCGTACAAAAAGTGTTAAAATTGCAAATGCAATGACTAGTTATATTGTCAGTTCGTTTTACTTCTATAGAAATCCGAAAGCGCTAGGAACTGAAATCGGAATATTGAATACTAACAATAATCCTAGCCCTCATAGCAGAATTCAATATTCGAAACAATTAGATATTTCAATAGGAGCAAAATATATTCCTATATCTTTTTATTTTTCTGCCTGCCAGTATTTTCCGTCATACATTCAAAAGATTCCGAAACCACTGGGAGCATAACAAAGTAACCGAAAGGATTCCAATCTAGTTTGTTTGTGGCTTCCCTCGGGATTCGGAGACTACGAGCACGTACCCTCAATATGCATATTGCTTGTAGTGAGCAGGGTATTCGTTCAAATTGAATTGTTGTGAAAGTTTCGACGAGTAAGTTCGTGCCGGTTTGTGGAAAACCTTGTTGACATGAGTGCATGTTAACAGACACTTAAATTTATAGGATTCAGATTGCTTTAAAAAAAATACGTAAAAAGTTTTTATTGGGATAGAAAGTAAACAAGTTTTCCAAGCAGTCCCGATTTACAAGCTGCGGTAATCAAGTTCCATTGAAATTGCAAAGTTCGCATCGTTTTCTAATCATGATTCGTTATTTAATATGGCATCAGACTCAGAAGTCCTAACTCTGCCCTGAGCTACCTGACCAATGACCGATGTTGTAGATCTCTGAAACTAGTTTTCATAATATTTTACTCGTAGATAAGGGAATGTGTAGCCGACAGCGCCAGCAAAGTGTTATCAGCAGCAGTGCCGCTGTTGCGCAGGCGAGAGCTGAGGATGTCCATGGAAGCAGCCGCCCCGAAGCACATCAGCCGTATCACGCCATTACAGACAGAGCAGGTTTGCTTCTTATCTAACAACTAGAGATTGCCCCGCGGTTTCGCACAGATTTCTCATAAACACAAAAATACAGTTTTTTACGGTCCCCATGGGAATTTCGGGAAATTATTCCTTAGTGCTCCTCTACACTCCCCAAGGAACCCACAACGTGCCAAATTCAGTTATTGTTTAGGAATTCCTGTACGTCAGCAGGAACAACATAATTACGATTGAAATATTGATGAATAAAAGAATTAAGAAGATCAGAATTATTTTAACACCACATATTGATTTCTCACAAAAATCACGTTGTGGTTGTTTTCGGTTGGATAGGACATTGCAGGCTTGAATCACCTGACTGTCCGAAAAGTAAGAAGATTCCGTGCTTTGGAAGGCACGTTAAGCCGTTGGTCCCGGCCGCAGTAGTGGTCGTTATAACCGCGGCGACAAGCTGGCCCCTTGTCACGTTGGTAATAAAAGCATAAACTCGGCTAAATGTGGGTCCGGCTCTTGAGCTGGTACCTCTGCCTAACCCTCCGGGGAATAAAAGGCGTGAGATTATGTATGTATGTATGTATGAATTATTTTATTATCTTTCAAAATTTTGACAGCTCGACGCGATACGAAGTTTGACGAGGCAGCTTATTTTAGTAATTTATATAAATTGCTGTTATGTACTGATACTGACCGAAAGACAGAAAACGTACAGCCTAAACCGTTTGTCATGGAGAATTGAAAATTAGTGTGTAGGTTCAAAGGTGTAGGGCTAAGTAGAATAACTGCAAAAAATATTAAGTTACCTACTTTAAAAATATGAAAAGCGCAATCGAATCTGTAGGCTCACTGCGGGTTTCAATTATGAAAGGTAAACAAATAAAGCTATTAGTTTATGAAAATAAAAACTTATTTACTAGTACTAGGTATCTATTTCTACATGTATGCCCTTCACAAAAGCTTTCACGTTGATTGATGTTCGTGATTCGGCATCATTAAAAGTAGGTACAAAGTAAAACAAATCTAGTCAAGGGTGTGTTCAAATTATCGTACATAATTGTAGTTAGCAAGATATAACACTTCTTAAAATTATTGATAGACAAATTATTGAACGTTCCTGTATTCAATGAGCTTATAGTTTTATGATAAACCCATAAAATACGGAAAAAGGCCTTTTTCCTTCTTAGTGTGGGCTCTATTGAAATGTAGTATTTTATATTGATCCCTAATAAGAAACAAATTACTACTACTACTTAGAAGTGTTTTTTTGTTGAGCTATCAAATTGATATTGAGCTACATATTTCGAACATAATGATACGTAGCTAAACAAATATTTAATTTCTTTTGTGTCTTACTGAAAATCTTTTAGATAGTACCTAACTGAAAATCTTTTACATAAATATGATGGAGAATGATGCTAGAGTATTTTTTGGGTAAACTTTATGATCACATGGTCTCACAAGATGAGAAAGTTTTTTGTTTTTTTATTGTAGACCCAAGAAATTTCCCGCGCGGAGAAGCAGAAATACAATCAGATAGCTCGTCTAATGGCCTCAAAGTACTTGGAGCGTATGGCGCATGACAAATATTTTCTAGTGAAGCTGTGTAAGGACAAACGTCTGGAGTCCGCTAACAAGCCTGGTTCGGAGCAGCTGCGGGAATTGGCTAACAGAGCGCTCGCTGACTTGGAGAAACGGCAGGTAAAAAAAAAAACTTGCCTGGAGTCTAGATTTAAAGAAAGAAAGAAAGAAATAAATTGTATTTATTAACTAGCGGAGTTTTATGTAACATTTATTGTTTGCTGTAATTTGTGTGTTATTGAATGAAAATATAATAAAATTCACGAGTTTGTTTTATAATACAGAAACTTTAATTCGGTTAAGCGGCGATAGCCTTAAGGGTATAACGCGTGGGTTTTTACTTAAATATCGTATAAACAATATTTGCAGGCAGTTCTAAGAGAACGTAGACCACTCTACGCGGCCAGAGCAGCCGAATCAGCCGCAAGGGAGCGTCTCAGCAGAGCTCGCAAAGAGATTCTCTCCAGAACCCAGCACCAGCACGTCACAGACGCGAATCGCCTCCTCCAATCAGCTAGGACTATCCAGGAGGAACGCGACACGGCCAAATGCCTTGAGAGTGCAGAGTTTGCTTTGCATCAGATTTCAAAGATTACGGCCCATCTGCTGCCAGGGAAGGAAAAGTTTTTGCAGCAGTTATATGATATTATCGCGAATGCTTTTCTTGATCAGGTTGTTTTCTTTTGTTTCATTTTATTATAGGAAAAAAAAACACAATTTGCCGAATAAAATATCGTATCAAAGTGTAGAGGTAGTCTTTGTTTTGGGATCGAATTGTTTCTTTTTTCTCAGAAACGTGTTGGCGAAAAGATGAGTGAGTCAGACCGTGAGAAGAGGGCCTTTGTTTTGTTGGGCCTGGCACTGTCAAAAGAGCCGAGCTACGACTCGATCCTGAGGGTCAGGCCGGAAGCGCCGCCTCGTGATGTAAAGTAAGGAAATACATTGATTGATACATTGCTTCAAACAAAGATCTTGGTACTACACTCGTTCGTCTGCCTTATTTTTTATTGTTTAACCATATTGATTTATAGGATATACCTAATAGTATTATTAAATTTCCAGAGATCGCCTCCGTAAGCTAGAAAGGTCACTGAATTTAAGCTCGCGGCCAGCCGAGCGTTGTTACATTCTGCATGAGCTGTCTCGCTTCCATGCTGAAACCAAGCAATCAAATCGCACTAAGTTTTATGCAATCAAGTGCCAATCTGGTTAGAACATTATTTAATTTAACATTGGTTTATTAACAGTTACAAACTGGCTGGAAAAAAATTAAGATCTAATTTTGAATTTGGAATCCTATTTATAATGTTTTGCCACTTTTCTTCTTTTTTATGCCCCTATTACATACACCGGTGCTTTCGCAGGCGACAGCGATTGTAAAGCAATCTGACAAGGACGCAACTTAATTCGTCTAGCGTAGTGCTACAGTGAGACACAAAAGTTTTTCGCTTCGCTATATACAACATTTTATACAATTTTAGAGGCTCGTGCTGCCAATCAGCGTATATGGCTAATGAACGCCACCTTTCTTCTCGCCCGAGGCCATATACTACAAAATAACCGTCCAGAAGCTCGAGCGGCTCTGCTAGAGGGGGCCAGCATGGCTAGATCGTTTGGATACTGGGATGTCTCTTCCTTCTTTGATACAGTAAGTTTTATAAATCGGGTAAAAAATATTTTAATTTAAAATCTCTTTATTCATCTTTATATGCCGACTTTATTGATTACAAGTTATTTTTTATAAAACCTTATTCTCTTCGTTACGTGATCTATTTGGTACCAATCTATTTAGTACCAGTAGTATCTCGCTAATATAAAATGTATTGCTTACAATAGGGTCAAAGGAAGGTTGTTAGGTGTAAGTGTATTGTCTCGATACTATCAATCCGTAACAATGTAGAGGCACGATCAATGGACTTACAGGACAAGATTTAGTATGATTTTGCTTTTATAATGTGGTGAGGTCAGATGATATTTTTCAGAATATTTTTGGTGATTTTATTTTGTTATTTGGTCATTTATAATATTTTTCACAGTCTACACTATTGGGCACATCAAAATAATAAAAGGTTGTCAAAATACAAAAGCCAAAGCGTTGCGCTATTATCGATACGTAAGCGTTACGAAAAGCCCCCTGTGGTACACCAAACCATGTTGCTATACCATTTGTTTTGAAGTTTTTAAATATCAAAGCCTCGCTTGCAAATATTTACAGCGCAATTTACAGCGACTGAAATTGAACGATTTGCACTTTTCCCCGCCCCGCGCTTTTTCCCACTTTATTTGTGGATTTAACTTGCGCGGTATACCTAGCTAGTTTTTGAGAAAATTCCAAGAAAATATGACATCCAAAAGAGCACCCGTTACAAGATTAGGTTTCGTTCGATCAGTCGATTATAATTGAGTTATTGTCCAAAAGGTCCCGGCTCTAGCGACCTTACTACCATGTCCAGTTTTTTAGAGAATTTAATGATAGTACCTCAAAAGGACAAATTACATACTGGTGAACAGTAGTGTAAACAAGTTGTTGGTAGTTTTAAATTGAATTTGGGTGCCAAGAAATAGTTGCATTCGCTTTCAAAAGTTTTTCAATTTCATCGGATGAATATAGTGGCGTTTTCGTTTCCATCCGTTTCGAGTGATCTACAAACAGATATTTGCATAGAATAATTTTATCTGAATTGAATTACTTCGGTGGAATGTGGAATCGTATGGCGGTATAGAATACCACATCCTCATCTTCGCATACAAGGTGTTGATATAGACTTGAGAAGTCACTCTACGATCGCCAAGCCACCTGCCAGGCGTGATGATTATGGCAAACCCCGCCGCAAAAGTTTTTGTGGTGATCTGTAGGCCTAGCCTTTGTAAATAGTGGACAATTTTAGCTGAGATGATTTCGGAAAAAAGGGATATAGAATAAAAAACTTTTGAACGTATTCGATTGCTTAGTGCGCAAACGTATCAACGGAGGGTGAAATTCGCTCAGCCACAGCATCCTTGGAGAAGCGAGAGCGAGCCATGGTCAGCTTGATGCAAGACGCTGATCTCCGCTCTGCGGCTGAGTATCTCTTCCGGAGGATGTCCGCTGTACCGGCTGCCAGGTTAGTCGCGCAAAACTTTTATACTACCGATGCGGGAGTTACAGTTATTATAAATGGTTAAAAACATAAACTGTGTCGTTACCGTCTCAGTGAACTGACTAACATAACGTACTGTACTGCTTAAAACATAACTTGAAATCTTTATACCTTCTAGTGGTCTTGAAATTTGATAGAAATCCCGAAAACTAAGTTCACTTATAAAATAAAAAAAAGCACGGCGAAGATGCTGGCACAGTTGTTGACGCAGATGTATGTGACTCAGATTTTTTATATTAACCATATGTTTTTTTTAACATTACTTGCATATTTTCATATAGTTTTGGAAATCGGCACTTGCGGTAAGAACCGAACTATTTTACCTAATCAAATGCTTTGGAATGCTACTTAAAGGCTTCAAATTATGCTAGGGTCACAGAGCCCAAACAACCGCGGCCGTGATAAAATATGGCGATGTTAAGGTTTTTGTCTGTTCAGTAACCTTCTTAACCCTTCATAAATCATTCAAGAGCCGGGGTGACAAGACAACTGCTTTTTGTGCAACCTGTAGGGCAATGAGGGCTGTGTTCATAAATTATAAAGACGGCTCGAAAAGGACTCCATAACACCCTTCTTGTAAACAGCCTTATTTGAAGAGAGTGCTGGGAAAATCTTTATTCAGGAGTTTTCTTAAAGAGTCTTACAATACTGTAATAATTCAATATTATGAATGTGTTTGGCTTGATTCTATATTTATCAAATTAAGTATTTATAAAAGGAGAGATAACAAACACTCCCACTCACCTGCCGTTTTATTGATACAATGGGAGCTAGGAGCTAGGGACAAGAGCGTGGGCTGAGTTAGCACAGCTGCTTTTCAACTATATTACCTTATCGAATTCACTCGTAAAATAAACGTCCCAATAATGTCGATGGGCGCTGTTTTTCTAAAGAAAGCCAAAGCAAACTTAGTAATGAAGCTAACTATATATAAGCTTTCGTTTGCGTAAATAACAACATGCAAATCATTTAATCTATCTAATCATTGATTTTATTCCGGTCCCAGGTAAAACAGCAATTTTCAATTTTCAACACAAACCCGAGCTAACCATTAAGCTAAAGAGGAGATTAAATGTGATAATCTCTGGTAACGAACAATGAAATTTGAATACGTAAAAGCATAAAATGTTTGTATGTAACCCTTATCAGAGACCTTCCAGTTTAGTGAATGTTAAAATTTTGCTAACCAAACCAAAACGCAAAAGATAAGCAAAGACAGTGTTAAAACAACAAACAGCCTTTAGTAACAAATTATTGTTTCGGGTTTGCTAAATAATCAATATATATAAAACTCTTCCGTTACTGACTGACTGACTGACTGACTGACTGACTGACTGACTGACCGACTGACAGACAACGCAGAGCCAAAACTACTGGGCGTAGCGGGCTGAAATTTTGCACGTGGGTTCCTTGGGGAGTGTAGGGGAGCACTAAGGAATGAATTCCCGAAATTCGCACGGGAACGGAAAAAAACGGGTATTTGTGTTTATGAGAAATCTGCTCGGGAAAAACCGCGGGGCAGCCTCTAGAATTAGATAAATTCGTAGAATCTGTTTCTTGTATTTTTAAATTTTCTTTATGGTGTTGTTAGGATATTGTTTGTTTCTCTAATTGAATTCGTTTTTGTATAGTTCAATTTTGTATCCATTCAATGTTATTGTAATAATGAAAAATATTTCAGACGATTCTCAGTAATGCCAGGAGCCAGAGTGGAAGACAGCAGACCGCCGTCGGCAGGCCGGAGGGTCTCCATCATGCCGCGCACGCAGCAGCCAGTGCGAGCCGTGCACAAAACACGTCATCCGCTGGGATTCCAGGACTTTGATCTTTAATTAAAAAAAAACAGGAAGGACATCACTATATGTTTTTTTTTTTGATAATCATAAAACGTTTTTTTGTGTTAAGTTTTTATGGTAAAAAACTGCTGTGTTACTATTTGCTGCGCCCTTTAAGGGCAACTAACTTCTTAAGCTCTGTTTTTTATTTTATAAACCATCAGTAAAAACACTTAGTTCGCAATAAAATTTATGATTTATGAAACAAAGAAAAAGACCAACGGACAGCGCTAACGCCGGTTGAGCACTAGACTGTTTATAAGTTGGCGAAGCGTAGCTACAATGTCTACGCAAACGTAGCTGTACGCGCGTAGCTGTACGCGCGTAGCTATATATCATCAGTGCTGCAGTATATACCAATATTTATACATTCGAATTGATATAGCTACGTCCGACCGACGAGACGTCAGTGCTGACCGACGTCGGTTAATCACAATTTGCAGCAAGATTTTTCTCATAGTTATCATATACACATTTACTAACATATTGTAATGAAGTGGATTTGAAAGAAAAATGGATCCAATATCTGATATTATACCTAATTCCTTACTTTTAAATTTATTATTGAGATTTATTTATGTTAGATTTTTTTAAATTGTATTGTTATAATGACTTCCTTATTTTTATTCCCTAACGATGAAAGGAAATATATGTTTTCCTCTATTAGGAAAATTGTTTTGTTTTTATTTCGAATTCTCCCGAGCGCGAGATCCATTAATTAGTCAGCGAAACTAATGCTAATAATACTTAATGTATTTTATTGCAGACAGGTGGGTAATACATTATTTTTGAAACATAAACTGAATAGTTATTATAGGAATACTCTATCTTTTTCCTTTCCCACTCTACATAAAAATATGCGCACTAAATGTAGTACGCATATTTTTAGTAGTATATAGTAGTAAGAAAAATGTTATATTGTAGTTTAGTATACGAATAGGTCATCATATGATCAAAATCAAATACTAGAGCACGGATAATGCACATTACAACATAAGTATAAGTAATTACTTTATCGATAAGTAATAAAATCTTGTAAATCTTCGAAAAGCTGGCCTTCTTTATTGTTTTTCTTTTTACCAAAATCCTTAGGCCGGCTTTTACGATGTCAATTTAGCAATCCGACCGCGACCCACATTTTTATTGTATGAGCGCCTCGGTTTATTTAATAAGAGCTTACGGAAACCGTCCTCATCTGTGTTGCCTTTTGTTATTCTTATTGTCATAAATATATGCCACTACTTTCAGGCTTAAACCGACCAGTAACGGTTTGAGGTGTTACATCATTTGCTATACTTATATAATAATTGCGTTTGTATATTGGTAGCTATCGTGTAGTTTACTAAAGAGTTAATAAAAGTAAATCAACAGCTTAAAGCGAAACGTTATGACGACTAACGTAAAATAGTAGGGGATAATTAAGTAGTGCTATTTATTTCTGTAAAAACCACATTTCTTTAGAAACCAACTACTACTAGCACTCCTATTAATTACGCTTGCATGAGAGCAAGCTTCAAATCTTGCGTCAGCTTTTCCAGATTCCGCTTAATCCGTCAGAATTTTGTATGCAGTAGTCTGAAATAAGCTTGTTGTACATCCATTTAAATGTTAATCCCCCGTAGATTGCTGCCGTTTTTCTGCTCTTTGCTTGTTTGTGTGTGTGAGCGGGTTTTTCTTTATTATTTATGCTGCAGCAGCTTTGAATTGAAAATTTTGCGTAGAAATGCGAACATTTTCCAGATAGAATATAACTTTTCCTTTGAATCGATCACAACTAGCGTTCTTGTTACTTTCTTTTCATGAAATTAATAAAAATAGCTTTTTATGCACGGCTCCGCCAACGCTCTTATTGTATATGTAAGGCTCTTAAACTTACTTCATTTAAGTTAATTATGAACTGTATACATTATTTGTTCATTAAAACCGGTTCAGTAAGTTTTGCCATAGCGTGCGAAAACAAACAAAGAGACTGAAATTAACAAAACATCATTAATAGAATCCTTTTTTGGTATCATAGCAATATAAAGTATTTTATCATCATCATCATCAGCCTGTAAGAACCCACTGCTGGACATGGCTTCTTATTTTGCACGTCATGTAAGTACTTTATGCTTATGAATAATTAAAACAAACCGGGTCTAAAAATCATTTACCTTTTCTATATACACGACACGACCTAAGTCTTACGTTTAAAACTATGCAACGGATTTTGATGCGTTTTTTTTAATATATAGAGCGATTCAAGATAAAGGTTTTTAAGTATAATACATGCAAAATATAGTAATAGGTTAGGCGGTACGAAGTTTGCTGAGTCGACTAGTAATAATTATATTTAATATAAATTCAAAGTGATTTACACTAACGAAAATGAGAGTCCATAGAAAAATTAAACAGCCTATTACTGTTGCCAGACAACTCGTGTAATGCTTTGTAAAATGGCACCAGCCTGACGCTAATTGCCCACCAACATGACAGATGCAAACACATTTTATTCGGTAGACGAGCTCTGCCTCGGCAATAGCACACTGCGGCAAATAGCATTAGAGTAATAAGCGAGTGTAGGTAGGTGTTCGTTCATGCACATTAGTGACAAACTGTTACATAAAAATTACCACTTAAAAAAATCATGTGGTATTATTAAATGTTATCTCTCTTTAAAATAATATCATATAATAATATCAAAACAAACATTTCAAAAAGAGTTCATGGCATAAAAGGCAAACCGTAAGAAATTTGGAAAAGTTATGATTAAAGGGTTGGAACGTGACTGCGTCTCATCGAAATGCAAAGAACTGCGCGGAGGAGTTTGAACATCTTATAAGTATTCCTTGTGAATGGTTTAACTTTTAGAAATAAAATTATACCCTCGTTTTTGTTTTAAGAGGTTTGGAAAGGGTTTACCAAAAGAAAAAAGTTCACGAAACCGAAGTGTGTCAGGATCGTATAAAAAGAGGAAATCAACTGTCTCTGCTTACCCCGATAGGAACCAGACGTCATTTCTGTAAGTATTATATTATAAAGTAGTCATACCGAAATGTATAGATATACCACCATAAATTATATTTCAAATATAAAAATATAGGTACAATCTTCGCTGGAAGTCACGTTCTCCATTATTATTTTATTCAAATTATTTGTAACAAAGATTTTTCTTCTTATCAACATATGGTTGTTTTGTTTTTAAATACAATCCATTGAACGCGTTTAATTCGAGTACAAGTATTAATGGACGGGATCACAGGAATGGTTTATTTTTCTTAATTTGAAACCAGGCGTGCGCCAGTTATTTTAAATGAACTCTGTGGTGATTAAATTTGATTGGAACTTTTTTGTGCAAAGTGATTTCTGGAAGCAAACGTACGGGGAAGCCTAGAATTTATAAATAAATATAAATGTATATAATACCTCTACTCTAGTAGACTCAAAAAAAATTAAAACACTAACTTATTTTGTAGTTTTAAATATCATAAACTATAAGTAGTTCAAACCTGTTTTTCCAAATTACAAAAACCTTTCTAGCTACAATATATTCTTACTAGGTAGGTATCTAAAAGCTATAACTTAATTTCATCGTTTGTCGAATACATAAAGTCTGACACAATACAAACTTTTTTATACCCCCGCCCGAATTCATTTAGTCTCTATTTGCTTTGAAAATGCTGTTTTCAGAAATAAAGCTGAGTTTCCTGTGTAAGATATTTTCCTTGCCTCTAGCAGTTTTAAAAGTGTATTAAAAAAAACAGGATGTCAAAGCGCATTTTTTCTATTCTTAACTGCATGATGGCCAACGAAATCAAGGCGGCAAATTCCTGCTAAATAATAATAATAATAATAACGCATCACACTCAGAGCCCCTAACTAGGAATAACCTGTATCTAGGGTGCCCGAAATATATATATAGACGAACATTACACCCAGACAAGAAACAAACATCGATATTCATCATAAAAATGTTCGTTCATTTCCACCGGGAATCGAACCCAGGTGCACACGCTTAACTCAGTCCAAATTTGTGTTTGAAGCGTTGTCAACTCGGCTGCTTAAAATCAAAACCCAGTAACTCGTTTTAACTAAAATGTTCAGGAGAGCCAAAAAACGGGTCGGCCACTTTAATACGTTGCCCCGAAGAAACCAGACGCAATAGCGATTTGGGTGTTTGACCAAAAGTTTGAATATATTGTTGACTATAGTTTGTAGTACTTGTAATCGTGTTAGAAGTTATAGTTACACTTAAATCGATCTCACTATATTTTTTTTTGGAAATTTACCCAAATATGACAATGAAAACAATTTCAAAACATAGTATTTCACACTTAGTTAATACAATCTCAGAGTTAATTCTCTACTTTTTATACTATTTTATATTTTTGGCTGTACGTTTCGAGTGACAAATGTTATTTTTTGAAGTGGATTCATTTAAAAGTTATACAAATGGTTTATTTGTGGCAGAATTTAGTTTTGGTTACGATTTGGTTACGACTCGTGGTTGATTCAGCAAAATTTCCCTTCTTTAACTTACTGTTTTTTTAACTTACTAGATTCCATCAAAATTTGATTGATTTTATAATCGGCGCCAATTTCAAAACATAGTAAGTCGGCTTTCAAATTCATAACCTAGTAAGTCGCTTGAGTTGCTAGGTTTTTTTATTTGTAATCCGACATGCTATGTTTAGAATTTGTACTTCATGGAAATTTTAATAACTTTTCCAAATTGGGTAGACTTGCTAAATTTTATTTTTAAAATTACGTAAGAAACTGGGTGTTTTAAGGGCCATATCAAATCGATACCGCCTAGAAAGCCGAAAAATGTCAAAAACGGGTTTTTTGCAAAAACACCAGTTACTAGGTTTTGAATTTGGGCAGCCGAACTATATCCGTCACAATAGGAAACACGGCAGCGAGACAATCATAGTGAAACCGTGCGTGGAAACTAGCGTTTTCGAGGTGGAGGATGGACGAAGAGTTGAACTCTCTGAAAAACGAGATGAGCTCAAGGCCCACCACCTGCGGCCATTAATTACAATTATGTCGATGGGGCGTTAACTTACAGCGCATGAGGTAGCACTAGCGCTGCAAAACTTGACTATATAGAATATAAATACCTACCAAATAATTAATTTTCAGATCTGTCGCTGTGGCCGAATGCAACCGGGATTGTATTATTATAAAAAAAAAACAAATCTTTTTAGGCAGTTTCATCACAAATATCTCCTACATTTTTTTTTTGTGAATTAGTAATAAGCAAATCCAGTTCTATATTCAACAAACAAAATTCCAACAATTTCTTTTTAAGACTTTTTAAATAATCAAATTACAATTTGCCGAAACGAAACATAAATAAGTTAGTTAGTGAGTTTATGTTATAAATATTTCGCAAATAAAATTATTATTTATGCTAAGAATTTTTGTAAACTTTATTTTTATCCGTCCTCGGAGGCGATGGCAGTTAAATATTTGAAATGGAAAATTCGCTTTGCTAACTCGGGCTGGACCCATTTGAATAATATTAAAATCAGTTTTTTCGCAACTAGATTTCCGACTTTGTCAAATGCAATTACTAGCAAAGAAACTTGTGCAATACATTTTGTTAGTATTAAAAATTTTTGCTTTCTAAATAGGGTCCCACTACTGGGTAAAGACCTCTCCCTCCAATATACAAGTTTTAAAAGAAGATTGGTCAAGATTGCGGTCAAAAGTAATCTTGATACTGTACTATTTTTTTCGAATAATTAAACTCTGTTTTCTCTGAAATTCAGAAAATAAATATTCTTAAGTAGGTATGTATTACGAATGTATGACTGGCGGCGGATTATATTTCAAATAATAATGAAAAAATCTTCGTCGTAAAAAAATGTACTTCCACCTTATGATGCGTAAAAATAATAATATATTTTCTACAGGAAGTCAATTTTCTCTGTAATCGAAAGAGTTTCCGCTTTTACTCACATAATGTACCCTTACGTTAGAAGATATAGGTGAGGTTACGAAAAAAAAGTAAGCTAAAAAGATTGTTTATATTTTTACTAGAGTTCTTCCTTGTAATCTTTTTGTCATATGGTACAAAAGCAATTTAATTTTTTATTGAAAACATTGCTAGCAAATTTACCGATATACTTACTAATAACATTTCAGATTATCAATATTCAAAATTATTTCGTTATTAAATTAAACTAGAAAAATTATTAGTTCAACTATTTGTGAAGATGTAGCTCGCAACGCAACGAAGCTCGACAGGGGCTATTACGAGCTGTTCATGAGATTATAGCGATATCTAATTATCAGTTCATATTCTAAGGTAGAACAAGTAAATATGGCTAACGTTCCTACTAATTGTAATTCTATAGGATCTAATCAACAAAAATCTCTATTCACATCATCCTACCATACAGAAAAGTGAACAGCAGCATCGCAACTATTGTGATTTCTTAATTACGAGGAATAAATAAATTTCGCATAACACATTTGCTTGAAACAATTTGTATTTCCCCTGAACCTACAGTGTTTATTATTTGGGGTTAGTGATGGAGGTATCATGTGAAAATACTTACATAATCACTTATTACGTACTTATACTGACATATTTTAAGTATACTATAGAAACGCACTATAACATGTAAAAATAAGTATGTCAACAAATTTGAAAGCACGGCTAGTCTTTTTAATATAATTTGCAGTAGTTAGAAATACTTTATACCAGTGATTATTTATACAGGCAAATACACTTTAAATAGCTCGTGAAAGTAATTGTTTTGAAACCCCGAATAAGCATTCCGATAAACAATGGCTCACTTAGTAAAATGCCTGCGGAATCCCTACGAATTTAAGTAATAAGGCAGTTATTTTGATTATACTTTTCGAGCGACATTGATATGATTTATTAGCGACAAAATGAAAATAATGACAGAAAACTGACTGAACTTTTTTTAGGCATGGGCTGCTGCACTGCATGGTATTTTAAATTAGTAATTAACCTAAAAGTACATATTTTATAATTGAAATTTGAACAATGATTTAAACTAACCATGATGTCCTTGTAAGAGCAATTTAGAATTTATTTTATAATTTATTAATTTTATTTTTGACATTTAATATTTTTGAATTTTTATTATTTTATTTTTTTGACATGTTATCTATTATTTATTATAAATTTTTTAACATTTTTTTTATTAATTTTTGACATTTTATATTTTTGGCTTTTTTTTTTAACATGTAAACTTATATCCTGTATTGAAAGTTATTAAGAAAATTAAATATTCAGTGACATCCTAGTTAGGTCAC
This sequence comes from Euspilapteryx auroguttella, assembly GCA_951802225.1. NCBI lineage: Eukaryota > Metazoa > Arthropoda > Insecta > Lepidoptera > Gracillariidae > Euspilapteryx > Euspilapteryx auroguttella. The sequence continues at coordinate 6,224,020 of OX637651.1, forward strand.
TATTTCCATTTAGAAAAGGTACTTAAATTTATTACGCATTACACTCAGAGCTCTTATTAAGAGAAAACCTTGGGAAAGCCAACAAAAATAGTGTAGTTTGCCCGATCATTTTAAAAAGCATATAATAAAGAAAAATGTAGACCACGAACATTATAGGCATCGAACGTTATTGGGGGAGTTTTATTTCATTGCCCAAACAGCCTTCGTGTAAGCTGGGGTACGCAGGATCTGAAGAGCCATTATCTTTTGTTTGTGGTCGGCAGGAGCAATTATCGTAAGCTGATTCTTACATTTGAATTCGTTCAAGATTTATATTTAAGTAACCATACTGCCGGAAACTTATTGATTTTTGTCAAAATTGTTAGATTAGTATTTTATTTTTGTATTTTTCAATGGTTTATTTTGCGAGGTTTTGGTCTTACAATAAATTGTGTACGAGAAGCACGGTCTTTTACTTAACAGTTTAGATTCACATAATTCGTGTTTTGGTGCTTTATAACAACTTTAACTTATTCTAATCCATTTTAGAACCACAATGAACAGTATTCAACTCGTAGCGTAACCCGCAGTGAACCACGTGCTTACTTCAATTTAAATGGGGTAAAATTTCTGATGTACTACTGTTGGCTTTGCAAAGTTTTCAGATGCGGCTGGAGTTAATTGTGAAGCTCGACACTCGTGCCAGCGTGTTTTGACGGAAATTGCATATTCTGCTAAAACCCGGTTCAGACTAGAGGAATTGAGCAATCTATAGCATATTGGCTGGTAAGAACCGTAGATACTGTCAGAATTCAACTAATGAACGCTCCTAAGTACATATGAACGCTCATACATAGCTTTAACAGATGGTGACGCCAGGCAGATATTTTGCAACTGTTGAAAGTCTATCTATAGCTTTGTGAGGCACCATGTAAAGCCATCCTGAAAGCTACTGTGCAGTGCAGTAGTCGACAAACTCGGATGAAGCATGAAGCACAGTGAAGTTTTAATCAGATTAATGGGTCAATATCGAACCGAGGTTCGTCAGTTTGCTATGATAACAGAAAAAAACACGATACGCGAAAATTTAAAAGTTTTGAAGCTATTCAGCCTTCCTTTAATATACATACATTGACCTACTTGATAAAATGTATACCTTATCAAATTGTTAGTGTGAAAAGATGAAATTACAAAGTTACCTAGTAAAAAAAAACTACATTATACCAGAATAAACATAACTGTCTAGTTTACATTTCTCGAAAAGCAATAGTTTTCACGTAAATATTAATTGCATGGCGCACAATACAATTCACATACAATCTCAGATGACTGAATATTATCGATTCTTTGATTTAACTATACTGCAAATCTGATTGCATACACAGTTTCTTTGAATTGCTAATGTGCTAGAAATATACGAATAGTACGAATTCAATAATACCTACCTAGTACATATAGCTGTATTTTGTGAACAGTTATTTTTCCATTATATTTTGTGCTGTGGGCATATCCCTACACTAGTGGATGCGAAGACCTAGTTTAATTTACTAGTAATATGGCGATCTCAGGAGGAGACCTATGTTCGACAGTAAACGGCTCAGTGGCTCAGTTGGCAGTGATGTGGACTGAGTGAGCGTGAGCACCCGGGTTTGATTCCTGGGCGGGACGAATATTGATATGATGAATATCGATGTTTGTTTCCGGTCTGGGTGTGATGTTCGTCTCTGTGTGTGTTTCGGGCGCCCTAGATACAGGTTCTTCCTAGTTAGGGGCTCTGAGTGTGATGTGTTATTATTATTATTATTATTATTAAACGTCTCTCGGCTGAAATAACGAAGATAGTCTCTTATTTGTGTCGTAACGACATAAATTTTACGGTACCCAATGGTAAAAAGACCTAATGGATATTAAAGTAATGAAAGGCCCAAGGCTGTTAACAAAACTTCTGAAAATCCCGAATATATTGGTACGACTAAAACAAGTGCCAACCTACTTTTATAAATCAAATTTTTAAGCATCTAAAATTTTAATGTTTTTTTGAGACGTGTAGACTTTCTGGTACCAAAAAATCTAGCTTCTCTTGTTTACGGTCCGATTTAATTGTTTCTTTTTTTTTTGCTTTTAATCCCCATCTCTTTTTAAACTGGGTCTGTAAAAAGTTACTTTAATGTTGAAATTGTATACTTTTAGACAACCTTGAGTGAAGGCTTGATTAACCTTTTCTTGGTAAAAATAAAAAAGGTAAAAATATGAGCCCTATTCACACTAAACTCTTCTAAATTTAATTATATTGATTAATATTTGATTAAAACTAACCAAAGCATAATTAAGCCACATCAGTTTTGCTGAATTATTGAAATTATTACCTAATAACTACCTAATAAATTGAATTTAGTTTAAAGAAAAAAAAAAAGTAATATTTCAGATTATTACCTTGAGGGAGGCCTATGTCCAGCAGTGGACGTCCTACGGCTGAAATGATGATGATGATTATGATGATTACCTTTTATCCTAATTAAAGCGGAATATTTAGGTCTTCCTTTTTTTATTACTAAATCTCTTCGACGAAGATGGGATGATTATGATCGAACTTCACTTCAGGATAAGTTCGTTTGATCTTCTATTTATAGTAGCACTATTAATCGCAATAAATACATACCAAATCGATATAAAATCGTATAATACATTAAAAGCTTTTAAAAACCAGCAAATTGTTGGAGCTAAACGAAGTCTTTCCAAGTCTGCCTTGGTTTACTGTATAGAACTACAGAGTTTAAGATATAAAAAAATCAATTTCTTTAACAAATTTTTAAAACCACCAAAATATTACGATTGGGAAACAAACAAAGAATCAGTACAATGTAGGTAGTAAGTAATTTTATGTTTTATAACTCTTATACTTAAAAAATTTTATAGGTAAGTAACTAAATAATATTATTATCTTGATCCTTAGGGATTATACTTAAGATTCAGAAGAACAAAGTAGTTTTCCATTAAAAAAATACGTTGTGTACATATATATTATATTATGTTTTGTCTACATTTTACAACGGTGAAATTAAACTCACACTGAAATTTGTCAAAATTATTAGCTTCAGGTATTAACAAACATACTTTCAAATTTGCGTAGTTTTAGGTCCCTTCTGTTAATAACGATGTCTATAGACGAGGGGTCTATTTTGCGAATCGGTTTGAATATTTCATGACCAAACGTCCTAGGCAGTCTAAATTTTGCTTGGTTAGACAATTTACCCGGTTTCATTTAATTTAATTTAAGAGCCAACAGGTTTTATAAATATTTTACTGAGAAACATTAATTAAAAAAATCTCTTTTATTATTTTGAGAGGTTCCACCGACAAAACGAATGAGATTATTAATAAAAAGAATAAGATTATTTTATGGAATGGGTCTCGAAAACCAGTCCAGTCAAAGTTATTTGTTAGAGAACTTTCTGCAATCGCAAACGCGTCTACCAACCATAGCGACTATAGCAACCCCCCCATATAAAAAAATATAACGAACAATAAACAATTTAGTTACAAACTATCTGTATGGGAGACAAGTACAGGCAAACCGCTTGTATTTGGATTATAATGAGATGTAGCTTGCATTAAGAAATTTATAAATTCTCAAAATCAAAAGCAATGGAGAAGCTGCGGGCACATAAAATCATACAATCCTATATTTTTTTTAGCGAAAGCATGCAGAAATTATATTCATGTTCGATTTTAAATGCAGAATGGCATTATTCAAAGTAGAAGAATGAAAATCAAACTGAGTGAATTCTTTGTTTTTTCCACTGCCGACTGAAGACGATGATGTATGACTGTGGATTTCAGAATGAATGATTATTCTGGATGATAAAGATCTAAGTGTATTCTTATATTTTACATTAAATAATATGGATATTGATGAATAAGTGGTGTTCGGAGCTTTAAGAGTTGTGAAGAGTTTAAAATCAAAGAATTATTTTAATTTAAAGGAGGTAGAGATCAGAAATTTTATTATAACCTTTTTCAGGATAAAACAAAGTTTTTCATAATTAAAAAACACACGTGGTATCAAAAAATCTTGATATTTTTGTCAAAGATAACCATTCGAGAAAACGAGAATACCTATAAAATTACTTTATATATAGTTTTGTTGATACTACATTTTTAGACATAATAAAGAAATTAATATTCTGACAGGGCAACTTTGATTTTAAAAGTATAATAAATAAAAAGAAAAACAATATTTATTATACTTTTTCCAATGAAATGCAGAAACCGGTGCGGGCGACTGACACATGACTGTCCCTCCCTTTCCCTCAGTATGCTATATCGAAGCTCTATCTATATTCATTTGGTCGTTTAATTTTCTTCCTTACAATATCCTCCTAAAGCAGACCACTTCTGTGGTTCAGTTAGCAGTGATAATGACTATGATTTCGATTTGTCCGATTCCCGGCGGAGCCAAACATTGTTAGGTATGTAAGATATCGATTGGTTTCTTGGGTTTCGATGGTTTTGTTTTTTGGGGCACCCTAGATGCTTCATATAGCCGTGAAATTTGTTTCAGTTATGAGAATAGGGTTAATAATAATTATATGTATTGTTACTCCACCTATCGCTATTAAAAAGCAATAAGAAACAAGAAAGTTTGTACATTCGTTCATTCTCACAAACTTCCACGTTAATTAATTAGAAGCAGCAATTCATTTCACGCGTTTCACTTGTTTTATGACAGTTTTTTCATAAAAAGTTTTCCTATTTATGGATGGCAAATGTTGATTTAAAATCCTGCTAGCATAAAATATTAACAGGTGTTATTATTACGTTTATTTAAAAAGTGGTTAACAAATAATAGTACCTACCTTATTATAATATGAACTTTGTAATAAAGCTGCTACAGTTTATAAAAACTCAGTTTGACCTGTATGTATGTATGTTTGTCCGCAATTATCTCGCGTTTGGCTGAACTGATTCTGATGCAGTTTTCAGATAATCATTTGTTACATTCAGGAGAATATTTTAGTGCCTATATAATATATAACCGATTTCGTAAAAGAGGAAGTGCTGAGTTGATGTATTCAGTTTGTTAAAGGCGGGTTTCTTTTTTGTAAAAAATAAATTATTATATAATAACTAAGCATTCCCGACCCATCTCCTCTCGTGGGTGTCTTAAAAGGTGACTAATGGAATGTTCAGAAAACGGCTAGAAGCGTCCTTTCTTAAAAATTTTAACAGCCATAATCAATAAATTTAATAACCTAAGTACGTGTATAAAACTTGTTGTACACCTGTGACTTGTCTGACTCTGGCTCACCTTTACAGCATTCAAATAATATTTCTACCTCTGACCCGTTGTCGGAAAGGGATCCTGAATCGATTTAGGGTAACAAAGGAGCGAAATATCAAAACGTGATTTGAATCAGATGAAAAGAAACAATTTCAAAATGGCGTCTGTTTATAACTCCGCGGAGTCTAACTTTGGTTCTTCCTGTTGTTTCATTATTTAAATTGGTTTGAAACTAGCAAATAGTTTCAAATTGGACAGACATTTTTGAATGGAAAAATTAGGTGAAGAGAAATGATTTTAAATGCATACATACCAATAAGAAGATTTCTTTACCTATATGTATAAACTAGAGGCTGCCCCGCGGTTTCACTCGCGCAGATTTCTCATAAACACAAAAATCCCGTTTTTCCCGTTCCCGTGGGAGTTTCCAGAAATCCCTTCTTAGTGCTCACTTACATCCCCCAAGGAACCCACGTGCCAATTTTCAGCTTTCTACGCCCAGTAGTTTCGGCTCTGCATTGTCTGTCAGTCAGTCAGTCAGTCAGTCAGTCAGTCAGTCAGTAACGGAAGAGTTTTATATATATTGATAAAAAGCAAACTTTATCATCACAAAATGTCCATGTTTAACTTTAGTGATAAAAATTAGCATAAAAATAATGTTTAAAAAGTAGCACGCATGAGGCATGATAAGAGTTTTCGTTAAACATGGTAACATTCAAGTAATATATAATTTTGAAAAGTGACCAAGTTTCAGGAATAAATCTGACACGAAGAGTTCCTCTGAACTGCTGAACTAGTTTTCTCTATAACACTGGATCTTAACATAAAGTGCAGACGTGTCTGACTTTGCGAATGATTTGTTGTCGCGTGTCCTGGCGCGGAAGAAAATCTTTATGATGTTACCTGACTACGTTCGTAAGTAGACAATACTTGGAAATAATATTCTTTACTAACGTTCATTCGCGGTTCAATAGTGATAAGAATACGAAGCTATAATGTGTCTTTATTGCGTTCTGATTTTTGATCCCGTATTATTTTTATTTGTTAAACTTGATAAGACATTCATATATTCCTCTAATAGACTAGAGCACTGATTGATTATTTCACTGAATACCGGACAAAGTACATCTTAAACCATTAAATGATAATGTCAGTGAATTAAGATTCCTTATGAGGTGTCATTGAATAACACAGAAAACAAAAACTCTCCCAATCCGGGTGGTCGCCGTGGGAGATTCAGACCAAAACCCTCCAACCAAATTCATCCCAGAGGAAACAGAGACTTTTTTGTCGCCACATATAATGTTCGATCCCTTGTTGGAACAGGACGTATAGAAGAACTAGAAAAATCACTAGAGAATATTAATTGGGACGTCATCGGTCTCTCCGAAACAAAACTAGAAGGTACCTTTATAAAAGAAAAAAATAACTATATATTGTTGAATACAGGACGAAAAAGTGGCTTTAACGGAGTTGGATTTTTAGTGAAGAAAGAATGGAAAGAAAACATTAGTAATTTCATATCGATATCAGATAGAGTCGCGAGACTAGACATAAGTATTAAAAACAAATATCTTACCATTATACAAGCCTATGCCCCTACAATTCAAGCCAAAGAAGAAGAGATAGAGTTATTTTACGAAGAAATCTCAAAATGCCTTGAAAACGCGTATGAATTTAGAATATTAATAGGAGATTTTAACGCCAAAATAGGACAACCCACACAAGAGGAAAAAACTGCTATGGGACAGTTTGGCTACGGCGACAGAAACGAGCGGGGTGAAACTCTTATACAATTCTGCATAGAAAACAGACTTAAAATATCAAACACTTTCTTCCAGAAAAAGATAAAGCAGAGATGGACATGGCTGTCACCCGATGCTCGAACTAGAAATGAAATTGATTTTATTTTAACAAATAATATGAAAGCCCTTAAAAATGTACAAGTAATAAATACAACGTTTCCATCGGACCACAGACTGGTTAGAGCGAAGATAGACTTCGGAATCACGAACAAAACTAGACGAAAAATATATGAAAAAAGAAGCAAAGATCTTAACTCATTAGAAAAAGTATCCCTACAAAATATATTTTCAGATCTTTACAAAAAGCAAGAAATACAAAAGGACGAGTTAAGCAATATACAAAAATCATACACCACAACGATCAACACAATAAAGCAAAGTATAGAAAAGCTTCCGAAGTCAAAACCCGAAGAAAAGTTTGTCCTAGACAAATTAATAACCGACTTAATTGCTGAAAGAACAAAACTTAAAAACAAAGAAAGTAAAACGAAACAGGAAAAAAAGGAATTGACAAAGTTATATCGAAAAATAAAGAAAAATATTTACAAATCTAAACAGAAATACCAACTAAAAGTAATCGAAAGAGAGCTGGAACAAAAAAGTTCAGTCAAAAGATCCCAAAAAATATTAAATGATTCAAAGAACTGGATAACCGGACTTAAGGGCAGAGATGGTAGAGCAGTGACAGACAGAAATAAACTCGTAAATATAGCTACAGAATATTATAAAAATCTTTATGACCATCACCAGAAACCAACCGAAAAAATACTAACGCAAAATACAGAAGACATCCCTCCTCTCCTTATCTCCGAAGTTAGTTGTTCAATCAAAAACCTTAAATCAGGCAAAAGCCCAGGAGAAGACGGAATCAGTAATGATATCTTGCTGGCCATTCTTGAACAGATAGCTCCTATACTCACCGAATTATTTGACTCTATCATAAAAGAAGGCCGAATACCAGAAGAGTGGGAAAACTCTACAATTATATTACTTTACAAAAAAGGCAACTATCTTGATATAGGCAACTACAGACCTATCAGCCTTCTTCAATCTATATATAAAGTCTTTACGAATGTTTTGCTGAGGAGAATGAAAAATACGTTAGAACAAAACCAACCAAGGGAACAAGCAGGCTTTAGGCAAAATTTCTCAACCACAGACCACATGTTCGTGCTTACGCAAATAATCGAGCGGTACTCGGAATATACCCAAAAGCTCTACATTGCGTTCGTAGACTACAAAAAAGCATTTGACTCTATCCACCACAATGCTCTATGGACTGCACTTGGAGAGCAGGGAGTTAATGGAACATACATCTCCATACTTAAAGAAATTTATAGCCGAAGTAGAGCAACAATTAAACTAGACCGAAAAGGACACAGCTTCGAAATAAAAAGAGGCGTAAAACAGGGCGACCCTATCTCGCCGAATCTCTTCATAGCCCTATTGGAACATATATTCCGCAAACTCGACTGGGAAAAGAAAGGAATAAACATCAATGGAGAATATTTAAACCACTTGCGTTTTGCGGACGACATAGTACTAATAAGTGAAAATCATGAAGACCTGGCACATATGCTGCAATCTCTAGACACAGAAAGTCAGAAGTGCGGCCTGGAGATGAACCCCACAAAGACCCGTGTTCTTACAAACAATACGATACATCCAATAATGATACAGGGTAAAAATATAGAATATGTCGATGAATATGTGTACTTGGGCCGTATAATAACGTTTAAAAATCCGACACTTAAGGAAGTAGATCGTAGAATTAAAATTGCGTGGAATAAATACTGGTCTCTTAAACATATATTTAAGAGTAAACTACCCATACGCCTTAAGAAAAAAGCTATGGACAACACAGTGCTTCCTACACTCCTATATGGTTGCCAATGTTGGGCTCTCACTTCAAATATATTACATAAAATACAAGTTTTTCAGAGGTCAACCGAAAGAAGTATGCTAAATATTAGACTAAAAGACAGGAATACAAATATAAACATCAGAAAAAGAACAAATTTAATAGACGCCGCTAAGCTTGCATGCCAATTAAAATGGCGGTGGGCCGGCCACATAGCCAGATTATCAGATGGAAGATGGACAGAGAGAGTCTTACACTGGTACCCGAGAGAGATTACTAGACCCAGAGGTAGACCACCGCGGCGCTGGCGAGATGATATCCACCCAGTGGCTGGAGGCGCTACATGGACGAGGCTGGCGGCGGACAGGCAGGAATGGAAACGGTTGGAGGAGGCCTTCACCCAACAATGGGTGCCCCACTAATATATTGAATATTTTTAAGTTTTAATTATATAATAAAAAGTTTAAATTTTATGTTTAAGTTTAAATTGTAATATTTTATATGTTGTAATGTTTAATAAGTGCTAATAGTTTATAACTTGTAAACTTTAGAGTGGGAAATAAATGGCTATTATTATTATTATTATTATTATGAGGTGTCAGTTACACCATGGCTACAATCATAGAAGAATACCAGAAATGTTAATGAGATCGGAAAAATATATTAAAAATTAATTTCAGTGGAAGATTATTTATGCAATTTTATTGAGAGAGTTTTTTTTTTCTCTGTTTATTATTCACAGTCGGGTTTAGTTTCTTACGACTTGTCTTATTGTAAAATGTCTGATACTTTGTGGTGTTCGTGATTGTTGCGGGTTGCGGCGAAGTCGGAAATAAGTTTGCGGAAGTCTGAGACGTTGTCGTTGCCAACGTGTTGCTTTTTTTCAAGATTTAACTGCTTGAGACTAAACTAGTCTTTGCTTTATTTATAAAAATAATCTCAGTTTTCAATTTGGAACCTCCCGGTTACTAAGAAGATATTTCTTTTAGAATTAAAAATAACAAATTTCTAAAAACATCCCAAAACCCCAAATTGTCACGATTATGAGCTTAGCTTACAATTAGTAGGGATTTAATGTATCACATCACTATCAAATTTTGTGTGTGAGTTTGTATGTTAGTCACTTCTTACGTCTAAACGGATAAAGCGATTTTAATGAAATTTAGTGTGGAGATAGCTGACAACCTGGATAGCTCTACTTTTTACTGCGGCCATAAACTACGGGTACTGCGTGGCACAGCTAGTTAGTTAATCCTATAACTACGTTGGAGTGGTAAAAGCATATTGTAGAGCGATTAATAATGAAAAATAAAATAAATTTTCAAGATTCTGAAAATCAAAGGATAGGTTGTAAGAGTGCTTCAATATTACTGCGAGCTGCGTGAAAAAACTTTATAGATTTAAATATTTAAATTTTGTTATTTTTTAAGTTTCGGAATATTTATTCCTGAAACCTTTTAACCTTCCAAAGAACCATACAGCAACAGTTTTCCTGGAATCATCGATTCCGTTTATTCATCGTAAATAACATTTTGCACAAAGGAAAGCTTTTCCTCCTTCCGAACAAAAAACGCATCAAGCTCATTCAGTGTGCAAGCTTTTGTGACGCCGGCGACAGGTTGAAAAAGGGATTTAACAACCTTTTACTCGGGATTTTCGGACTCAAATTACTTAACCAAATTGAAGAGAAAAAAAAAAGGTTTGCGAGATTAACAAATGACCTCTAAGCGAAATAAAATAACCTTTTAATTGAGAAAACAAACCTTAATTAATTTCGTTATTTGAACTAGCAAAGGGATCGACAAAATTATTGTATTATGTTATGGATTTTAGTCTAGGGAAGGATAAAAAAAAAGATGAAAAATGTTACTTAAAATAACAATTTAATGTTCCCAACCTAACTGTTCCATTTTATATTTAAAAATTTTACGTTGTTGTTTTCTATTCGGGCAGGCAAAAGAACAAATAAATAGTCCATACAAACAAGTCTTCTATTAAGTCTTCTATTAAGTTTATACTATTAATTTCTAAGGCGATACGAAGTTTGCCGGGTCAGCTAGTAAGGTATAAATAATTGAATGTTTCTAAGTACATACAACATTGTCAAACTTGTACGTTTCTATTTAAATTTTTACCGAGATACTGCATTTGTTATTATTCAGTTAAAAGACCTTTTCATACACAACTTCCATAAAAAACGTAAAAAGATCCGCATTAGTTAATATTATTGCGAACCATCTTTGAAAGAAGACGGGACAAATGAGGACAGTCGACCCGTGCGCGTTTACTGTCGCGGAAATGGTGTCTTATACTTTTACTATGTCCCTTTACCTAATCTTTTGTTCAAATTGGTTCAGAAATTCAGAATCTGTGCGGAAGTAATCTTGTTTTCTTGGCTATTTACTGTTATTTATTACAAGTAGGACAAATCTACTCATCAGGAGAGGTAAACCTTTAATAGCATTATGTAAACATCAATAGCTTCGTTCATAAAGATAAGTCTTAAGAGCCAGTTAACAGCGATGCTAGCGCCATTCTCGAAATAAAATTATATCTTATAAACTAAGGCAAATATCAAAAATTTGGCACAGTATGACACTAGATCGCTTAGATTATCTTTTGAGCACAAAAATAATCCACAGATTTTTGCCAAAAGTGGCCACTTTTAGTAACACTTTGTAGCTTTCTTTGGTCTTTAACCTAAATGCCAGTTATAGAAAGGTGCCCTAAAAATACTAGGCTACATTATCTAGTGTCAACTGTGCCACATTTTTGATAATTGCCTTAGTTTAGAAGATATTAATTTTTATCGCGAATGGCGGCAACATCGCTGTAAACTGGCACTTAATAAAAGATCAAACATACTTAACTGAAGTAAAGTTCGATGATATAATCTCGTCATCGGCAAAGATTATAATATATTTTTTAGACTAACCTTAAAATAAAAGGATAAAAAAAACTTTTCTAAATTGAAAAACATCTGCAAGAAACATTTTTAATTTATTTGTCGGAATATAAGAGTGTAAAAATATAAAGCAATTTCAGCTGAGTTTACGTGCACAAGATCTCAGCATTCGTGCGATTAAAATTTTAATTTAACCAACATCCTGCGGATTTTCCGTGAAAAAATTAACTCTCGTAAACTGAGAGCGCAGCTACCATATTTTCCTGAAGTCGAGCAGAGTTATTGAATCTCGCCCACCAGTATAGCACCTAAATATTGCGCAGTTGGTGCAAATGCTTGGAGCACTAGGTAATCTATGAACGGGGTGCTAGTCAGATAACCTCCACGCGGTGCACCCCGGGCAACAGCGGACGATCACACTTTTCGTTTCCCGTTTGGTGTGATCGTCCGGTGGCTGATAATCTGGCGGGAGTGGCGCTCCACATGCTCTCTGCCCTATCAGAGAGCATAGTGTGAGTTGAGAAGGCGAGCGGGGCTTGAGACTTCCACCACGGCGTACTCCTCGGCGCCGTGGGGGGACTAACAAGCCCTGCTAAACGAGGAGGCAGAAGAGGGCTGGAAGAAGTTAGGAAGAGAGATGCGAAGATGGCGGCGAGATGGGTGCGGGAGTTGGGAGCCCCCCAATGGCGCGCCCACGTGGAGATTGATGGCTCGGCTGATGAGAAACTCTGCGCTAGTAAATGCCGGGAATGGCCTGCCCTCGGTCGGCTTGATGACTACGTCGCCGACCGTTGGGATCACAGATCCACCCGGCTGATCTGAAGACGCAGGGGAGTAGATGCCGGGCTATCACTTCTCCACGCTTTGCGGTCGGCTTGATGTCGCCGTCGCTGCCGCAATGGGCGTGCCGATGGGGCGCTCACAATGCCCCGTAGGTGAGGGTGGCAGTGTCCTACCTAGGGCACTGTCACACACGATCGCTGGGTGCTGTGGCCAAGGTGGAACGGCTAGCAGCACCTGGCGGTCGAGGAGGAAGGGGCGGGGTCTTGGGACTTCCACTATGGCATTAACTTTCTAGGTGCCATAGGGGGAGTGACAAGCCCTGCTCCCGCTCGACTGCCGGGTGGGGCGGTCGAGGAGGAGAGCGGGCGGGGCCTCGGTCCCACCACGGTGATCATCCGTACACCGTGTCGGGGCCGACAAGCCCCCAATCCGCCCTGCAGCACCGCTGCAGGACCCCGGGGTCGTTGGGTGCACGAGGCGGGGGCCTCGTGTAGTCACATAACGGCCCCGAGAAGGACGACGGAACGAGGTGTCCAGTTCCGTCGTCGGGCGTAGGAAGAGCCATCCGCGCTCAGGGGGGACTCTTACCACCTGTCCCCCCGCGAAGAGGCTTCACAGCCGATGCTGGAGGGGGTCGCGGAGTTGAACATAACGATCGAAAGATCACCCGTGACCCCCTTGCTAACAGCCGAGGAGGACACCGGCGGGGTTTTAGTGGGTGCGAACCCCACATAACCCTGCGGCTCCCCCCGGGGCTGCAGGGTACTCGTTAGGAGTTTCCCCGCCTTAAAAAAAAAAAAAAAAAAAAAAAAGGTAATCTATGAACAAACTAAACAAAATATGTGCTGGATTTGTTTTATCTTTTCGTTTCACCTCATACGGATTTTTTTATTTGTTTAGTATGCAAATAAGTGCACACAAATAGAAACGCGGCTTTTAAATTATACGATATACTAACTAGTATATTTTATTAAGTTCTTAGTTACCAGTATTAAGTCACTTAGATTTTTTAATTGTTAAACAAAATTAACAGCACCTACATAAAAACAGAAGCCTAACCAACTTAATAGAATAAATAAATTCATCGAATAAATATGTTAATCAATCAATCAATCATTAATAGATACAAAATATAGTACCTACCTAACGACTAAAACACGATATAATTTTGAGTCGAACTAAGCCAACATCGGCCAGCAAATTGCGTTTTCAGTGAACGATTTCACCACTAATTGTTAATAACAGTTGCAGTGTTGTAGCAGCAGTTCAGTAATTGGTAATCCGGATCTGTTTCAAAACAAGGTACATTACATTTCACGAGTAATTTTGAACGTAAAATTATTGTAAATTTAAAATTGTATAAATTTTGTGATTTGGTTGTGTATACGATTAAGTAGCTTCTTTAATTCTTGAATGGCATTTATTTACAATGATAATAAACTAAAAAGTTTTGATCCTCAAAATAATAATACTTAATGATTTTCTGCTAAGTTTGGTCTATATTTTATACTTTAGGGTGAATATTCAGAGCCTGATTTTTTTCTGTCCGGGGCTTTATTTTGTGACTTTTCAAAGAAAACTTTTAATTTGAAGATTAGATTCAAACTTTAGCTTCCATTCTGTTTGGGCCCGCAAAGTTTATTCAAAAATACATAGTTTAGGTATGCCAAAATCTTACCTAAAGTCCAAAAAACTGGAATATTCTGATTCCTGTGGGGAACTATAAATGACTCCATAACTTTTTTTTTGAACAAACATATATAAAATTCAAGATCAGTTTAGCATAGTCAGATAGTTGTTTATTACAAATAAATTGTCCCTGATTGATTACTGAAGCTAGTTTTGAAATAAATCTAGCATTAAGATTTGTCCGCGTGTACCGTGTGAATCGTGTGATTTCTCTGGCGCGTGCAGCAATCACTTTCATGGTTAAACTAAGCTATGTAGAACTCAGCAGTTTTGTGGATGGGCTGTCTCAATCTATGCTTTATAGTATGTATGAGGAAATTTCCGGCTAAGGTGCTCCGTTTAGAAGTAATGGTGCCAAATATCTGATTGCTCTGATCGTGGTTCAGTGGTCACCCTGATTACTCTGCAATGTTTATCTTATATTATGAAATAGCTATGTCGTGTTTGAAGATTATATTGAATGTCATGTATAGTTGGGTGTTCCTCATAAAAGATCTGGTTTTCTATCCTAAACCGTTTAAGCTGGACGGATCACTTTATGATTTTTTAATGATTTCTATGGTCTGATATCTCTGGTTTTTTTCCCATAGGAATCAGAAATTTTCAGCAGTTTTGCACTTTTATCCTGAAAATCAGATGTCAAACCTATTGTTATCATCATTATTATTATTTAAGACAAAAGAGGCCTAATGCTATCTTGCATTGCACGATCGGGCGCCACTCGAGAACTTTTACTTGCCCATTACGATAAAGTTATGCAATTTGTTTTGACTACGTGGGAGTTTTCAGATTCGATTATACAGGAAATTTTCAAGCATAGCCCTTTAGAGTGACTGGTAAGCTTTTTGATTAGGCCCATAGTGAGCTATTTCTCGGTCCAGTAAGTCATCACAGGCAATACACGTTGATCGTAGACTCTTGTCTTGAGCCTGATTTGGTGAACGGTAATGGTTACGCTTATGGTAATATGGAAGAAAATGTGTAGCAAAGCTTGCCCATCGAGTTTGATTCGACGATCGCCCTCTGCCTATTATACCGACCTGGTTGGATAGTTTGGCTATGTATTCGTCGACTACTCTTCGAGCGTACGTAAAGAATCCAATATTAACAGGAGCATTTGAAATGGGTGTTTAACATAATCTTGGTTTTGTCCATGTTGAGAATCCAACTAAGCTCATCCAGCATTGTACTGAGATCCTGCGCGATCTGGATCCATAACTATGATATCGATAACACATCGAGGCTGATTGAACTATTCATCGTTTATGTTGATGCCTAACCTAGTTATTTCCAGTCCGGAGCCTTGAAGACATCCTCGAGTACAGCGATGAACAATTTTGGGGTAATGACATTTACAAGTCTGACTCCCTGCTGCAGTCTCATATCCTTCGAGATCTTTGTCTGAAGTCGAAATGACATTTACAAAAACATCAACACTTTGCTATAGCTACTATAGTCCACCGCTAAAAAAATTGTAGCACTGACTAATCCTTAATCAAATCAAATACAAAACAAAGGCTTTCTCGTAAATATCTAGGCAGGAGCATTATACCGCAAATGACAATCACTGACCAGCCTAGCCAGGCAAACTTAAACTAGAGCATTTATATCATCTTCGCTGATCAGAAGACCAGCAACAACGCACACTGAATTACATAAGAATTACCAAATTGGATTAGATTATTACGGAAGATTTTGAATTGAAGACGCCAAAATAACTCCTGCGGTCTATCGACATTATTGTGATGATCAAGGTTATGTGTCACGTAAATTGACGCTGCACTGACCACAATCCTGCATTCGGTATATGCTATACGGCATTCTACCATTTAACTATGTTACATTTCCATGCCATTCCATAGGCAGCATGGCCTAACAAGCTGTGTGGAATTAATCATCTAATCTTCACAGTTTTAATAGGCCTCCAAAATTTTTTCTTGGCAATTCTAACCTAACCTTCCTGTTCATGTCAATAAATCCCTAACTAATTGCTGGCAATGCGCTATTGATGGACCACAAAAAGTGGATGCAATTTCAAAAAAAATACGAGCAAGAGCAGGACACAATACCAGTTGGTATGTACAACTTTTAATCAGATGCTGTTGACATGTTTGTAAGCATAATATTACTAATTAAAAGTATGATGAGAAATTGAGTGACAATATAATAACATCTTTAAAACATCGCAACATGGTCTTACTAAGTCTCGCTTCGGTATTTTCATTAATAAAAAACTAGTTCATGTATGATAAATAGCTTTTTATGACAGATTTAACTACTAAAACTCAAATAAATTTAGTGTTGTGATTACTCTGGAAGCACTTTTCTGATTGCTCTGGACCAAAAACTTAAAAACTCAATTATTCATAGGAAGACCTGGTCCAAAAATGGTGCCCAATCAAAAATATTAAAGCTAGTCAGGCATACTGTCATAAAAGTTACCTGATATTTCAAAAAAACTAAATTTGAAAACTGCCAGAGGAGTCAGCTGAATATCGCCGTTCTGAATATTCACCCTTTACTATCTGTGATTATTCTCTAATAATTTATAATAATTTCGTTAGTTTTTATTAATATACTATCTAAATCCTTTTCTATCTCACGCCCAGAAAGTATTTTTCCGAACTTATATAAAAAATAACAAAAAAACCCTAAACCTTAAAAGTAGATAGTAGATAGAACAGAAAATAATGAAATTTCAAACAAGCAAAACAGACATCAAACCAATCGTGAGTTTTGAAAGGAGTTGGAACTGGAACGAGGGTGTGACAACCCTGCTTTGACACGTCACCGAGGAATGGTGAGCCTCGAGAGTCGTTAGGACCTTCGCACTGCGACCGAGTAACTTAGAAACTAGAAAATCAAATGGTAAGTAAATTTGTAAATCATTTCACGTATTATGAGTTTTTACAAGCACAAAGAACACTTCGGCAAGTTTGTCACACTTCGCTACCCTCATCCATCGTACTAGCGCAACTTTCGCAAAATATGCCCTGAACACTTTTCAGGAGGTCAAAACAAAGTTTTGGTTGGCGTGATCAGTATTAGGAAATGGATGACCCGAGTCCTTAACTCATCATCATCATCATTTCAGCCGTAAGACGTCCACTGCTGGACATAGGCCTCCCTCAAGGCTCTCCATCTGTACCGATCGCAGGTGGCCTGCATCCAGCGTGGACCCGCAGCCTTGCGCAGATCATCCGTCCATCTGGTCGGTGGACGTCCTACGCTGCGCTTGCCGATCCGTGGTCTCCACTCGAGAACTTTTCGGCCCCAGCGGCCATCTGTTCTGCGGGCTATATGACCTGCCCATTGCCACTTCAACGAGCTTATCCGCTTGGCTATGTCGGTGACCCTGGTTTCTCTGCGTATGTCCTCATTTCTGATTCGATCCCGCAGAGAAATCCCGAGCATAGCCCGCTCCATGGCTCGTTGAGCTACTCGGAGCCTGTTCATAAGCCCTATAGTGAAGCACCACGTTTCAGAACCGTATGTCATCACTGGCAGCACACATTGGTTAAATACCTTCGTCTTCAGGCACTGAGGAATATTGGACGAGAAGACGTTGCGTAGTTTCCCGAACGCCGCCCATCCGAGCTGGATTCGGCGATTGACCTCCTTCTCGAAGTTGGACCTACCTAACTGGATGGTTTGTCCTAGGTATACGTACTCGTCGACAACTTCGAGAACCGAGTTCCCAACCATAACTGGGGTAGGCAGAACATGGACATTAGTCATGACCTTCGTCTTGTCCATGTTCATTTTAAGGCCCACCTGTTGGGAGACTCGGTTGAGGCCTTCGAGCATCGTGCTGAGTTCCTCCATCGACCTTGCCATGACTACGATGTCGTCGGCAAACCGAAGGTGAGTGATGTATTCGCCGTTAATATTGATGCCCTGCCCTTTCCATTCTAGAAGTTTGAAGGCGTCTTCTAAAGTGGCGGTGAACAGTTTCGGAGATATAACATCTCCCTGTCTCACGCCTCTGTTCAAGGGAATAGCCTTCGAATTCTGTTCCTGTACTCGGACAGACATGGTGGCGTTGCTATACAAACACTTCAGCACTTCGATGTACCGATAGTCAATCCGGCATCGTTGGAGGGACTCTAGCACCGCCCATGTTTCGACCGAATCAAAGGCCTTCTCATAGTCCACAAACGCTAGACATAGCGGCAAGTTATACTCTTCGGTCTTCTGTATAACTTGCCGCAGCGTATGTATGTGGTCTATGGTACTAAAGCCTTTTCGGAAGCCGGCTTGTTCGGGAGGCTGGAAGTCATCAAACCTTCGTTCGAGACGATTGGCGATGATCCTGGAAAACAGCTTATAAACATGGCTCAAAAGCGAGATGGGCCTATAATTCTTCAAAAGGGTTTTATCGCCCTTCTTAAAGAAAAGCACCACCTCACTTCTGTTCCATGCTTCAGGCGTGGTCCCTTCGAGTAGGACAGAATTAAAGAGCCTCTGAAGGACTTTGAGTACCGGTGTTCCACCCGCTTTCAGAAGCTCTGACGTGATTCCATCCTCACCCGGTGCCTTGTTGTTTTTAAGCAGTTTCAGGGCCATCCTTATCTCGTACAGGCTGATGTCCGGGATATCTTCGGTATAGTGTCGGGTTAGTTTGGCTCTAGGGTCGTTAGCCGCACTATTAACAGGCTTAGTGACCGAATCGTATAGCTGTCCGTAGAACTTCTCGATTTCCCTCAAAATTTCCGCTTTCGTCGACGCTATACTGCCGTCATCCCTCTTCAGCTTGGTCATTTGGCTTTGCCCAACAGACATATCTCTTGCGAACACTTTGGAGTCTTTATTTCGCTCTATCGTATCCTTAATACGCGCAGTATTATATCGTGTCGCAAGGCCTTCGAGATCTGCCTATTGAGCCGCCTATATGACGCAGCATCATCGGGAGACTGCAGTCTAAGCAAGCGTCGTTCAGCCATAAGTTTGAGGGTGTCTTCAGAGAGTTTCTGAGTTCTAGCGGTACGGCGAGTCCTAAAGAATTTAGATCCGACCGTATGGACAGTTTTTACGAACCTGTTATTGATCTCGTCCACTGATGCGTCGTCTAGACAATCAAAGCGATTAGAGAGCTCGAGTTGAAAGCTCTCGGGGTTTTCGATCTGAGCGAGGGTAGGACGGAGCGTAGACTTCATCAGGCGGTACCGTTCAAGTTTAACGTTCACATTCAATGTGCCTCTTACTATTCGGTGATCACTGCCGGTTTTTACCCTATGAATCACGGAGACATCATTGAATATCCGTTTCTTGTCGGTCAAGATGAAGTCTATCTCGTTCCTAGAACCACCAGGGCTCATCCAGGTCCATTTCCTATGAGGTGGCTTCTGGAAGAAAGAATTCATCATGAAGAGTCCTTCTTTCTCCATGAAATCGGCCAGCCTCTGACCTCTAGGGTTCCGTTGCCCATAACCGAAGTTCCCCACTCTCAACTCATGCTCGCTTCTCTTGCCTAGTTTCGCATTGAAGTCCCCCATAACAACATTGAAGTGAGTTTTATGCGTATGTATGGCCCGACTAATGTCCTCATACATAGACTCTACTTCGTCATCTGAGTGTGTCGAGGTCGGTGCATAGACCTGAACGACCTTCAGCAAATATCTTTTAGATATTCTGAGTGTTAGGTATGCGACCCTGCTCGACACACTGTCGATGGTAATAATGTTGCTAACGAGGGACTTGTGGACGAGAAACCCGACACCACCTTGGGACAGTTGGTCGCCCTCCCGGTGGAAGAGCAGGTTACCCGATTTCAGGGTTATCGTGTCCTGTCCCTGTCTACGGACTTCTGATAGCCCTAGAATATCCCACCGTAACCTGCTCATTTCCTCTTCCAGCGCAACAATCATATCGTCAGTCCTCAAAGTGCGGACGTTGTGTGTTGCCAGGGCCAGTTGTCGTTTAAAGGGGTGGTAGCCGACCGTCCGGGGATTCTTAGCACCCCTTGCCCCGCCGTTACCGTAACCGCTACCGTGGTCAGGAATAGCGGGGCTGCCGGGGACTAGGGGCCTGGGCACATGCTGACTATTCATGAGGGGGGGGGGGGGTTGCCATACTCGCCACGCTTGGCAGGCGGGTTGGCGAGCGCAGTATGGTGTTGTTTAAAAACCAGAAGACGCTGCTGCCCGTCTTCTGGTGCTGTCCCTCAGCCGGGTCCTACGGCTCCCACGGGAGGAGAGGGGAGGGCGACATTCTAACGCCGGCGCCCGCGGCCTTAACTACCATGATATTATTCGGAGACGGCGAGATATCTTATTTGCGAAATTTCGACAGTTGTTTTCACTTTGAATAATATTATTTCAGGTCTTTATTCATCGGCGTGAGTGTAGGTACGTATTTACCTATACTTCAGCAGTTATACATTCTATGTCACCAATTCAAGCATCGGCAAGATCAATGGCCCTTTAGATCCAGGCTCGAATCGAGGTGAGCCCTCAGCTGAAAAGGCTTGGTCTGTCCTTAAATACTGAATGGGGATTCGAATGTACCCGAGTACGGACTTGACCTGGTATTTTTGGGACAGCGGTGACGCTCGCTATTAGATTCTAATATTTTTAGAAATCATCAATAAAATCAAATTTACCTAAAAGCTATTTATTCTATTAGGTAATATAAAAAAATAACGAAAGATATGATTTTCGTTCTTTTTGCGAGCAGTAGTCGCTCCTTTAGGGTCGGCCTCATCTTGGAGACAAGTTTCTAAACTAAAAACCATCGACTCGTAATTTGTCTTGTTAGCGAATTTGTTAACCATTCCCGCTTTTACAAAAGCAATTTCTGTTGCACGCCTAAATAAAATAGTAATAGTTAATGAAGTCGCTAACAAGACGATTTTGAGTCGATTGTTTTTAGTTATGAAACTTGACCCCCCGATTTTTACCACTGCTTTTTTTCGGGATAGATTTTTAATTTCAAAGTGATGTTTACTGGTTATATAACCTTCAACAGATTCATACTATAATTCATCTCCACACAAACGACTGAACAAAAGAGGCCATCATAACTGTAATAATTCAAAACAGATGTTTTCCACGTGGAAGAGCAGACGTTATGGCCCAAGCTTAAGGGGACGTTCTTGGACAAGATAAATCGAATCTGTTTGAAATAGAAGAACAATAACGAAAATACGAATCTTTTTATTTAGGTAATATTATTTGATCCGACAGACATTAACCTGTCATAACCTGAAACGACTGGCAGTTAGGTCAAACGCCATAAAGTGCAAAGTTAACAATGGAACGGTTTGTATAGGAAAATGAAATCGATGTTTTTTCCGTCTTTCACGCAGTTTTTCAATATTTCCACACCTTTTAAACCTTCCTTGGACTACTAATAACATTTCAAAACCAAAATCAGCTAAAACAGCCTGGCCGTTCTCGAGTTTAAGCGTGACTTACGAACCACTATTCATTTTTAATTATAAGTAGACTTATATAGATAAAACTTATATTTTTATGGTAGTCAGATAATTTTCACATCAAGAAAGAAACACACGAATTCAATCAACGAACACAATCTCAAATAAACTAAAACCATGTTGAGCCCTAGTGGTTTTGAAGAAGGCGCTGTAAATTCTAATCAGCACCACAGAATACCTGTTTTAGCACCTAAATACTTACTAAAAAGCTCCAAATTCAACTCATTTTACATTCAAATTAACTGTGACAGTAAGAAACAGCCATGTTGTATACTTTGAATGTCTTTAGCGAATCTTTGAAGTTACTTTTGACCTTTAAGCATTGGGGCAATGTCGCTTTAATGAAAGGTCGTAATAATCAACCACAATATAATTGAAAGACCTTTGTCCGAGCGGCCTGTGGTCATTGCTGGGACGTATCATTAGTAGCCCGGACTCTGAGGTCAGCTGTATTTTGTAAAGAATTAAAAAAAATAGCTTTGTTTAGAAAACGAAACTAATTCGACACTGCAGCCGATGGTATTTTGTCGATTTATTGTATATTATGATTAAAACTTTAATTTTGTATAATACTATTATAATAGTCTAGTTTCGATATCTTGTTCTGAACACAGTTGTTTTAATTTTAAATACTTGTTACTGTTTAATGATTTAGTTTGATAAATATGAACTATAGTATAAATATCGTAAGTGAACAACTTAGTGTCCTTATTTTATATAAGAGACAGGGAGCTACCAAGAAATCTGTAGCCACAGTTATTAATTGCGTCTCTCTTTACAGCTACATTTACGAGAGAAAACACAAACCAATTTCTAGGAAGGAAGGTTCTTGTATAATGCGAATAAGATGCTGTGATATACATATTATTATTGTAATTTTATATTCAACTGTCAATTTTCAAAAATATTTATAAACTAACCCTCTTATTCATAAAAAGTTAAAGAGCATTTTAGTTATTTGACGTATGTCAATTTAGACTGGATGTCACGTATTTACCATACAACAAACCAGAGAGGTAGACCTCCAGTGACGCTACTTGAAATGAACTGTATCTTTATGAATAAGACGGTAAGCTAGCAAACAATTTGAAACAAAAACTTTTCATTTTTTGTTTTTAAAGAATTAAGCGGTTTTACTCTCCGGACTAAAAGCGTAGCACTCTGTAGATTATCAAAACTTTGGCTAAAAGCTAGCCATTTCGTTAAATAGTGAAACTCAAGGCAACGGTACTGTACGCTTGTTTGCGTTGAAAGTCCGCGTCTGTACGGACTGCGGATGCAACTACAAGGTTTAGGTAAAGTAAAGAGACAATTTTTATAAAACCGCAGACTCGTTGCTTGTTTGCACAGCTTATTTGACTTTTACTTCAAAAATTATTAAAGGATTTTTATTTACCCACTAATAATGCGAGCTTCGCTTTCTGGCTTTTTATTTACTTTAATTAAGTAAAAGCTATCTAAATATAAATTTACCGTTGCTTAGTTATCAACAGAGTTTTAAGTATTTTAAATCAATAATCAACATTGTAATAGAAGATACTTATTAAACTATCTATTTACCAACTTGATGTTTTCGTTACTATTAGGAACTCATTAAATATATAAATAAAGTAAGTACTTACTGAAACAGTATTTTTTTAAATATCTCGTTTAAACGTTATAATGTTTAAAAAGTTAGACGAGTCAAAAATGCCAATTTTTATAACGAATAAGCGATTCAAACCTACTCTAGTAAATAGGATCAGGCTTAACTATTTTGTGGTAGAGCCATTTTGTTTAAAGATATTATTTTGTATTTTATTCACCATACAAAAATAATACCTTTGGAAAGTACAGAGTATGGTTTACATTATTTAAATTCCAATTCATTCTAACAAACACCGAATCATACCGTTGGAGGTGATTATAGCGGTGTCGGCTCGCTCGCTTGAATTAGGACATGTCGAATGCAGCTGCGAGCAAATTGGTTTAATGCACTTCTACAGTACTCGTAGCAAAACAACAAATCAGAGACTCCGCTGATTGTTAGCTGCGATTCGCTTGCTGTTTGAATAGGAGTCTGAATATATTGTTTTTATTTTTTAAAGCTTTTTATGTCTTGCATAATTATTTCAATGCCTAAATGCAACTATGACACGAGACTTTATATAATAGAAACACGCAGTAGGGTTGAAACAAAATTTACCTTATTTTTTTATTCTTCATGCGGTTAATGTCAAAAGTTCCTCATTTCTATACTAGTAGATCTAATTTGCACACTCACGTACTGTTGTATAGGTAAAACAAATAGTGTACCCATACAGCGTGTTAGGTCAAAGCTTGACGAGCATTGGATTAGCCTGACTTGTAGAAAAAAGCTTACAAATAATGACATCGACAC
The DNA here is from genome assembly GCA_951802225.1 of Euspilapteryx auroguttella. Taxonomy (NCBI): domain Eukaryota; kingdom Metazoa; phylum Arthropoda; class Insecta; order Lepidoptera; family Gracillariidae; genus Euspilapteryx; species Euspilapteryx auroguttella. Next base: position 6,248,138 of record OX637651.1, read on the forward strand.
TGCAGCCGATGGTATTTTATCCTGTGATAGGTAAGAGAGTTGTTTCAGTTACAATTGAACAGAAATTAATCAAAGTATTATATGAAAAAAAATATGAGAGAAAATGGCGAGCTTTACTGAGAGCCCTATGAGGGATAAGAGGACATCATCATCATCATCATCATTATATGAAAACGCAAATCTACTTTCATATTTGATAATGGAGGAGTACTCTTTCAGCCATACTAGCGTCTACAACAATAAAGTATGTGTGTGTTCTTTTATTCTATTTAGAAAGTAATGGAATATCTGTATAAAGAGTTATTCTATGTGTAAGATTACCGGTCGTCATCCGTCTTAGTTCCAACGCGCGCTGGTCATTAATAAAGCGGGCACCTGGCGATACACTGCCGGATTTACTGACAAATTGTGCCACTGAGTCCCACGCTTCAACCATTTAGCTAAATATTGCGTGTATGACAAGCTCATCTTTGGGAAATTTCAACTTGCATTTTGATGACAAAATACTGCCATAGGCAGAAGATCAACTGAAGGAACTCTTACAGCAGGCCAATCCTTAGAAAAGTTAAATTCAAACAAAAAAAAAGCGACAAGATGCGCTGTAACTTAAAAAAAACTGTTGTGAATTGAGTAGGTTACCTAACAAGGTGTTTGTGCAACTTTTTATCAATGCATAGTATAATAACAAAAAGGCCGTCATAAAAAAGGCCTTCTTACCTACTCCTCCTTAATGAGATTAAGCAATTTTCAATATTTGTTTTCGCATAGACACCTACCTTATTATGTAAACATAGCTGTAAGTTAATAGTTAAGCGATTCCAGCAACAGATAAACCGTTCGCGGTTTTCGTTTGCTGTATTTAAGATATAAGAAGATGTAAACTTAATTATAAAAAAAAAAAAAACAAAGTCGCCTCCGCGTCTGTCCCTATGTATGCTTATATCCTTAAAATTATGCAAAGCATTTAGATAGAGTGGTTCAATAGGAAGGTTTATATTATGTACAATACATGCATAACATAGTAATAAGTAAAGCGGTACGAAGTTCACCACCGGGGCAACTAGTTTTTCTATAATTTTGTCTTAGTGATGATCTTAGTTTCACACATTTAAATTTTACACACAAACACATTGCTGTATTGAAAGCTGTTGTAATTATTTTGTGTTTTCAAATAGCGCAGTAATAATAATTATAGTTAAAAAGTCACATTTGGTGGACATCCAAATGCAGTTGAAATAAAACCACACACATGCTGCAGCTGTGAATGGAACTTCAACATGTTCTAATTGCGAACTAGCGCGTAAAGCTTTCCGGGATAAGGAAAAGTTCTTGGTTTTACCGAAATTCGTTGGCAGCCATGTTGCCATGTCGTTTTGTCTCTCTTATCTCTAGCTTACATTAGCGTTATGTTTTGTTCTCTTTTAACTCTTATTACCACATTTATTTTTTTACTAGTCGACCCGGCGAACTTCGTACCGCCTACCCTTTTACTATTTTGTGCATGTATTATACATATAAACCTTCCTCTAGAATCACTCTATCTATTAAAATAAACCGCATCAAAATCCGTTGCGTAGTTTTAAAGATTTAAGCATACATAGGGACAGACGCGGGAAGCGACTTTGTTTTATACTATGTATTGATACGAAGGTTTATGTTGCAATTAACTTTTAAAACCACATGTATACAGACAGATATATTATATTTATAGTTGAACAACTCCTCTTTGAAACAAAGCGAAATAATTCTGCGAGGCATTAAAGCAAATCCTTAGATTAAAACAAAGGTAAACCGAGTTAAATTAGAAACTGAAATTAGACGAATTCCACGCGGGGACCTTTGGTGTTACCCATATACCTTTAAAGTAAGAAGTTTACAATTTGATTCCATTTTAAACAAATCTTTCTCATTGTAACAGACAGAGCTCTGTGGGATTTGTTAAGACCTTTGTAAGCAGATTCGTCTGGTTTTTTATCAGAACCATTTCATTGCTAGATATTTTCGTTTGCAAATTTTACTTTTTTTTATGTCATTCTGCCTAAGCGTGATTATCATACGAAGGATTTAGAAATCGTTTGAAAAATGTTGTTATGAAAATCAATATATATAAAACTCTTCCGTTACTGACTGACTGACTGACGACTGACTGACTGACTGACTGACTGACTGACTGACTGACTGACTGACTGACTGACTGACTGACTGACTGACTGACTGACTGACTGACTGACTGACTGACTGACTGACTGACTGACTGACTGACTGACTGACTGACTGACTGACTGACTGACTGACTGACTGACTGACTGACTGACTGACTGACTGACTGACTGACTGACTGACTGACTGACTGACTGACTGACTGACTGACTGACTGACTGACTGACTGACTGACTGACTGACTGACTGACTGACTGACTGACTGACTGACTGACTGACTGACTGACTGACTGACTGACTGACTGACTGACTGACTGACTGACTGACTGACTGACTGACTGACTGACTGACTGACTGACTGACTGACTGACTGACTGACTGACTGACTGACTGACTGACTGACTGACTGACTGACTGACTGACTGACTGACTGACTGACTGACTGACTGACTGACTGACTGACTGACTGACTGACTGACTGACTGACTGACTGACTGACTGACTGACTGACTGACTGACTGACTGACTGACTGACTGACTGACTGACTGACTGACTGACTGACTGACTGACTGACTGACTGACTGACTGACTGACTGACTGACTGACTGACTGACTGACTGACTGACTGACTGACTGACTGACTGACTGACTGACTGACTGACTGACTGACTGACTGACTGACTGACTGACTGACTGACTGACTGACTGACTGACTGACTGACTGACTGACTGACTGACTGACTGACTGACTGACTGACTGACTGACTGACTGACTGACTGACTGACTGACTGACTGACTGACTGACTGACTGACTGACTGACTGACTGACTGACTGACTGACTGACTGACTGACTGACTGACTGACTGACTGACTGACTGACTGACTGACTGACTGACTGACTGACTGACTGACTGACTGACTGACTGACTGACTGACTGACTGACTGACTGACTGACTGACTGACTGACTGACTGACTGACTGACTGACTGACTGACTGACTGACTGACTGACTGACTGACTGACTGACTGACTGACTGACTGACTGACTGACTGACTGACTGACTGACTGACTGACTGACTGACTGACTGACTGACTGACTGACTGACTGACTGACTGACTGACTGACTGACTGACTGACTGACTGACTGACTGACTGACTGACTGACTGACTGACTGACTGACTGACTGACTGACTGACTGACTGACTGACTGACTGACTGACTGACTGACTGACTGACTGACTGACTGACTGACTGACTGACTGACTGACTGACTGACTGACTGACTGACTGACTGACTGACTGACTGACTGACTGACTGACTGACTGACTGACTGACTGACTGACTGACTGACTGACTGACTGACTGACTGACTGACTGACTGACTGACTGACTGACTGACTGACTGACTGACTGACTGACTGACTGACTGACTGACTGACAGACAACGCAGAGCCGAAACTACTGGGCGTAGCGGGCTGAAATTTTGCACGTGGGTTCCTTAGGGAGTGTAGGTGAGCACTAAGAAGGGATTTCCCGAAATTCCCACGGGAACGGGAAAAAACGGGTTTTTGTGTTTATGAGAAATCTGCGCGGGAAAAACCGCGGGGCAGCCTCTAGTATTATAATATTCTCGATCCGCCTTCGCAAACTCATGTAAAAGAGGAACTTTGGGATCCTTTTTACTTTGTATTATATTTCAAGCTTAAGGCGGTAAGTCACAGTATGGCGCGAAATTCAAAATTTTTCGCGTTTTTTAATTATTCTGCCGAAAGTATTCATTTTTAATAAAGTTGTAATGAATTCGCGTATGTAAAAAAACATTTCTCACATTGTAATACAACGTTTTTCGAAGACAGACCTACTAATTTTGTGTCTAAGGACCTAACTTGATTTTTGGCCTTTATGTCCTTAGGCACAAAATCAGTAGGTCTGTCTTCTAAAAACGTTGTATTACAATGTGGCAAATGGTTTTTTACATACGCTAATTCATTGAAACTTTTAAAAATATGTATACTTTCGCCAGAATAAATAAAAAACATGAAAAAATTTGAATTTCGCGCCATAGCGAGAGTTACCACCTTAAGTAAAAATACTTGTAGTATCATACGAATACCCAAAAAATTAACTATGCCTAAAATATTAACAATTATTAGCTGCTTTAAAGATATTAATATGGTACAAGTAACTTTATATAATAGTAAATATTAGTTTAATGTCGTGTGTGTCGTAAATGTTATCATTTTTATCAATAATAAACGGGTCTACAAATCGTAATAGACATAAAATAAAAAGATCTCTAGTTCTCGCTGTCTGCTAACAATCCGTCCTATCAGCAATATGTTCCCGCCTCCAATTCTAAACGTGGCTCCAATCAATATTGGCTTTGCAAATGATCCGACTGCGACACACGGTCACACAGGCTGTCAATAGACTGCACAATGCTTTTAGTATGTCTGTGGATGTTTGCCAAGATTCAAACATGAGCTACCTACTGGTTGTTGATTGGAATACAGCAATACAGGTTCATTACATCTGAGGTTGAATATAATGTGGTTGACAACAACGGGATTCCGATAAAGAACCTCACATGTTTCATATAAATGCAAATCAAGATTTTATTCTTTCATTCAGCATTTTTGCGCTTTTAAATTGCTTGAAGAAGTAAGTAAGATTTTGCCATGCGTGGCTAATATACCTCAAAGATGTTAATAAGAAAAAAATCAGTACTTAATGATAATTAAATTGATTGTAAATGGCATTGTAACTTTCTAGAATAACTTTTTTTTTTCATTTACTTAACCTTTATGCTGTAAGTTTTCCGAATTTAATAAATAAATAAATAAATAAATTAATATTTACTTCTGAATTACTTATACTATTAGTTGCTAACAAAGGAAGAAAACAACAAAATACTTAATCAGATCAATCAATAGAACATGTTCGTTTTCTCAATTTCACGAAAACTTTGTTAAATAAATTTTTAAGTAGGTAATGAAAATCCACGTAATCTATAGCCGTCTATGCACATATTGAGCTGGAATTCAGTGCGGGTAGTGAAGTGCAGCGCAAACCGAGCTCCGCAAGCCAAACACTCGTCTTTCCTTTGTTTGTCTTGCATCAGCGCCTCAATTATTTTCATGCTTGGCATAGTGCTTGTTTGGGAATCTTAAACCGTGAGGTTATAAGTGGCTTAAGAATTTGTGGTTACTATAGTACGACGTTTATGTTTGGTATTTCAGTAATTATGGTTGCTAAGATTAATTATTAATGTCGTCAAACTATGGACTTTTCCTGCAGGTACATTAATCTTATAATAAAAAACAATATTTTTTTTATCCTTACTAAATTGCCGTTATAAAGTCAAAACTTAAACTTATCTCAGTTAAAATATTCCTACAAAAACATAAAATAAACCGTATACTAGTTCAATAGTACGGAGAATAAAAATAACACATATAATTTGTATCCACATTGATTTATCAATAACAAATCAATTCAGGACACACCACAAATCGTCGGTATTATGTTAAATGTCCGCATTATTTCACAGTCACCTGTCCGAGAGATAATGAAACTTTAGTAGAGCATGCATCAGACAACACAACACAAAACACACAGCTAATTAACTACGAACCTATTTTCATTAAACTTGCTAAGTAATGACAATGCACAAAGCGTACTACGCGACTGCAATGTTTCAATCGAACATGTCATGTTACCATTAATTGCAAACGTATGCCATTCAATTAGTAAATAACATGACTAGATAACAAATCAAAGCTGAAAGAAAATTACATATGAATAATTTTTTATAAAGGGTTTCTTACATTTTTGCAACACAATTGATAAATATATTTTGACATCGCCATTCCATCGCTTTGCTCTTTTCACGGCGGGACTTTCCAATCAACAATAAGTAAAATAAACGAATTAGCTTGCGTATAAAATGAGCAGTGAACATTGTTGTTGCAACATGGTCGTTTGCTGGAACGTTTATTATGAGGTTTAAACTGTCGGATAAAGCGGAGTGCGGTCTGCTAAGGGTAAAACTAGGAATGTTGGGACACAACTGACAAATCCTTCCTGTTTAATATAAACTAACAAATTTACTTGGAAAATAACGAAAAAGAGTTAAAATTTTTTTTTATTTCTTTACCTTTAAAGCCACCCAGTGATATTGTAATTTTTAACACCTTTGTCGTCACGAAATAAAACGTCCGTTTTGACAGATGAAAGAGAGCCTAAAATGAATGAAACAACAAATATTATTAATACCGTCTAGGGTGTCTACCCTAGTTATTATTTTTTGTTTCATTCAGTTTCGTTCCAAGTAACATTTTTGGATCTTTCTCGTTAATTGTCAAAACAAACGGACCTATTTTTTTGTGATAACTGTAAATATTTTTTACCATTTTGCGTTAGTTAAAAAACACATTGTGTACCTAGTTTTTGGATTAAAAATTTAACAGCAACTAAAATAAACATTATTTTATTATTATAACTAACAATTATTTTGAAAAACATTCTCACGAAGAAAAAATCGTTTTAAAAAAAAAATAATTAAAAAGTACTTGAAAAATTCTCATGTCATTCCAATTATAAAAATCCAATCTTTGAAGACTATTAGAGAGGCGGCGGCGGCGGCGGCGGCAGTAGCGACGAAGCGTTTACATGGAAATTGCATGTGCAGAGCGCATTAGTCCCGTGCCGCAAATTACGGCGCAATCTCGGGATCTGCCGGCTTCTGCGCATATGAGTTAAGGGCCTGATACTATCTATATCTAGGAATAGTTCTTGAATGTTTGAATAGTCATTGAAAGGTATGACGCAATTTTAAAAAGCAAAGCAATGTACTTTTTTATTACCTAAGAATAATCAACATTGAGGAATTTTGACTTACACAAATGAATAAATTTTAATTTTAAGTAGAAGACAGAATCATTATTCAATATTTCCGTAGCAGCTACGCCAATACTGTATAGTTACGATTGCCGATCGTAGCACAAGAAAACGTAGCGCGAGAGCGTAGCAACTACAACGCGACGCGCGCGGCACATCAACTAACTCATAATGAAAAGCTTTATTATACTTTCAAAACGTTATTATTTCCGTGACAAAAACAAGGTCGTTACGAAGTTACTGCTATCATAACATATTTAAACGTGTTAATAAAAAAACGTAACGAACATCGAACAGCCTTCGGGGTGAAAAATGATGATGAACACTGATAAAGTATTCAGGAAGGTTATAAAGATTCCCTCCACGTCTACCGCGCTCAACTCGTAGATTTTTTTGTAGGTTAAGGTAATATTCGAATTTTTGTAGGTATTTTATAGATAGCATAAAATGGTGAGTTTGCCTGTTGTGCAACGTGTTACAGTTGGAAGTAAAGACGCATGGAAGTAGTCTAGCTCTGTACGATATTTTCATTATTTCATGTATGTACTTTAAATATTATTAATTTATGTTCTTTGTATTCTAAATTAAATTGTAATGTCACATAAGAACAAAAAAAGAGAGAGATAAATTGTAAAGTAGAGTTTGTTACCCCTTTCTTCTCTACGCTGTAAAATCATTGCGAAAGGGAGTAGAATCATTTGACAGAGGAGGGCTCGTTTGGGGGCGTCTCCAGGCGACCATTGTCGTAAGGCAAGGCAAACATTTGTTTGCCTGAGCCAATTAGTGGGCACCCTGAACTACCTCGCCTCTATCAGTATAGGATACTTTACGAAATAAGGTATCAATATTAATTAGATTAGTCTAATTGACTTTCAATAAGCGATATCTTGTATCCTGTATTGAATAAATCATTTTTTACTTTACTTTACTTTTACAGAAATGATTACTAAGAAACATATTAACTACCAAATTAAATGATAAACAATTGAATTCGATAAATAACCATAACTAGAGGCTGCCCCGCGGTTTCATCCGCGCAGATTTCTCATAAACACAATCAATTATTTTTGTTCCCGTTCCCATGGGAATTTCGGGAAAATATTCTTTAGTGCTTCCTAACACTCCCCAAAAAACCTACGTGCAAAATTTCAGCCCGCTAGCCCAGTAGTTTCGGCTCTGCATTATCTGTCAGTCAGTCAGTAACGGAAGAGTTTTATATATATTGATTTAAGTATTTTGTATACAAACATATTTGCACATTAGCACAGAAAATGCAATCGTTTAAATAATTATTTAAATGTGCACCTGTTCTAATCATCACCGCGATCTACTGGTTCAAGTAAGGTTCAGGATCGTTTGCTTATAAAATATTATAACGGATATGACTATCCGATGTGTTCGGCGGCGGGAGCAGATGGCTAGTAAAAAGTAATGTTCTACAAACGTGCGATCTGAACACTTTAAAAACAAAATTCGTTGCTCCACACTTGTCAGTGTATTGGTTTGTAAAAGCATCATTCAGTTTGATGATCGGTTATATTGTACTACGTTCTGCACTATTTTTGATTGCTTGCTGCGGTAATTGTAGCTTTACTTTCTGTAGTTATTTCTTTAACGAATCCTTATTGTTAAAATCAGTTTCATAACCTATAATAATCTCGACTCTATCTTTCAACACCTCACCATTCTAAATTGACAAAGGAAATTAACCTTTATATTTTACATTCAAGAGTTGACTTCTGTGCGACAGTGGTAAGTATTTAAAGTGTTATTGCAGCACTCAAAAGGCAAATTGTAGAGATGCTGGAACAGAAGTTTTTGCATTACGGCCGCCCATAATGAAGAAGGGAACGCGGCAGTCATTTTAACAAGCTGGTTTGCTGAAGAAAATTGCTTTTATAACCCAAATGATAATCTGATTACCTTTCACCTAGACTTTAACTCTGTTATTCATAAAAAAATAAAGAGCATTTTAGTTATTTGACGTATCTTTCAATGTAGACTGGATGTCACGTATTTACCATACAACAAACCAGAAAAGTATACCTCCAGTAAAGCTACCTAAAACCTACTGTATCTTTATGGATAATGCGGTAAGTCTATTTTACTTTATAAAGAGGTCTATACTACAAAAAGTGCGTTTTGATGCTATAGCTTATTTTGGCAAAAGATCCAATTAGAAACAAATATCAGCTTTAGTAAATTTACCATTAATTGTATTTTTGTTAAATAAAAACTTTTTATCAAAAATTAAACCGCCGAAAAAACTGAAAAGCATTAAATAATAGGGAAACATCTTCTATTAGGCCTTAATTTACTCACTTCTTAAAGTAATTTTGGATTACCAAGAAATTTTAAGTCGGTGCCACACCACACACGCAAATTCATTATCTACGTAAAGCGCGATGCGCAGCGGCACACGTTTTTCGGTTATTTCTTTGAATTTCAGGTAATTTAGTGATCTTTATTCGTTGATTCTGTGGCACCGACTCAAAATTTCTTGGTAATCCAAAATTACTTTAAGAAGTGAGTAAATTAAGGCCTAATAGAAAATGTTTCCCTATTATTTAATGCTTTTCAGTTTTTTCGGCGGTTTAATTTTTTGATAAAAAGTTTTTATTTTTTGCTTTTCAGTTTTTTTTCAGCTAGTCACCCTTCACAGTGTGGTCCCACCCCACAAGGTGGCCACACAACCTGGTGAAGGTTGAAAGACTAAACAGGATGAGGGTCCCTCACGACCGGTCGGTGAGGCGATTTGTGAGAGAGGCCTATGTCCAGCAGTGGACGTCTATCGGCTGAGATTATGATTATTAACATTCATATAAAAAAGACTCATAATTATAAGTAGCAGTTTTCACGTAAATCACAACACGGCTATAATACAATCTGTGAGTGAACAATAAAGTCACCCCTATTTTTCCACCCTTAGGGTTGGAATTTTATTTCCAAATTTTTATGGGACCAACTTCAAGGTATACCCTGTCGATTAAAAAAAGAATTATCAAAATCGGTCCACACAGTAAAAAGTTATGCGTGATCATACATAAAAAAAAATAAAATAAAAAAAATATATACGCGACGAATTGAGAACCTCCTCCTTTTTGTTTTTTCGTCGGTTAAAAATAGTTTATATGCTCGCTCATTAATTTAAATTATTTTTAATCCCTTTAAACAATCTTGATCAAATTGTTCTTACCTATGAAAATGGTTATCCTCAACACAGCGGATCGGCCCAGCTATCAGGTGCATATTATGACAATTGACTGGCATTTGTTTCAAAATATAAAAGTGTGAATCACCTATTGGAATCAGTGAGGTGGGGAAACGCTAATTAGAATCGCTTCTTATCCTCTTAGAGCTAGTTCGTTAGGAAATCTCCCTCCTCCTGGAAATCTCTATTAGGGATTGGGTCGCTCATTGCATTCTAATTCAATTATTAGTACCTTAAATTGTTTATGTACTTGTGTATCTTACTTGCGTGTAAAAAAAGTGTCTATCTGTCTATCCATTAATATAACACCCGCATATTGAATCAGAGTGCACGCGCGTCTCCTGTTTGTAAAATTTTCAAGATAAGACAATGTTAAAGCTGTTCTCCATAATCGAATAAGTCAGAGGCGGGATTACGGAGTCGCGTCTGCACAATTTTGTTACCCGAGAGCGCCGCGCAAAAATGAAATGTGAAATATTCAAGCTCCAGAAATATATAAATTATATTAGGGCAAAGTTCGCGACATTTGGACGTTTTCTAATCTTATTTCGTTGGAAAGTAAATTAAAAAAAATCCTCACTCCTGCGATGTTTAATAAATAAAAATCGCCTCATCATACTCAGAATTCCTTAATGTGAGAGAAACACATTCTAAATTTTTTCTGGTAAAATATGTACATTTTAATTTTTATGTTAAGATCCGTATGCTATAATTATTTTAATTTAAATTAATATAATCAGGTGGTTTTAGGGACCATAGGTCTTATGCCTTTCGAGTTGAAATTCATGCAGGTATAGTAAAAGCAAATGCATCCTTTTCTGAGTTCAAATACTTATTATCATTAATTTATATTTGTATCATTAATTATTATCCTGGGTCCTGATCCTGAGTGTAATTCGTTGCTTATAGTTATTAATATAGTATTCCAATAATATATTATTAGCCAATAATTTTTTTCTTACTTACATTTTTATTTCTATAATAAAATTGCAGAAACAATTGTGTTTCTGAACGAAAATTTAACACCGAAAACAATTGATTAATGATGTCTGCTATTGAAAATTCCAATTTATTATTATCACAGTATCTTTGATGGATTGACCTATCGCCTACCTATCGGTCTGGCAAACTGGAAACAAAGTGAGAGCCTGTCAGAGGCACTGACGATGAAATGAATCTAGAAAATAGACGCGTTATTTTTAGATATTACAGTTTTTGTTGTTATGCCATCAAAATAAATTGATTTCTAACATAGGCTTTAAGAGGAATATGTTTCAGAAGTTACTTTGCGGTAAGCAAATTGCTTCACCAATAAAAATAATTAGTCTTGTTCCGCAAAATACTCCGTGACATACAATTATGTTTTTGGTCGCCAATGCAAAGCAGTTTGCAAATGCAAATCTTCAAGTATATTTTGATAAATATTGGTTAGCCCTTTTATTTTACTAATTGAATATCTTTCCTTTTTATAAATCTACTAGAGGCTGCCCCGCGGTTTTTCCCGCGCAGATTTCTCTTAAACACAAAAATCCCGTTTTTTTCCTTTCCCGTGGGAATTTCGGGAAATCCCTTCTTAGTGCTCACTTACACTCCCCAAGGAACCTATGTGCCAATTTTCAGCTTTCTACGCCCAGTAGTTTCGGCTCTGCGTTGTCTGTCAGTCAGTCAGTCTGTCAGTAACGGAAGAGTTTTATATATATTGATTTTACAATATTTCAAAAGTTAAATGCGAATTGCATCGCATAGTAAGTACTTGACAGTTTTCACTATCGCTAGCCAGTGAACTGCCAATGCCACTGAATCGAAGCTGATACAAACACCGAGTGAAATCCTTCCATTCACAAAGAGCGAGCCACGGTGAGCTGCTAAATCTAGTCGCCATACTCTACTGTGGGGAGAGAAAATTGTTTCCTGATTGGCAAAGGCGCTTGCCGACATCAATGTCTACCAACGGTATAAAAAAGCTTTTTTACATTAGCCGAGTGTAGTCGTCTAATATAATATTGATTGCAGATTCAGTGTGTAAAGGTGTTCAAGCCATAGAAACAATAAAATATACTATTATTTATTTGTAACTTTTAAGCATACTGTAAAAATACTAAAAATAACAATGTTGGTGGTAAAAATAACAATACTAAAAATAACAAAAATAACAACATTAAAAAAATACAATGATGAGTAAAGGTATGTATTTATTTTTAGTCCGCTTTGTGATATGAATACCGCACCGATATCGTGTATGTTCCATAAAATTATAGATACCGTGATATCGGCTGGTGAGAAGTAGGCCCGTGGTTGGCAATGCTCCCTACACTTTTCATCTTGTTGCTCTCTGTTATTTTCCGCTTCTCTTTTGTTTTGTTTAAAGCTTTTGCTCTTGTATTTTATTGCTGGTAAGAAAGGAGCAAACAAATAAATGCTTTACGATTGATTGCTTCTGAGATTTGTTGTGCAAATAAGTAAACTTCTTGGCGAAAACCCGAGTTTTTTTATTCGTTTATAAAAAAAAATCTAAACACCTCACACCTCTATTAAACACATTTGGTTAATATAAAATTCAATAATTAGTTCACTTTAAAAATAAAAAGATACCTATCGTTCGTAGGTATATGGCTAAAATATATTTTGGTACTAGTTTCATGATATGTCTTTATAGTTTTTAGTAATATCAACATCAGAAACTGCAAATAGGCGACTTCTACTGAAACAAAGACAGTGAAGTAGGGTTCCATGTTTTGCTAGGATAATGTCATTAGGCCTCTTGCCTCTTTTTGCGCGAGCTGAATTTTATATCCCTTATTTCACAAAAGTGCGCTCATAAATTCTTCCACACACTTGGGGTTTTACGCAATAAATTAAAATTACGTAACACTTATACATATTACATTTTGAGAATAAGAAACTTTTATTGTTTGCATGTTTTCAAAAAAGCAGCAAAAAACTGGCGAAAATTTTGTTTTTTTCATATCCGACTTGTGTTCCACTATCTTAGAGTCCAAAATAATAAATTAAACAAACAAGCTTTTGTATGCATATGGGATAAAAACTTAAACAAAAGTCAACAATAAATTATAATAAAACAATAATAATTAAGTTATCTATTCCTTTATTAAATGACAATAATTTTCACTGCGGGGCGTCACGTCAGCCGTAATACAATCACAACTAGACTCGTTATATTCCCGCGAACAGCAGTTTAATCTAAATTCTAAATCTACCGCAAATTAACATTATAAATGCAAGTAACAATCAGTGGCTCGTAGCACTCGTAGCGCAGTGCACAACAGAAATTAATCACATTTCGCCGATTCAGCTTTGAATTATGGTGACCGGCTGCCTGCGACACGCGCCATCCGACAGTTATGTATGGGAGGTCAGCTCAAAAAGTGTTTAATTAAAATAAAGCATCCATAATGCAATGTTTCGTAATGAGTCTTCTCGCGCCGAGAAAAGCGAATTTAAATTGCAAATAGATGTCTGATTTATTTTGAACTTTTAAACAATTTTTTTCACTAGAATTTTTTTTTAATCGAAGATTACCTATTTATTAAATTCATTCAAATTATAAAAATACCTTAAAAAAAATTCCGCTGGCTTTCCAATGAATATTTTCCTTCCTTTTTCGTTTCGCCGCGGTCAGAAGTGGTCGTGTGTTGGAGTGTCGGTCAATTGTTTTCTACGATTTAATTAATTCTGCATTCTAAATTCGCGATTGGACGATAACCGAATTTTCGTTTCCTTGTCTAGCTAAGGGGCTTCTTATGGACTGTCACCGCCCAGTGGGCTGTCCTAGAGCGGGATACCAGTATTTGTGCCAGTGCGTGTGATAATCCGTTGCAAATTTATTTTTGTTAAGCGTGAGGCCGGATTTGAACCGAGGACCTGCTGCGTGCTAGCCTGGGCCGCTACCAACTCGGCCGCCGCGACTTGTTCTTGCTACGCGAAATTTACCTAGTAGTCAACTCATTCTACGCTACGCCGCTACGCGACTACGTGGGTCGCCACTGCCAGCTATCTGCTACGCGCCGCGTGCTACGCGACTGGTTGTCGACTTTACTTGAGACGAGCATTATAAATCATGCCGAAGGTAAATAGAACTCCTCCGCCTGCTGATAAGCCAACGACTTTGAACCTTGGCCAATCTGTTTCTGAACCAGATTTGGTTGCCTCGCCTCCTTATGAAGACACGAACACTACGATTACTGTAAGGAACAAGCGGTTTCGACCGGATGATTCCCCGAAAAAACAACAAAATCCTTATAATAAAGATTTTATGAAGTTTTCGAGAGAAATCAAGGATATGCTCATCAAGTGGAAGGAGGATCAGGATATCTGCCTACTTGGCTGGAAAAAGGAACAGGATGGTATTCTGTCTACTTTGGTGAGGGATGTCGCGGAACTCCGTAACGAATGCCAAAAAATTCAGCAATCAAACACTGATATTGAAAGAGGCATGGACTTCGTCAGTCAAAATTTTGATGACATGAAATCGAAGATTGCGCAGCTTGAAAAAGAAAAACAATCGAATTCCCAATCCATCATTCAGCTTAATAATCAAATTCAAGACCTTCAGATGCAAACCCGTACTGCTGCTATAGAGTTACGTAATGTTCCTAAAATATCCGACGAAAAGCACAATGATTTAATTTCTGTGGTCATGAAAGTCGGCAGTGCAGTACAAATGGACATACAAGATGGTGATCTGCGCGACATATACCGGCTTCCTGGAAAACCAGGCACTTTAAGGCCCATAGTTGCGGAGTTTACTAGTGTCGGTAAGAAGAACAGCCTTGTTTCATCCATACGTCAATTCAATAAGAACCGGCAGACAGCTGACAAGTTGAATACCCAAATGATTGGATTGTCGGGGCCCATACAGCCAGTGTTTGTCGACGAACACCTCGCACCGGCTGCCCGGCGACTATTTTATTTAACTAGACAGTTTTCTAAGGCTAACAACTTCTCCAGCTGGTATTCTAATGGAAAAATTTTCTTACGTACTGCCCCAGAGGATAAGCCTACAATAATTCGGTCTGAAAAGTGCCTTAACATAGAATTATACCAGAAAAAGTGACTGTGTATGTACTACTCTATAGTGATACCTATGTTTCTGCTATATAAGTGTGTTTATCTAACCACCGCTCAAATTCTACATATATATAATAAGCTAGTGTACCTTAATTTTAGTAACCCCTACATGCCTACATCATTAAAAACTAAAACCTTTGTACAATATAATAAAAGTCACATCTATACCTACCTCTGTACGATGAATCGAAATAAATTATCTAAGTTAATACCTAAAAATGCTACCATGTTAAACTATGAAATCAATGCTTATATTTTAAATTGTCAAATTATTTGCCTTTACTTTTTGCCCAGTACCGAGTCTGAGTTTACTCAGACAGTTTTACGGTATAAAAATGCATAAAGACGTTATTGAAACTCAAATTGAGTTTGACGACACAAAAATAGCAACATCAGTTTCTTGTGATATATCAGAACTTCGCAAAACACATATAGTAAATGAAAAAAATCTCACTATAGTTTTACAAAATATCCGTAGTGTTTATGCGAACTTCAATGACCTTGAGATAACTTTAACGGACCTTGGTTTTGAGGTTGATGTTATAATTCTTACAGAATGTTGGTTAAATAAAGATAAGCCCATCCCTTTACTCACCTCTTTTTCATCTTATCAAACCTTATTACATCAAAATAAAAATGATGGGGTCATAATCTATGCTAGAAACAATCTAAATGTAAATGTAAGGGAAATTAGGTTGGAACATGCATCCTGCCTTCAAATTGATATAAATAACATAACTATTTTAGGTATCTATAGATCTCCTAGTAATAAAAACATAGAGCCCTTCCTGTTTTCTTTAAATAATTTCCTTGAAAAAATAAAATCTAAGAGTAATATAATAATTGCAAGAGACATTAACATTAATATTAAAGTTAACCAAAATGAACTGCTTCATGATCGTAACAATAGATTAAACTATCTTGACATGCTCGCTACTCATGGTCTAATAACGGGACATACCCTGCCTACCAGGGAAGATAATTGTTTGGATCATTTTATGATGAAATTAACTAAAAACCTTAGTAATAATAATATTGCTATATTGAATACAACTATAACAGACCACAACATGATATATTTAAATGTAAAACTTGAGTTAGGTTTTAAACAATATCATAAAACTAAAACTATAACAAACTATAATGATGCTCTTAAAAGCCTTGAATCAAAAAATTTAAATGAACTACTAAAATATAACAATCCAAATAAAATCGCTGACGAACTAATAAATAAAATAACGGATTCCCTTAATCAAAATAGTAAAGTAGTAAAAATCTCAAATAAAAAATGTATTATTAAACCTTGGATCACTAGTGGTTTGCTAAGATGTATTCAAAATAGAAATAAGTTACAAAAAAAACTTCGTGTAGATCCTACTAATGAAATTAACTCTATTACTTATAAACGGTACCGTAATTATTGCAATAATTTAATAAAACAAATGAAACATCAATACGAACGAGACCTGCTAGCGAAATCTGTCACTAATAGTAAATCTCTCTGGAATAATATAAAAAAAGTTACTAACATAAATAATTTAAAAAATAAAAACACAAATCTTCTTAACATTAAATCAACAAAAATTGAATCTGTAAATCATGTCAATAACTACTTCTCTAATATAGGTAAAAAATTAGCTGAGGAAATAAATCAAGGTACCTCACGATGTGAGCTTGAAACTGAAATTTTCTCAACTAAATCTCAGCTTACATCTTTTGTACTTTTAGACACTGATTTTGATGAAGTGCATAGTGTTATCATGAACCTAAAAAGTAACAGTGCTCCCGGCATGGACAATGTTCCAACTGAGTTTCTTAAAGTTGCAAAACAACTTATTACACCAATAATTTGTCACCTCACTAATACTTGTTTTAAAACTGGCGTCTTTCCTGCAAAACTAAAACAAGCAATTATAACCCCTGTTTACAAGAGTGGTGACAGGGACGATGTCAACAACTATAGACCGATCTCAGTTCTACCGTCGATATCAAAAATACTAGAAAAACTAATAAATATAAGGCTAATTAATTATTTAGATAATTTCAATATACTGTCACCATCACAATTTGGTTTTCGACATAAAAAATCTACTGAAGATGCAGTGGCAGCACTTACCTCACTTATAGTGGATAAAGTAGATAAAAAATTCAAATGCCTATCAGTTTTCTTAGATCTAAAAAAAGCTTTTGACACCGTCTCTGTCCCAACTCTTGTAAAGAAATTAGAAAAAATTGGAATTAGGGATGTTGCGCTAAATCTTCTTAGTGATTACCTTCGTAATCGTACTCAGCGTGTCAGGGTTGATTCTGTTGTTAGTGAGGAGGAAGAAGTACACTTTGGAGTTCCTCAGGGAAGTGTCCTGGGCCCCACGCTTTTTCTCATATATATAAATGAACTATGTGACTTAAAAATTAACAATGCAAAAATATTTTCTTACGCTGATGACACTGCCATAGTATTTAGTGCTAACTCCTGGAAAGAGATCCAACATCAAGCCGAGATGGGTTTATCTAAGGTTTTTTACTGGCTTCAAACGAACAAACTCTCTCTCAACACTTTGAAAACCAATTATATGTGCTTCTCTATGACTGATAAAACTCAACCCACAGAAAATTTTGAAATAAAGATTCATAGTTGTAACCCCACACAAAATCACTGCTTGTGTCCCACTCTTGAAAGAGTTTCTTCTGTAAAATATTTGGGTGTAGTATTGGATTGCAGACTGTCCTGGTATGGCCACTTAGAACTAGTCTCTAGTAGAATAAGAAAACTTATTTGGATCTTTAAAATACTTAGACATATAGCTGACAAAAAACTTTTGAATAGTATCTATGTGGCCCTGGTACAGTCTGTAATCTCTTACTGCATCTCAATTTGGGGTGGTGCTGCGAAAACTAGATTTTTAGATCTGGAGAGATCTCAACGTTGCCTAATAAAAGTAATGTACTCCTTGCCATTCAGATATCCAACTACACAGCTGTACTCACTATCAAATTTGTTATCTATAAGGAAAATTTACATTCTGAATGTAATATTAAGAAAGCATAAATTGTTACCGTTTGATCCCACTGTTTTAGTTGCTAGACGGAGTTACAAAGTTGCTAAGATTGTGAGTAGTAAGACTGTTTTTGCACAAAGACAATTCACTGTACAAGCTAGTCATCTCTACAATGTAATTAACAAAAATGTGGGCATTTATCATTTGAAATTGATTGAAGTTAAAAAAATATTAACAGAGTGGCTTTTAACTTTAGACTATACAAAAGTAGAATCATTATTTGAATACTTTGTTTAGTTGTTTAACATTATAAACATACTTGTTTATGTATTCATTCATCCCAAAATTTAGTTTTAAATATATATATCTACATACTGACTGACAGACATTACACATTTTAGATAATTATTAAATATGTTAGGATAACTTAACTAGTACCTAAGTACTTCTAACACACGTTTATTCTGTTTTTGTGAAAGAGCCGGAGTCTCCTAACACAAGTTATACTTAAATGGAGACCCCATGTTTAATGCTTTGTAAAAGAATATTTGAATAAACAATTTTGTATTTTGTATTTTGTAATATTCGCTGCAGCTTCGTTTGTCCATTGCATATTTATTGTTTAGAACGGTTTTAAAAAATCTGCGAGTCAGCATGCAACTTTAATTTATCGTCGCAGCTAGCTTTAAAGAGGAATCGTGTAACTACAGCGAGCTTGCTAAGCTCCAACAAACCCACTGCACCATTAAATGAACTGTCTAAATAAAGCTTTATAAAAAATCACGTTTAGACCGCAACACATTTCCCCCAGTTTCCCGACGATCTGGCTTGAGCTACTTCTCTCTATAAACTCAGTTCTAGCACATTTCATACTGGATTTCTTATTGTGAACTCTGCTAAAGTTGAATTGAAATAAAAACTTTTCCGGCTTCCTATTCAGGTTGAGAGCCCGATTCATGGACGGTTGAGTGTTCTTTTTGCTTTACCCAAATAAATATAATATTATGTTAAATATACGAAGTAAGTTTTGAATTACTCCCAAAAATTCTAAGCTTTGGGCGTTGTTAGTCTGTCAATGGAAAGTATTTAATATTCAGAGAGCCGTTCATTGCTACGCTCGTGACTCTCGATGCATTGCCTTCAGTGCCATTCTCGATGGCTATGAAAATAAAAATAATTTTACATTCCACTTACTTAAGAAAAAATAATTTGTGGTGAGATTTCTGTTTGTGGTGCTAAAGTAACTCTAAAGTTAAGTTTTATGGCTTTTGTTTCTTGGCCAGGCAATAGGTTTATTCGAACAAAGGAATAAGCAAAACTTAGCTGAAATGAGGCTGAAATAAATACTACTCTGTAAAAAAAAAAGCATTAATTTATAGGATGGAGAAAGTTTTAGAATCAGCTAATTGATTGATTCCATTTAACTGTCTATCTAGTTGGCCGTCAAATATCTATGATTGATTATTTTTTTTTACTAAATAGATAAGTGAGATCAGTATATGATACTAAATATAATATTTGTTATAAATTTGTTAATTAATTATTTTAAATAACTGGGACGTAAGGCATTTAATATAACATGATTTTTGAGAAAACATCAGTAGCAGCAATTCATTTATTTGAAGCTCAAGTCAAAATTTAAACTTCTTGGTGCGTGAGGAGAGCTTTCAAAACGTTCAAAACCTGAGTTCAAAACCGATTAATAAACACAGACTATCTGGAAAATAGTAGAATAGAATAGTTTATTGTCCTTCCTTCCATGTTCCTTCATAATAAACTGCTGGTGTGTGCTGGACTATAAATACCTATAAAAAGTTGACTATTTTAGGGCATACGTTCAGTTTATATTATTCTGAAGATACCAACAATGTTAACGTATAAAAAACCCGTGCTAAATATCAATGGCAAGCAAGGTAAGCCAGATACTAAGAAAAAATTCTGCACCGACTTCGAGATCTCAGCTGTTTTAGAGAATTTCAAACGACGCGGCTGGAAGCAGGTGGGCCCCGAGGACGACTGGAACGTCTACTGGTCCAACACGGTCAACTGCCGCACCGTGTTCAACCTCGACGCCGCCGGCTGCAGACTGAAAGACAACCAGATTATAAACCACTTTCCAAACCATTACGAGCTCGTACGCAAGGACTTGTTAGTGAAAAACATAAAAAAATACAGGAAGGAGCTCGAAAGGGAGTCGAGTCCCCTCGCTGAAAAAGTTGAAGTTACCCTGCCCGGAGGGAGCGTCGACAGCCGGTATTTACATTTAGATTTCATCCCAGTCACTTACGTGCTGCCATCCGATTACAATTTATTCCTCGAGGAATATCGCAAGCATCCTCAAACTACGTGGATATTGAAACCGTGCGGGAAATCGCAGGGCACCGGTATATTCCTCATTAACAAGCTGTCGAAACTGAAAAAATGGTCGCGTGAATCCAGGAAATATCTGCAGCATCACCTAACGAGCAAAGACACGTACGTTATATCACGCTACATAGACAACCCGCTCCTGATCGGCGGAAAGAAATTCGATTTGAGGATTTATGTGCTCGTAACATCATTCCGACCTTTGAAGGCTTACATGTTTCGGAACGGATTTTGTAGGTTTTGCACAATGAAGTACGATACAAGCGTGGCTGAGCTCGACAATATGTACGTCCATTTAACAAACGTTAGCGTGCAGAAGCACGGGGGAGATTACAACAGCAAACACGGTGGCAAGCTGAGCCTGAGCCACTTGAAGCTGTATTTGCAAGGCACTAAGGGCCGGGAGGTGACGGAGCGGCTGTTTGATCAGATACACTGGCTAATTGTTCATTCGCTGAAAGCGGTAGCGCCTGTTATTTCGAACGATCGCCATTGCTTTGAGTGTTATGGTTACGACATTATCATCGATGAAAACATAAAACCCTGGCTTATAGAAGTGAATGCCTCGCCGTCGATGACCGCGACAACTGTAAACGACCGAATACTAAAATACAAGCTGGTCGACAACCTGCTCTCCGTGGTGCTCCCGCCGGACGGCGCGCCGGACTCGCGCTGGTCTAAAACGCCGTCCGACGATGCGCTCGGGGACTTTGAAACTCTCATCGATGAAGATTTGATGCACAAAAGCGAAGCGGAAACTGGGGAGAAATATGTTCGATGCAAATAAAAATTTTCCCATTTCTGAATGGTGTTTTTAGTTTTAATTTATTTACAAGTAAGATTTTATTTTATTACTCGCAATTACCTAGTTATTGAAAAGTTAAGGTAGAAGGAGGGATTTAAAATCGGTTTAAATCAATTGAATCTAGTCGTGTATACTTTTAATAATAGAGCTGTTAACGGTTTTGCTATTTAAGGGGCTCTGCGTAATAAACTAAATTTGATAAGTAAATAGTAAAAATAAAATAAACTAATACTTAAGTTTTTTTACATTTCAATTTTATTTACAAAATACATAATTGCTATAAATATATCTAAATAAACTGCATAACTACCAAATTTAACTGTATAGCAAGGGTAAAATAACATACAAATACATTACAAAACAATATAAAACAAGTTACAAAAACAGCTACTACTGCCGCACTCTGTGATGTTTATTATATCTCGGATTGACCACATTATTGTCCTCTTTCTCCATCAGTTCTTCGTCGATCAGTAGATCGAAATCTCCGAGTGCCTCCGCGTTGGGGATTTTGTTCCAGCGCGCGTCCGGAATGCCGTCGGGAGGCACCACCACAGACACAATATTGTCGATCAATTTGTGTTTTAGTATTCTGTCGCTGTGCGTTGTTGACTGCAGCGAGGGCGACGCGTTCACTTCCACCAGCCATGGTTTTAGAACATTATCGATTATGATATCGTATCCGTAGCATTCAAAGCAATGCCTGTCGTTGGCCATCACTGGCGCAACCGCTTTTAAAGAGTGAACAATCAACCACTGCATTTCAGCAAACAGCTTATCAGTAACTGACCGACCACGAGTACCCTCCAAATATAAACGAAAGTTTTGTATACTCATCTTGCCTCCATGAAGACTGTTGTAATCGCCGCCGTGCTTCTGCACGCTAACATTCGTTAAGTGCACATACATGTTATCTAATTCCGTAACACTCGTATCATACTTTACTGTACAGAACCTGCAAAATCCATGCTGAAATAGATACGCTTTGAGTGGGCGAAACGATGTTACCAAAACGTACAATCTCAAATCAAACTTTTTGCCGCCAATCAAAAGGGGATTGTCGATATACCGCGATATAACGTAACTTTCTTTACTACTCAATTGCGGATGGAGCGGGGTTTTTGCCTCGCGGGACCACTTTTTCAGCTTGGAAAGTTTGTTTATTAGAAATATACCGGCGCCCTGGGACTTGCCGCACGGCTTCATGATCCACGTACTTTGCGGAGACTTTCGGTACTCTTCGACGAACATATTGTAGTCGGCGGGCAGGACGTAGGTCACGGGTATGAAGTCAAGGTGAGTGTAGCGCGTGACAAGTTGCCCGTTAGGGAGTTGAACTTCGTTTTTTTCGGCGAGAGGACTGCCATCTTTTTCAAGCTCCTTTCTATAGCGTTTTATATTTTTTACTAGCAGGTCTTTGCGTGATAATTCGTAGTGGTTAGGGAAGTGGTTTATCATCTGGTTGTCGCTCATGCGGTAGCCGCACTCGATGCTGAAGATGTTGCGGCAGTTCTGCGTGAAGGACCAGTAGAAGTTCCACTCGTCCTCGGGCGCCACCTGCACCCAGCCGCGGCGCTCGAAGTTGCTCATGATCACAGACTTCTCGAGGTCGGTACAGTAAGTGACCCTACCTTTTTCTGTAGGAGTAGACGACGAAGCCCTGCAGTAGCCTGGAATTGTTTTCTTCACTTCTTGTGACATTTTTATAAGTTTTTTTTATAAATAGGTGTACATTATTTTAAAGATAAAAAAACTTTGTCTTTACCAAGTCCGAAAGACGAAAATAAATAAATAAAGCACTGACGGATGTTTTACATTGAAATTGTACTGTGTTAATATGGTTATCAATCAATACAACATGATCCTATTACAATCATCCTTCCTCGATTTTCAAATTTTTCCGCCAAAAATATAACAAAAAAAATCTTATTGTATCTTTGGCAACTTGGCAAGTTGGCCCGTCACCCATAGCCAGCGTTTCCCCACATCACTGAACCTATAGTATTAATTTTCGGTTGGTATCTCTTTGGTATAAATTTATAAATAGAAAAAGCAAAGCAAATAGCGATAGATCGACTAGTCCTAGATTGAACGTCGTTGTCGCTTTGTTTAATGAAAAGCGTAATGACGAATAATGATAACATTTTAAGTGGTAGTCTCTGCTACAACATTTTATCTAATTCTAATAAATTTCTCTCAAGTCTTTGTTCATGAGATAAATTGTGTACATTATCTACTTACCTTGCTTTTTAAGATTGAAATATAAAAATGTTGAATATGTTTCGTGATATAAGAAGGAATTTTAAGCATAATAAGCCTTGATTGATGGTGGTGGGTGAGTGAAGATAATTTTTCCTATTCATCGTTTATAAACGCGAGGCGAGCGGCACGCTTCGTCTTTTTGGATCTTTTGAGATTTAAAATAAGAACGTTAAAGAAAGCTTCATTGAAACATTGGAAGATTTAGTCGTCTTTTAAAGATAGTACAAATAGAATAAAAATCTAAAACTAATGACCTACAATCCACAAGATCATAATTTTTTTTTTGCGCTATTGCAGGATTTTTTATACATATTTGTGCGTGGCGCTAGTGCTATGTTTTACCGTACCTTCTGTTGCTGGATCCTTTGTCTTTTATACAATAATACCGTAATTTTTCATAAAACTTCTTTTATCAAAAACGTTTTATAAATCCCACTCCCGACTCGCTTTAGACGCATTTTACGTCTAAGCCCGACAGCCCGATTTAACAAATTCGTACTTTTTAAAAGGTTGTCTCGTCTGGGCAATAAAATGGCTGGCTAGCATTTTTTCTCGTTTGAGCTTAAATCACAGAATAGCTCTAATTCAGATACAGAACAATTCGTTTTAAAGTTAGAATAAAAGAATTCGTTTGAGATAGTTAAGTGAGCTGAAGCTAGGTTTGCTGTAGGTATGTACTGAAAAGAGAAAAGTTTTCTATTTTACTGACTAAAAAGCAGATTGATTTTACTATTAAGTAACACATTTTGTATGCATATTCGAAATTTGAAAATAAGGTAACTTTATTTTTGACAAAGAGTTACGCAAATCTAAAAGCAACAAATAAGGATATGACTTAACATACG
The DNA here is from genome assembly GCA_951802225.1 of Euspilapteryx auroguttella. Taxonomy (NCBI): domain Eukaryota; kingdom Metazoa; phylum Arthropoda; class Insecta; order Lepidoptera; family Gracillariidae; genus Euspilapteryx; species Euspilapteryx auroguttella. The sequence goes on from OX637651.1 coordinate 6,272,782, forward strand.
ACAAACCAGCTTGCTTTCCGAACTCTTTTCTTATCTTTACGCAAGGCAGGTCAAGGTACTAGACCACTAAAAAAAACAAGGGTTACTTTATTTCGCGCATTTCATAGTAATAAGTGTAAAATAACCTTTGTTTAAGCTAAAACGTCGTAGCAAATTGCCCTTCTTAGCTAATGGACTTGAATCTCGGGTCGCGGCCGCGATTGTATTACTAGCTGGAAAAATAACAGGATTAAATTAAACAGCGCCTAAATAGGCATTAACGTACTAAAAGGCATTTGTGTTGTGAAGAATATTCTTCTAAGAATTTATTTATTTCTCGTTTATTTTGTACAAATTGGCTGCGTGCGACATATCAATCATCAATACATACATAGGTGTATGTATTGATGATTGATATAAAATAAAGTTGCTTCCCGCGTCTGTCCCTATGTATGCTTAAATCTTTAAAATTATATTTTTGAGAAGGAATTTGATGCAGTTATTTTTAATAGATAGAATGATTCAAAAAGAAGGTTTATAAGCATAATACGTGCACAAGATAGTTATAGGTTAGTCGGTACGAAAGTCGCCGGGTCAAATATGTAGTAGGTACATAGTATAAAATAAAGTCGCTTTCCGTGTCTGTCCCTATGTATGCTTAAATCTTTAAAACTACGCAACGGATTCTGATGCGTTTTTTTTTAAAGATCAAGAGGCAGGTTTATAAGTATAATTCATGCACATCATTGTAATAGGTTAGGCGTTACGAAGTTCCCATCGACTAGATGGTTATAAATTTCAAGTCTCTGTAAACTAGGTCCCATGGTAAGATGATAGTGTTGAAACATTTGTTAATTTAAAACGCAAAATATACATGCAGCAATATGTATTTTAATCGCAACAAACCGCGGTCCCGTCTACCTAGTCTTACAATTTACAAACTTGTTCCATTGCTAACTAAATTGGAGGTTTCATTGTAAAGTTTGAATTTCTAAAATGTATACTGATGAGCGAGCCCTAATGAACAGAAGACTTTTGTGAGAATTTCTGCAAAATGTTAGAGTTTTCGAATCAGCATCATATGTACAAAAGACCTTTAGTTATTAAGTACAATGCATTTGTTTTACAAACCGTTGTACCGGCAGGTTTACAAACCTAAGACTTCCCCAACAGCAACTTTGCTTTTTGCTTCCCAACCATTGCTTTCGACTCGTGAGTTGTATTTGTCAACTAATATTTATATTACCAATATTTAAAAGAGGTAAGATTTGATTGTTTGTGTGTTTGTTTGCATTGAATAGGCTCCGAGAATACCGAACCGATTAAAAATATTATTACCTTGTTGGTACGCTACACTATCTGCGGGTGATATAGTTAGGCTAAAGAACATTTCAAGGCGGTACGAAGTCGCCATTTCAGGTAGTAAAAAGTATGCGTCTTTCAAGATACAAAATAATATAAAAAACTGCGATGCCTTACCCTCGCCAATAAGGCTTATTATGTTCATCAGATATACCGGAAAAGTAATGACCCGGAATGTTCTAAGCAATTTCAATATAACCTTAGACGCGTAACATCGTTAGACACACTGGAGTGGAGAGTCCAATAAAGCGGTATTGTTTGGGAATTTAATTTCCGACCGGTGCAGCCTGATTCATGTAACTTTAAAGCTTGTTATGCACTCGCTTAAGACTACTTTCAAAGTTGAAAATGTTACCATTGTCACAGAGAATATAATACTTAACCAGTACAGAGGCCTCGTCCCATACTTTGTTTTCAAAACGCTCTTTCGGGCTATTTTGTTCGGGTTATTCTCACTGCCTCATAAATTGCATAGATAGTAGCGACATCTAAGCTCGGGCAGTTTAAGCGGTGCTAAGATAAAATATAATTGTAACGACATCTAGTGAGTTCGGGCTATTTTCATCAAGTTGCAAGACGGACGAAGCAACGAGCTAGTAAAGATGGCGCTTTCTCTCGTTAAACAAAACAATATTTCTAACCTTGCTCGCCGAGCTATTCAAGGTCGTTCGTAGTAGAAATAAAATAGTAGAGTGAGTATGTGACATTCATACATAATATTAGTATTGTAGGCAATGAAACAATGAAGGAATGAAAGGTGAGTAGGTAACGGTGAGGCATTGAGGTCATTTGTTTACTTTACGATTTTCTCTTCTCCAATGCAATGTAGTAATTAAATAAAAACCAAGACATAAATACGTATAAAACAAATCTGAAGCAAAACGTCAGTTCACCGGATCTAGCTATAGGATAAAAATCACATTGTAGTAGCACCAGTGGGCCGCTCGCTATGGCCTTGTACTTAATTAAAGCTAAAATTTGTCTCATTGTCGTATCTTTAACTCGTGCGGGGATAAATGTGAATTTGATAGCTCATTCTTTAGCCACACAATTTCGTTTGGCTTGTGTTGTGCATACTATCTAAATACGCACAAACTAAGGGTCGGTACACATATGGCGATGAGCAGCGCAGAACATTTTTAACTGTTAATCTAGGTATCTAATCCTAATATTGACTTTTTTGTCTTTGAAATATGTATAATAATCCGAAATCAATTAACAAATTACATGCTTAAATGCGAAATGTAGCGTGCAGAAACGCGATTATTATTAATTTAAAAACGAAAACGAGAAGTCCTAAATAGTTTACTATTGAAAAATTATCTGCGCTGCGCCTTGCCATTTGTGCAACGGCCCCAAGTCTACCATCTCTACTCTCTTCCGAACGGACCCGCCCGCACTCAGCGCTAGAGTAGTATAGGTAGGTATCGTTCCGAGTGCTCGAACGCAGCGCGCGGGCGCTGGCCGCTGCCGGCCGCCCCGCCGCCGCCGCCGCCGCCGCTTTGTGCCGGGGCGAGGGGCGAAAAGCCGCTTCCTAAATCGCGCGCGGGGCGGGCGCAGAAAGTAGCAGGAAGCAGCAAGACTCCGATCCACTGCTGAATCAGGGCCGAGCATCTCAGTGGGGGACCTTATTATATGAATTTTCTGTCCGTCCGTATGTATGTCCGTCTATCTGTCAAAGGCACTTATCTCCGAAACGGCCCAAAAATCCAAATGAAATGTTTGCACGTTTTTTTTTTTGTTTCTCAAAGAATACTTACCTACTAACAAATACTTATAAAAAACCTTTAAAAAATACATATACATGCAAAACTACGTGCAGTAAGTAAGTACTATCGGAACCTTCTAATTCTAAGCGCTTATATTAGTTTCAGTCGATTAAAATAGGTACAGTCACGGACTAGGAGGCCGTAACAGATTTGTCTACGGTTTCGTCAGCCCTAGACTGTATTACCAAAGAACAAGAGCTATTTTGCAATACAGAAAAACCGGTAGTGTAACGCCGATCGTGTCCGCCACTGTATGTACCACAAACCTTATCAAAAAAAAAGCCCTCTAAAAACAGACGAAATTCCTAAAATCAGAAAATAAATATAGAATAGATACAGCAACAGTTCGCCGGTGTCAGGGATCGATCCCGGAGCTTCCACATCGCACTCTACTTCATTACCCATTGATCCACAAGTCAGTTAATTATTGTTGTCAATATTGTTGTATAATGCAATACAATAGCACAGAGTATATAATACTTAACCAGTACAGAGGCCTCGTCCCATACTTTGTTTTTAAAACGCTCTTTCGGGCTATTTTGTTCGGGTTATTTTCACTGCCTCATAAATTGCATAGATAGTAGCGACATCTAAGCTCGGGCAGTTTTAGCGGTGCTAAGATAAAATATATTTGTAACGACATCTAGTGAGTTCGGGCTATTTCCATCAAGTTGCAATAGGGACGAAGCAACGAGCTAGTAAAGATGGCGCTTTCTCTCGTTAAACAAAACAACATTTTGCAACCTTGCTCGCCGAGCTATCCAAGGTCGTTCGTAGTAGAAATAAAATAGTAGAGTAAGTATGTGACATTCATACATAATATCAGTATTGTAGGCAATGAAACAATAAAGGAATGAAAGGTGAGTAGGTAACGGTGAGGCATTGAGGTCATTTGTTTACTTTACGATTTCTCTTCTCCGATGCAATGTAGTAATTAAATAAAAACCAAGACATAAATGGTACGTATAAAACAAATCTGAAGCAAAACGTCAGTTCACCGGATCTAGCTATAGGATAAAAATCACATTGTAGTAGGTAGCACCAGTGGGCCGCTATGGCCAAAGCTAAAATTTGTCTCATTGTCGTATCTTTAACTCGTGCGGGGATAAATGTGAATTTGATAGCTCATTCTTTAGCCACACATTTGCTTGGCTTGTGTTGTGCATACTATCTAAATACGCACAAAATAAGGTGCGGTGCACATATGGCGAAGAGCAGCGCAGAACATTTTTAACTTTTAATCTAGGTATCTAATCCTAATATTGGCTTTTTCGTCTTTGAAATATGTATAATAATCCGAAATCAATTAACAAATTACATGCTTAAATGCGAAATGTAGCGTGCGGAAACGCGATTATTATTAATTTAAAAACGAAAACGAGAAGTCCTAAATAGTTTACTATTGAAAAATTATCTGCGCTGCGCCTTGCCATTTGTGCAACGGCCCCAAGTCTACCATCTCTACTCTCTTCCGAACGAACCCGCCCGCACTCAGCGCCCGAGTAGGTATCGACGAGTGCTCGAACGCAGCGCGCGGGCGCTGGCCGCTGCCGGCCGCCCCGCCGCCGCCGCCGCCGCCGCCGCTCTGTGCCGGGGCGAGGGGCGAGGGGCGAAAAGCCGCTTCCTCTAAATCACAATATTATCTATGCTCTAAATCGCGCGCGGGGCGGGCGCAGAAAGTTGCAGGAAGCAGCAAGACTCCGATCCACTGCTGAACAGGGCCGAGCATCTCAATGGTGACCTTATTATATGAATTTTCTGCTGTCCGTATGTATGTCCGTCTATCTGTCAAAGGCACTTATCTCCGAAACGGCCCAATAAATCCAAATTAAATGTTTCCACGTTTTTTTTTTGTTTCTCAAAGAATAAGTACTTACTTACTAACAAATACTTATAAAAAACCTTTAAAAAAATACATACATGCAAAACTACGTGCAGTCAGTACTATCGGAACCTTCTAATTCTAAGCGCTTAAATTAGTTTCAGTCGATTAAAATAGGTACCCCACAAACCTTATCAAAAAAAAGCCCTCTAAAAACAGAGGAAATTCCTAAAATCGGAAAATAAAAATATAATAGTATAGAAACAGCAACAGTTCGCCTGTGTCAGGGATCGATCCCGGAGCTTCCACATCGCATTCTACTTCATTATCCATTGATCCACAAGTCAGTTAAATATTGTTGTCAATATTGTTGTATAATGCAATACAATAGGCAGATTATAACACTAGATGTCGCTTACCCGCAAATGTGAAAGCACCATCTAGTGCTAAATAAGATTCGAAGACTAAATTAAAAAACTTTTTTTTTTTTTAATTTTCTTCTTGGCGCATGTTTTTATATTATTTTGCCGTAAAAAAATTTTTTATGAACATTTACATACAAATTTCTATAGCAATTTAGTTATTTTGAAAAATGATTTTATTTACTGTTTTGCGTTAATACTAGCGGAGCCACCTATTGTGCTTCAATGAAATTAATTTACCGTATAACTTGTCGGGAGGACATGCCATTGTTAACAAATGTATGTTTATCATAATGGATATCAGTCTGCATCATGCTGGGCATGGAACGGTAGTTACTATACTATCTCCATGTGCTGGGTAGACAAACATTTTTATTTTGAAAATGTGGTCTTAGTTGGTGTAAATCATCAATATTTACACAAGTAATCTATTCATTACAGAAATATGCTGCACAAAGCTACAGCTAAATTACTACAATGTAAAGGTAAGCGAAGTCACCATTCGCCCCAATAATCAATACTTCGTGTTGAAATCTTTCTAATAAATCCTAGAAAATATTTAAGTTAAGTAAATGTTTTGTGATCTCTAAAATAGAAACTTTCGTACATTCGTAGCATATTACTACAATGTAGGGTATATAACTAAATTTGTTGATTTAAAATATTTATTTGCTAAACCTTGACTACACTGCAGCTGCACTAAACAAATGAATAGTATCCTGAGTCGTCCTCGTGTTATTGCGGCAACAGTATGACCGAAACTATTCAAGTGCAATTTACTGCTGCAACTTCTGTCGGACGGGCGCGGCAGCGGCCGGCGAGGAAACTTTGATAAAATTCCTTTCCTTTTATTACAATACTTCTTTGTATCAGAAACCTATTTTTTTTTCTGTTTTTGTCATTAAAAGTTTGTGCTGTTTTATAACTAAACTAACGTACAGTAAATAGGTGCTTCTCAATGCTTTAAATATAATAATAATAATAATAATAGCCTTTATTCAGATACTTAGTTTTACAATACAAGCATGTTGAGTATAATTTATATATCTAATTTTGATCTGATCTGTGTGCCTCTTGGCAAAAGGCCTCCTCCAACTGTCTCCATTCTTCTCTGTTGCAAGCTTTTCTTGTCCATGTTCCACCACCTATCTTTTTTATTTCATCTACCCATCTGCGAAATGGTCTACCCCTTTTTCTTTTCTTGTATTTTGTAAACCAGAACATTATTGATTTTGACCATTTTTCTTTACCTCTGATTGTATGACCTGCCCATTTCCACTTTAGTTTTCTGATGGTTACATTAACATCTTTGGTGTTTGTGTGTTCTTTTATAGTTGTTATTCTTATTCTGTCTGATATTCTTTTTCCCATCATGCTCCTCTCCATAGAATTTTGACAAGTTCCTAGTTTTTTTCTGTGTGCTTTAGTAAGGGCCCAGGTTTGACAGCCATACGTTAATACTGGTAATATGCATGTATCAAATAGTTTTCTTTTGATGGTCATACTGATTTCTCTGTTCTTCATTATCTCTTTTAAGCTCCAGTATTGTTTCCATGCGTTACCTATACGTCTGTCTATTTCTTTTGAAGTCAGATCTACGGGTGAGATGACTTGACCAAGGTATATATATTCGTCTACATAATCAACTTTATTGTTGTTAATCCAAATTGGTTCTTGTACTCCATTCGTCATCACTTTAGTCTTCTCTGTATTCATGGTTAGGCCTACTCTGCGGCTTTTGTTGTCTAGGTCACTCAGCATTAACTGAATTTCCTCTTTTGATGTTGAAATGATAACAAGATCATCAGCAAATCTTAGATGGGACAATTTATCTCCGTTTATTGATAACCCATATTCCTGCCAGTCTAGTTGGCGGAATACCTCTTCCAAAACAGCAGTAAAGACTTTAGGGGATATGGGATCTCCTTGACGGACTCCTCTTTCTATTTTAAATTCTTTTCCTTCGGTCTCTAGTCTGATGGACGATTTACTTTTTGTGTAAACATTCTTCAATATTCTAATGTATTTAGTGCTAACTCCTTGATTTCTAAGTGCTTTCCAAATTTCTTCATGTTCCAGTGAGTCAAATGCCTTACTGTAATCAACGAAGCAGCAGTAGATGGTTATATTGTACTCTTTGCATCTTTCGTAAATTTGTTTTACAACATGGATGTGATCCAACACGGAATATCCAGACCTAAACCCTGCTTGTTCCCTGGGTTGATTCTCATCAAGTATTTTAATAGTTCTGTTTAAGATTATCTTAGAAAAAACTTTGTAAATATTAGACATCAGACTAATTGGTCTATAATTATTTATGTTATTTTTATCTCCCTTTTTGTGAAGCAATATTATGGTTGATTTAGTCCATTGGTCTGGTATTATCTCAGTTTTAAGTACAGAGTTGTATATGTCAGTAAATATTGGTGCCAGAATGTCAATATTATTGTGTATATAAATAGCACCCCAATCCGGCTAGTCACCGTGGGGGAAGAAGACTACAACCCTTCAACTGAACCACTTCAAAACCAATCAAGCAAACCACTAAACAAAGTAGACCAAAAGAAAACTATATTAAATATAGCAACCTACAACACCCTATCACTCAGAACAGATGAAAGCTTGGCTGAACTTATTTTATCTTTAAAAGAAATAAACTGGTCTATAGTAGGATTGAGTGAAGTAAGACGCATGGGAGAGAACATAGAAGACCATGGTTCCTTCATTTTCTACTTCAAAGGCGAAACTCCAGGACAGTATGGAACAGGATTTTTGATAAAGAAAGAACTAAGTTCCTACATAGACGAATTTATTGGAATATCAGAAAGAATTGTAATACTAAATCTGAAGTTGCCACCTAAAAATGAGAAGTGGTCAATAGTACAGATCTACTCACCAACTGAACAAAGCACCGACTCAGACATTGATTCCTTCTACTCTTTGCTGTCCGAAACCATTAAAGAGCATACACACAACAACTTAATAGTAATGGGCGATTTCAATGCTAGAACAGGTAGCAGGGAATCAGGAGAGGAAATAATACTAGGCCCATATTGTTACGGTCATAGAACAAGGAATGGCGAAAAACTGATACAATTAGCTTATGAAAATAATTTAAAAGTTATAAATAGTTTATACAACAAACGAAGAAATAATAGGTGGACCTGGATATCTCCAGACGGCCAACATAAAAATGAAATAGACTATATTCTATCCAATAGAAGTAACAATTTCGAAGACTGCAGAACTATATCAGGAGAGGAAATAATACTAGGCCCATATTGTTACGGTCATAGAACAAGGAATGGCGAAAAACTGATACAATTAGCTTATGAAAATAATTTAAAAGTTATAAATAGTTTATACAACAAACGAAGAAATAATAGGTGGACCTGGATATCTCCAGACGGCCAACATAAAAATGAAATAGACTATATTCTATCCAATAGAAGTAACAATTTCGAAGACTGCAGAACTATAAACAAACTAAATTTCAACAGCAACCACAGAATGGTCAGAGCAAAGCTTAAAATCAATATAAAGAAAAATAGATTCAACAAATTAAAGCAATCTAACATCAAAACACACCAAGAGAATCCTGATAAAATTAAAGATAAACTAGAAAATTTCATTGCCAAGACCAAATTTTTAAATGCACAAGAAAAATATAATAAGCTGGAAGAAATTCTAGTAACAAAGGAACAAACAAACAAAAACAAAATAAGGACAAAAGAAAATAAAAAGGATAAAATTAAATGGCTAACAGAAGAAACTAGAAATCTCTTAAAAAATAGAAACGTCTTGTTATCTGAAAAAGTCAAAACAAAAGAACTAAGAAATGAAATTTCCGTCATAAGCAAAAAAATAAAGGTAAAAATGAGAAAAGACAGATACACACACAGATTGGAATTACTAGAGAGATGTATTCAAAAGACTGGAGGCGTTAAAAGAGCACTCAAAAATCTTAAAGAGAAAACTGATTGGATACCAAAAATATTAGATAAAAATTGTAAACAAAAAACTAAACGTTCAGAAATAATTTCTATAGCCACTAAATTTTTTCAAGACTTGTATTCAACCAAAAACATACAGCCAACAACGGTCTTGTCAGACAGTGATGAAATGTTACCAGATATAATAACCGCAGAAGTTGAGAATGCAATAAAAGCTCAAAAAAGAGATAAAGCACCAGGATCTGATGGTATCAGCAATGAATTTCTACACAATGCTTTAAATAGCCTGTTTTAATTATTTTAAGTAGAACTAGCTTCCAAGAAGGAAACGAGATAATCCGTGATTCAACAGTGATCCTTGATTCAATATCATACGTTTAAATATCGCATTGATCTTGTAATATATTCGATGTCTTCCAAAAAAATAAAACTATGTAAGTATACTTAAATAAACATCAGCATAATTTTGTTTAGTACCGTCCTACCATCTGTGGTACTAAAATCTTTCTAACTTGAGTTTAAACAAGTTGTTTCAGAAAGAAGTCCTCGTCGTACAACTTGCCCGCCAGCTGTAGGCAAGCGATAAATAACATTTTTCGGCCCGGCACGAGTCGGCCGCTTTGCGCAATCTTCTTTGCCTGCCGTTCGGCATCATGGACTTAGTGCGGTGCCGCGGTGCCATACTGTATAGAGTTTCAGCGGAACTAAACTGTACCACGCAAATGTTTACATTTCTATATTTTACCTACAAAACATTCCATGTTAAATTTTATTGTTCATCATGTTTGGTCTCTCACATGAACTTAATCCTAGCCAATGTCTAGTGTGTATAACCTTGTTATTATGTCTTTCTATTTATTTATTTTTTTCAGTCTTTTGCTTTTTCCACTTTCAGTAATTGATCAATGCTCGTGACAAGAAAATCACTATGGATTCAATATTTTATTTATTTATTAATTTACAAAAACGGTTTACGTATGAATTTTAGCAAATCATAATCATCACATTTTAGCAATATTAAAATCGTCATCGTATGGTATGAAAACATACACTTGGCTAAGCATGGGTATGGCTCTGGTGAGCTGGGCTGGTGCCATTGCATAACTCTTCTAGAATAATAAGAGTGTGATTATGTTATTTTAAACCATAAATTATCTGTAAATTGTATAAAAAAACGCTAACTCTTGTGTTATTTAACTGGTGGTTTGTGGTCTTAGTTTGGGAAGGTATCGATATTTTTTCTTTATTTTCCGCGTTCCGGCGACCCCGGATTTGGCATGCTCAGTATCGTATCCACTAAGCTGGGTGGAAAGGACACTGGCGACAACCCCGGGATTCTATTATTTTCCTGTTTTCTATTTCCTATTCGTTACATTTGCTCATTTCAACAAAGAAACTCATTATAGAACATGCTCATTGTATCAAATGTTCTACTTGAATAGTTCACTTTCAGACAATAAGATAAAACTCGTAAGCAAACTCGAGAGCGAGTTAGAAGCTCGTTTAAAAATAAATTCCACAACATTGTCTTTATTAAACCACTGTAAGTTAAGGATATTTTCCAGGTATTGTTATATTCAGTCTAGGGTATATTCCGGATATTAATAGTTCTCAGCGGGCTCGCCGGAGCGTGGAACGAACATGCCTTTCTGATTCTTCGGGTCTTAGGATATTATGCTCGGGTAAATGTGCTAAATGAAATAACCTACTTATTATGTTAAAGATATTTTCTCGTTTCAAACTAAAATAGGGTTTCTTTTTATTTCGATAAATAATTAATTATCTTCTAAATCTAAACCATGGCGGAAATCAAAAATATGCGTCTTTGTCTCCCTAGACAATGTTGCTTAGAATGGGCCTGTTGTGTAGCTTTTAGGATAATGATCTTAAAAATATTCTTTTACGAAACTTAAGTGGCCACTTTAGGTAACAAAAGGTTTTTTTACTTAGATTTGGAACCTGAAAGCACAACACAACAGGGCCTTTAAAATTCTAAGCAAGATTATCAAGGGAGTCAAAGACACATATTTTTGATTTCGGCCATGGTTTAGAAGATATTAATTATTTATCAGAAGTGGCACTAGTTTCGCTCCGTGTAAGCCCTTAAGGGGCAAAGAACAAGTGTTATTTTTCAATACAGAAAAACCGGAAGTTTAACACCGTCCTTGACCGCCATTGTACAACTTACTAGTACAACTTTACTATACATATCAAAAATAACTCAAATTTAAAAATTTAAAAACCCCCGACCCAGTCAGACCCCTAATCAGCTTAAGTAGAACTAGAGCTAATCATCTTTAAAATATCATGGTTACCTTAACATATAATTGATAGATATTTTTAATTGATAGGACAAATGGAAGGTGGTTAGATCCTCTCATCCATTATTCAAGGGCTGATCATCTTCAAACGGCAGATCAGGCCATTGTTACCTTAGCATATACTTTCAATATCATAGATGTAACATGGTACCAAATTTCAACTCGACTGGACATAAGGAAGCTAGTTAGATCCTCTCATCCATTATTCAAGAGTTGATCATCTTCAAACGGCTGATCAGGTAATGGTTACCTTACCATATACTTTCTATATCATAGATGTAACATGGTACCAAATTTGAAATCGATCGGACATAAGGAAGCTAGTTAGATCCTCTCATCCATTATTCAAGAGCTGATCATCTTCAAACGGCAGATCAGGTCATGGTTACCTTAACATATACTTTCAATATCATAGATGTAACATGGTACCAAATTTCAACTCGATCGGACCTAAGGAACCTAGTTAGATCCTCTCATCCATTATTCAAGAGCTGATCATCTTCAAACAGCAGATCAGGTCATGGTTACCATACCAATTACTTTCTATAATATAGATGTAACAAGATACCAAATTTCAAATCGATTGGACATAAGGAAGCTAGTTAGATCCTCTCATCCATTATTCAAGAGCTGATCATCTTCAAACCGCTGATCAGGTCATGGTTACCTTACCAAATACTTTCTATATCATAGATGTAACATGGTACCAAATTTCAACTCGATCGGACATAAGGAAGCTAGTTAGATCCTCTCATTCATTATTCAAGAGCTGTTCATCTTCAAACGGCAGATCAGGTCATGATTACCTTACCAAATACTTTCAATAACATAGATGTAACATGGTACCAAATTTCAAATCGATTGGACATAAGGAAACTAGTTAGATCCTCTCATCCATTATTCAAGAGCTGATCATCTTCAAACCGCTGATCAGATCTTCATCAGACAAGGCTAAGAACACTCGGCCTGAAATTATCTATGATACAAAAAAAAACTAAACGAAAATCGGTTCAGCCGTTTGGGCTCTACGATGCCACAGACAGATACACAGACAGATACACAGACAGACAGACAGATACGTTAAAATTATAACACCCCTCTCTGAATTTTTTCGATCGGGGGTTAAGAAAACTTTCAGTCATCATACAGTAATTTTATAACGTGATCTCCTAATGTTACAAGCACGCTGCCGTCGACGCGGGCATAGGGCAACCGTCGAGTAAATTTGCGAACGTAGACGTATGCGTCCACCGGAAATTGTGCGCGATTCGGCGGGAATGTCACGTGCCAGCAAATTACAGTTAGCACAAATTGTGCTTTGTGCTTCGGGAAAATACAGTTTTTGATATTTTCTTGACTTCCTATAACAATTTAGGAAAATCAACCGAACAGCAAGCAGCATATAAGAGAAGGTTTCATGTTTTCCACCAACCTCTCGTGACTGGTGGAAAAGCGCGGCATTCCACGCCCTGGCGAAGATATTAAAAATGTCTGATCATGACGGAAAACGGCCGCTTCACCGCCTTGAGGAAGCGCTGCGGGAAAACCCAGCGCCGATTCCTGGTACCTACCTAAGTTCGAGAACCAAAATTATAAGTTTAATTAATTATTTACTTTTCAAGATTTACAAGAATAAGTCTATCTTAAAAAAAATGGAATCCATAGTAGAAATTATTCATTTTAGTTTAAGTATATTTCAGTTTTAATTCACATACTATTTTAAACCCTAAAATGTGTTTGAATTTCTTATTCATTATTTTATTTTGATGTGAATTTTTTTAATAAAAGAATGTTTACAGAAAAGAGCCGCATCGGCAGTAACCTGAAATATTCAGCGGCGCGCTCCGGCCCGATCGATCCACTAATTGCTTGCCCTGCGCCGAGATTTTTAAACATTTACTTCTTTTAGTATTTACAGTTATCTACTTTTTTATGATTCGCTTTAAATTAAGTTTAACGTTCGAAACGTAAGGGTTGTCAATATAAAACAAAAAGTTACTTCCATCTATAGAAGAAAATAAATAAAACAAATTTTAGCTTCGTTATTAATGATTTTCAAATAAATATTGCATGGGTAATCAATTATTAAAAAGTTGTTATACAGAAGTTCAACCAATTTTTTTTGTTATAAAACCGTCTTTATGTCGCACCGTATTAGATTATAATTTTATATGGTTATACGGCGCTTATTATCTGTAATCCGAATACAACGTAGATAATCAATATTATATAAAACTCTTCCGTTACTGACTGACTGACTGACAGACAACGCAGAGCCGAAACTACTGGGCGTAGCGGGCTGAAATTTTGCATGTAGGTTCCTTAGGGAGTGTAGGTGAGCACTAAGAAGGGTTTTCCGGAAATTCCCACGGGAACGGAAAAAAACGGGAATTTTGTGATTGTGAGAAATCTGCGCGGGAAAAACCGCGGGGCAGCCTCTAGTATAATATAGAACTTGATTACATTTTAGGCTAATTAATATGCGCAATCACTTGATCCGATTTGCACCTAAGCCCCTGTTGCTAAGCTGGGTCTTGTATTTATAGTGAAGTGGGAACGTTTATAATGCTGCGGGCTAGAACCGAGCACTTCTTTTAATATTTAAAGTCTGATTTAAATGATCTTCTTATACGTTTATTTTCTGCTATTAAAGGAAAGTAAGTCACATACCTAATACATTTTTCATGGCTGGCCTAATAACGTATCAATTACTTATTATAAATAGTAATTATTTATACAAAGTAGGTACATACAAACGGTAAGTTTATTTATAGCTAATTGAAAGATAACATGAAACTTATTCTTCTTGCACTATGTTTAAAAACGTGTTCTATAAACAGTTTGATAAAAATATACGTACAAAATAAAGTATTTTATAAAACCCTTTACAAATTTTTAGAGAGCGCTTCGTAAGCGCTTCGTTTGTTTCAATTACCTGAGTAATTAAAGTTTGTAGGTCCGAAATTATTTAAACAATGCTATCTCTTAATTAAGGTCTAAATGTTAAATAAGGCAGGTGCTTTTAAGCTAGGGCTTAAGTAAAGCGGGGTTAAGTGATAGCGTGACCTGGATAAACATACCTTGCCTCGAGTAGAGTAACAAGCAAGACCCAAGCCCGGAGCGGCGCTTGTGGTTTGAAGAATTTGGTTTTATTATTTCAAAACGAAAATTCATTCTCATAGTACTTGAACCATGGGATATTGTAAACTAGAAATATTTGAGAATCATAACTTAGATTATAGCTTAGTGAACAAATATAATAAAACATTTATTTATAATCTGCTAGCACTCCAAGCCTAACTTATATTTGTTCACTAAGCTATAATCTAAGTTATGATAGTTAGGCTTGGAGTGCCTAACTTTACTTATATTTGTTTACTAAGCTATAATCTAAGTTATGATTCTCAAATATTTCTAGTTTACAATATCCCATGGTTCAAGTACTATGAGAATGAACCGGAAGAATTAGTACTAACAACATTATAAAACTATACAGCAAGCTTAAAATAAATAAACCTTCTTTTTCAAGAAGTAAGATGAAACAAAGCATGCGGGCAGGAAGTTAGGCCATGCAATAAAGTGGGCACCGGGGCGGCTAGATAAAAACTTGTATTGCATTAAGTTCAGTCTCCGCTACTTAGCATATAGAATGGTCTCCTGCGGCCGTGTTATTTTTCCACAGAAGGAAACATTAAAATGCAAATGGCTACCAGCCGTGTGGCCTGCACGCTAACTCTTCCCCTGTTTTACACTTGCTTGGAGAATTTTTAATGAGGGAAACAAAGTTATCTTTCACGTAAGTGCGGGGTTGATTGCTTTCTTTGATACTTCGAAACTAGGACGAGATGGCTGATAAAATCTTGGAGAACTTAAATTTACTTATGGAAGCAATATTGAATAACCTTTTTTCTGAGAAAGTTTACTAAAATAACACTAAATGTTTACAAAAATCAAAAACATATCTACTTATCGCATTTTATTATTCTTAGCACCTCTTCCAGTACTGTTTTCGTCTTTTTCTAGTAGCTCCTCGTCGATAAGAAGATCGAAGTTTCCCAAAACATCTACATTCACTACTTTATTCCAACGAACATCGGGCACTCCGTCCGGCGGCAGCACTACAGAGAGGATATTGTCAATCAATTTGTATTTCAAGATTCTATCGTTAACAGTAGTCGAGGTCAACGACGGTGATGCATTCACTTCAACTAGCCATGGTTTCAGTTGGTTGTCTATGATAATGTCGTACCCGTAACACTCGAAGCAGTGTCGGTCGTTTGCCATCACAGACGCAACGGCTTTTAAAGAATGAACTATTAACCACTGCATCGAAGCAAACAACTTTTCTGTTACAGCTCTGCCTCTGGATCCTTCCAAAAATAGTCGCAGATTTTGTACACTCATCTTCCCTCCATGAATGTTGTTATATTCACCGCCATGTTTCTGCACACTCACGTTAGTTAAATGCACGTACATATTATCAAGTTCCGTGACGCTTGTATCGTACTTGACTGTACAAAATCTACAGAAGCCCAGTTGAAACAAATAGGCTTTTAGCGGTCTGAATGACGTTACAAGGACGTAAAGACGAAGGTCAAACTTCTTGCCTCCTATAAGCAGAGGATTATCGATATATCGAGAAATGACGTAGCTCTCTTTACTCAACTGAGGATGAAAAGGCGTTTTCGCTTCTCTTGACCACTTTTTTAATTTTGACAGTTTATTGATAAGAAAGATTCCAGTACCTTGTGACTTACCACATGGCTTCATTATCCATGTACTCTGTGGGCTCTTACGGTACTCTTCCACGAACATATTGTAGTCAGCTGGCAGGACGAAGGTTATAGGAACGAAATCTAAGTGCACGTAACGGGTCACTACTTGCCCTCCAGGGAGGACCACTTCAGCTTTTTCCGCTAGTGGATTTCCTTCTCTCTCCAGTTCCTTTCGGTACCGCTTGATATTCTTCACCAACAAGTCCTTGCGCGAAAGCTCATAGTGGTTCGGAAAATGGTTGATCATCTGGTTGTCGTTCATTCTGTAGCCGCTCTCGACGCTGAACAAGTTCCTGCATGTTTGAGTCGAGGCCCAGTAGAAGTTCCACTCGTCATCAGGCCCGACCTGGCTCCATCCACGGCGCTCAAAATTGCTGAGCAGTACAGACTTCTCCAAATCCGTGCAGAAGTTGACTCGACATTTTTCTATCGGTGGGTTGTTAACCCTCCCGTACAGAGCTGTGGCAATTTTCTTGGCGTCCTGGTTCATTGTTATTAATTTAATGCAGCGATGTGGAAGACTCGCTTGATCGAACAGCGATGGAAGCGCAGGTGCGTGTCGTTGCCAAGGCGACCCGCAAACAAGGAGTGGCATTGGTATAATAGGCACTTTAAAAAACGACTATAGTTTTTTGTACCCTTTTTCCGATGACATAATTTATCAATAGTTTTTGGATTTCCATTTATCACGTAAGATGTTATTAATGCTTTTCTTTGACGCCACCTGATGATGTTTTGAAAGTTATTATAAGTTGTTCTCATTATGAAGAACTTTTATTTAAAAACTGATAATGAAAAAAATAATTTAATTTTTACATAGAAATTTTAGAGACATAAAAAAGGCTTAGAAAAGTTCTTGTTTCCACTGTTGTTGTTCGTCGGATTACTCCTCGAGAGGCTTGAAACAACTTGACATAGCTTATTAGGAACTTAAGAGGGAAGGGAACTTTAAGATCCAGTTTGAAGGGCCAACTCGTGCCGACACCTCTAAACCTACTTTGTAACATTTACTAATTCAAATTAAATATTTAAACAGACTTGAATTAACTGTGGGGTATTCGTGTCAGTACTTCTAAACTGAGAAACAAATGCTAATTAGGTTACCTCGAAATTTATAAATGGATAAATATATTAATTGGTTTAACTTTCAGAAAGTAATAAAATAATAATGTACCTAATTAAATTAATATTATATCTACAATTTCAGTTATTAGTGAGTCAATTTCTTGAATTATTTCCTGCGTTATATAAGATATAATTTTAAGTTAGTAATGGCTTTTGCAGTACAA
The DNA here is from genome assembly GCA_951802225.1 of Euspilapteryx auroguttella. NCBI lineage: Eukaryota > Metazoa > Arthropoda > Insecta > Lepidoptera > Gracillariidae > Euspilapteryx > Euspilapteryx auroguttella. Next base: position 6,290,474 of record OX637651.1, read on the forward strand.
TTTACAAAATCAATATTTTCTTTAATAAATTATACTTTATTAAAGAAAAATTATTATTGCGGGTCCACGCTGGATGCAGGCCACCTGCGATCGGTACAGATGGAGAGCCTTGAGGGAGGCCTATGTCCAGCAGTGGACGTCCTACGGCTGAAATGATGAAATTATACTTTGACTTAGACATAGTCAAATCTTTATTCACATCTTTAATACAACCAAAATTTACAACATAAATAAACGTTTTATTTTGATCCGATGTCTAGCACACATTCAAATTGTTCAGAAATTTAAAGCACCAAAAGCTAGACATAAAATACTGCTAAACAATAAAAAAAAGTTTAAATATTTTTTTGTTTTTGAGGCCATTGTTTTGAACTTTATTGAAGTTATTTCAACTTTATTAAATTTTTGCACAGGTAAAAAATTAAGGAAGTGTATTGGATTTAGAGGCAAGTGTCAGTATGAACTAATATCGATATTCGTGTACGGGGTCTGGTATTTCGCAGTTCAGGGTTAAATATGAGATGTCCATGTTAGGATAAAGTTTTGAACCTAAATGGCTTAATTCATTAATCTAACTCTGATGAAATTTATGTGTCTTATATTGACAATGATAAAATATATGTTATTTAGCTCGTATAGAGGGGTTCTTCTTGTTGTTCGTAGGGTTCTTCCTACTTCAATTACTTACTATCTTTGTAGCGAGTGTACGTTCAGAAAAGAAAATATTACAAAGGATAGACAAGTACCTTACATTTCAATAAACACTGTATTCAAATAAAAACCTTTCTACCAGGCAAGCATATCTATGACAGGAAGTGCATTTTTGATTAAGAAATACTAAAACAAGAACAATAAACTAGTGATAATATCAAAATTAAAACGTACCTATCTTTTTGTTGTTAAAAATTAAAGCTTCTCCTTATTTAATGTATCTAGTAAACACTCGCTATTATGATAAAAACCGGACTTTTCTGGACACAATATGTAACAGAAGTCTGTTTGCTGTTTTTTCTTACAAACAGTAAAAATTCTCCAACACTATAAAATAAAGACGCTGGACGAATGTGCAAAAAATTTGCAGCGTTCAGCTATTAGTATCAAAACATTTATTTATTTATTAGCAATTCTTAGAGTAAACTTTACTTTTTGTCGATTCCGATAACAGGTGGTAGGTATCTTCTATTCTATGGACTATTTCATTTGTTTTCCGCTGCCAAGTTTTAATTTATCACCTTCAGCAGCCTCGCCGGATTTATGTTGCTTTGTTGGGACTCTATCGCTGGAACTTTCTCTGGGTTCGCGCCAGAAGGTATTTGATAAACACAGTATTCTGAGACATTATTTATATTACCATTTCATGACAAATGTTGGTGGAACTTTGGAAATTGCGGATTGTAATACAATAGTTCAAGCAGTGAAAACTTTAGATCCTAAGTTTAGGTAAAGGTTTAACCTAGTAATTTTAATAATCAATAAGATTTCTTATTGTAATTATTTTATAAAATATTTATAACAGAGACGCTTAACAGTTACCTAAATAATCTGAGGTACTAATTCTGTAATTATGGAAGGCAAAGTTAGCTCATTTGCACAGGATAAACCTAAGTATTATTTATTTACCTTAAACACAAACATGAACTTAGAACTGAGGCTGTGTATAAATTTATGTTAGGGCAGCCATTTCTATCTGCTGTTTTAGTAGGAAATATTTATTTACACAAGTCTTCACTTCTATTCATGCACACCAGAGGATTAGCTTTTTCGGCTGGTTACCGTGTGAATTTAAATTTGTCGTAGTATTATTTTCTGACCTTAGCTATTTTAATAAAAAAAGTACAGGGAAGTGTAACAAATGTCTTTAAGTTCTACATCCACTTCAATTGTTGTTGTTGTCTTGTTGTTCTACATCAATTGTAATCACCTATATTAAGTCTATTGATTGCAATAAAGAGTATTTCTATTCTATTCTATTCTATCCACTTTTTCAGTTACTTAAACTGTCACGTCGGCGTATAATTCTCCCATCCACACGGAGCGGCCCATTTTGCGGCGGTCCTCGCACATACATCCTACCAAATGCGTATTGTTAGTTAAACTATCTGGATTCCGCGCCATTAGGTTGCACGATCCGCTTCACACGAATCGCACGATAATGTGTTTTGTAACATTATTAAGTACATAATATTATATTACTTTATTGGTGAAGGTTACGCTACGAACCATTGGGTTTTTTCTTTATGATCGATTTATTTACACAAGTTATATTTACTATTAAGCTAACATAAAATTCATAGTTTTCGTTGGTCATTTTCTTTTTAATCTCAGTGAAGTAAGAAAGTAGACGGTGTGGGGTTATCCCGGATTTGTTACATTTATGATATGGAAAGTAAGGTATGAAATTATAATAAATATTTTAACTTGCAGCTTGCTATTTGTTGTAGGTACAGTCACGGACTAGGAGGCCGTAACAGATTTGTCTATGGTTTCGTCAGCCCTAGACTGTATTACCAAAGAACAAGAGCTATTTTGCAATACAGAAAAACCGGAAGTGTTACGCCGATCGTGTCCGTCACTGTACATTGTTTAGAACTAAACGCAGTCGCCACCAGTCGACAGCGGCGACCGAGGCGACGAGTCGGGGGTGTTAACGTCACTGTCATACAACTGTAATCCAACCAGCCACATCATCGTCGTTCGTTCTCACGCTACCTAACCTCACCTAAGTCTCTTAAGTATTATTGTACAATAATTCCATTAAACTTAAATACAGCCCTAAATACAGTCCACTTATTTATTAATACCACCTCATCGAATACCGCCGCTGATACTGACCTGCGCGGCAACAACATACTTTTTGTCTTGCATTTGGTTAACGAGGATTAAGAATGCTCACCAAATATAATTCATATGAATCTTCAATTGAGTTTTGATCGTTTGTCGAACTCACTGTTTTCATTCGGGCTTCCTCTGAACAAACATCCTTATAATGATATGCAAGACAACCATCAACACGGAATAATTAACATTCCAACCACCCGCGTAAGTTCGCAAAGTATTTCAAGCACCGAGATTTCGTCTTGTCTCAAACTCGTCTATGCATCGGTAACAAAGTTCCCAAAACTAATTTACTAGCGAGCCCGGCTGCGGATGCGGATGTTGCAGACTTGCAGCTCTTAAACTATTCCACTGTTAAAAGACTAACTAACATCAAAATACAGTATACTATCAGGATGCCAATTTCAGATTGAAAGTTATGCTATCAATATATAGGAAGTTCAAATAATTATTTCTTTTAGGCTTATAAAAAATAATAAAAAATGCATCTCACTAAGAGCCAAAAACAAGGTAGATTCTGTTTCAAGACTGCCTAAAACACATTTAAAGGCTAGGCACGATAATACCGAAAAAACATAAATTGTCATTCATTTAAATGTTCGCCTCCTCCGGGATCGAAACGAAGCCTCCGGCATTACATTCCACAACATTGTCCTCTGCGCCATGTCGACGCAGAGGACTATAAAAAACTAGTAAATCCGACAGAATATTATCCACCGCAGTTGCGCTGGGATTCTACGATATTAGAAGGTTAGGCAGAGGCAACAGCTCAAGAGCCGGAACCACGTTCAGCCGAGTTTATGTTTTATTACCAACGTGACGCAGGGCCAGCTTGTCGCCGCGGTTATAACGACCACTAACTGCGGCCGGGACCAACGGCTTAACGTGCCTTTCGAAGCTCAGAATGATCTTAGTTTTCGGACAATAAGGTGATTCAAGCCTACAATGTCTTATCCAACCGAAAACCACAACAACTGTTACTGTGTTGTTGATTTCTGTGAGAAATCAATATGTGGTGCTTTACGATATAATAATAAAAAAAATATCTGGAATATTGCCATTTTAAGGTTAGTCTCTGTCTTTTCAAGTATTATAAGTATTATTATCAAAATGTTATCGTTATTTGATAAAACAAACTTAGTATTTGCTTTACCAACCCTCAGCTCCATCGAGTTCCACATCATTGAACAGATAAGCCTTGTTCTCCTAAAATATTGTAGTCGCTTAATAAGCGTTTTGAAAAGTTGCCGTAAAAGGATCATGGATTCGGGAAACCGATCAGCATTCTCTCAGTTCAGGTGTAACAACAAAGGCAGACATGATGAATGGGATTCGACGTAGAAACAAATTGAAAAACCGCTCGGACGAACAAGTTTTGGATGGAAATTTAAATCATAATTTTTACACAATTTTATTACACTTTTTTAGAAGAATAATTTAGAGTGTTAGTTAATCTGGTTAATCGTGGGCATCATTAACCAGATTAAGTAACACTCTAAATTATTCTTCTAAACGAAAGAAAAAACCTCTAAATAGAGTCTTGAGTTGGTAGGATACAGTAATTAGTGATACCTACACTCCTAATGTTTGTTGCATATAACGGGATACGGATAACCGCATATTTTCTCAGAATCAAAAACCGTACATTGAACTTTCTCTTTAATAGGTATGTATAGTCAAAACATATTGTTGTGGCTGATGTTACCGGTATAATAGCAACATGCTGTGAATATTGCGCTCGTAAAAAAATTCTCGTTTTGTAATAGCAATTTTTGCCGACGCCTGCTCTAATTACAGAAAATTACACAGCGCTTTTAATTGGATAAATAAAGTTAAGCTGCTTGTTTGTTTGTTGTATCTCGTGCAAGTAATTAACAATTTTCGTAGTCATATATTGACGAAAATTTAATTAGAAATCCCATATTAAAATTAAACATAATAATGTTACTATTGCCGAAATTAATTAAAAAAAAACTGGTTCTATCTATGCTACCTACTAATTTTCAGCCAAATCGGTTTAGCCATTCTTGAGTTATAAAAAATGTAACTAAACTAACTAAATATGCCTTTCTCTTATAAAGATTACTGTTATGTATGTTAATGAATGAATAAAAATCAAAACATTGCTCTTACTAAAGGAGTGACAACGACCAAACAAACGTAAGGCAAATAGCAAAGTTAAATAAGTTTATTAAAAGGTTAAAGTTTGTTATTTGTTCAACTTCCTTTTAACTTTGTAACCAATACTCACTTGCCAGTATCGATAAACAGTCTTCTCACCCAGCGCTATTTGAAAGTAACATAAAGAGAATTCCTGGACGCAGTAAAACATCCGTCTGGAAAGGAGCGGAAACGATTTCAGGATTTACACACATCGAAGACCTTTACGTGAATAGCTCCGACTGTACACTGAATAAATATTATACAGAATTTCAACTCATGCGTTAAACATTGAATAAATAAAACTGTTTCCTCGAGGTAGAAACGTATCAGTACTGAGTCCTGTCTCTTCATGTGAACGCTAAAGTAGTGCCATTTTGTATAAAAAATCATAACTTCTAAACTAAGACTAATATATAAAATTGATCATCATTATTTATTTTGCGTAGCCCCAATATGTTTTGAAGCACTTTTATGTTCCAGGATTATTTAGAATCTTATATATTTATTTGTAAATTCAAGGGTTACATATCATTATAACTAAACTCATTTCAACTATTTTCAACTCAACTACGATCGATTCACATAAGTTCATAATATATAATGGACGATTCAACTAATGTACAACTCAACTATTTTCAAATCAACTAAAATTATTACAACTAATGAACGATTGATCTAATGATCAGTTCAGCTATTGGATGTTACAACTAATGTACTTACTACTCTCCTAAAGTTAAATATTAATAAATTACAAAAAATAAACAATATTCTACAAGATTACTCACATGTGGAATTATTGCAAGCCATTGCTTCAAATCTTTAATCGGTTGATTATTTATTTATATATATTTCGACCTAACTATCTCATAATATAAATAAACGATGATTAAACTACTTATTGTTTTATTTTCCTTCATTTTACATAGGTAGCTATTTGTCCAAAACATAAGGAGTACGCAGAACCGACACGCTACGGTTAGGTTAGCAAGGAGCGACCGAAGGGAGCGAACTTGAAAGAAAGAAAGAAAGAAAGTATTTATTTACAGCAGAACACACACATACAAAATATTAATAAAAACAAAACAAAATAAACCAAGAATAAAAAGCAAAACAAAGGAAATCAAAAAATTAAGTAAAACTATTTTAAACAAAGTAAAAAACATAAAAACAAGTTTTGTGTGTTGCAGCCGCCGTAAAATGGCACTGACTCAGCATGTGCTGAAGGTTTGCACCGACAGCGCTGATTTTCAGTCAATGCCAGCAGTGACCCACAAGCGTTATACGAGTGCGCTTTTTAAAAAATCATAGATAATGGCAATAATATTTAATAAACTACATATAACAATTTATCCTTAGCTATCTTGTACCTCCACATATAGATACACTACATATATATATTATAATATTTTATTAACAAATGACTAATTAATACTTTGATGCGACTACGAATTGTCACGGTTAAGTCTTAGTCAGAGTGCTAGTGGTAGTGGCATAGGTAAGCGGTGCGGGAGCGTTGGTAACATATGGACTTAGGAAGGAGTTGAAAGTCTCTGCTGGTCAACCAAATGCACCCTGAGCTTACGCACAAAGGTGCACCTACTTGAAGCTTCACGGACTGGGGGAGGGATATTATTCCAGCACTTGGTCGCCGCGTACCTAAAACTTCCTCGGAATGCCATCGTTCGATGTTTGGGAATTCGCAGTGTGATCCTGTGTACCTGACGAAGTCTAGAGGACCACCTCAGTTTGCAATACAGGTAAGAAGGCGCCTTCAAACGAATTACATCAAAAAGAAGCGCAGCAAGATGAAGTTTTCGACGGGCCTCCATGTTAAGCAGCTTGGCGGCGTTCAAGTACGGAGTAATGTGGGATCTAGGAGGAACTTTGAAACAAAAGCGTGCACATGCGTTTTGCACACGCTGTATTAACCTTTTTGTCCGGCCAAGTATACAGCCACCATAAACGACATCACAGTAGTTTAATCTCGATAGTATCAGCGACTCACAAAGCATGACACGCAAATCAGTGCTAAGGTAATCGCGTATATTATAAAGAATCTTCAGACGGTAGAAACAGTTACCTACAATGCTGGCGAAGTGGTTCTCAAAGTGCAACTCACCATCCATCAGCAGGCCGAGGTTCCTAGCCTCTACCACCCGCTCCACTGGTTCACCCATAATGGCTATATCATTGGCGGAAAGGGCTTGCACCGTATTATGAATTTGAAGTTTCGAGCCAAGTACCATGTACTTTGATTTGCTGGGATTCAGCACCAGGCAGTTTCGTGAAGACCACAACGCAATCTCATGTAAGTCCTTGTTTAAAGAATGCGCACCTGCAACTGCTTCTTTGGGCACGAATAGAATTGCTTTGTCCCATTAGTTTTTCGCAACCCAACTACTTGCGAACGGAAGGACAAGTAGTCACTAAACCACATGACTGTAGTACTATCAAATCCATAATACGTCATCTTAGACAAGAGAAGGGGAATGCTAATGCAATCGAAAGCTTGCGGTATTGTTGTATATATTTACACATGCACGAGCCGAGCGAGCGTAGCGAGCGACCGCGGCAGCGGGCGGCGAGTGCCAGAAACACTCCTCAAGGCGTTTTAATTAGGTAATTAAAAAAACGTCCCTATTTAAAGACTTTTGCAAAAAATATATAAAGGTACTACAGCCTAAACTGAACGGGAGGAGCAAGGGAGGGGGACTTCTAAAGTAAGGATGACATTTCGTAATCACCCAAGATCATCAGTGGGTATAAATCGTTTGTTAGTACCTACAATATCTATTAGGTGAGTTGATCATTAGTTGAATCGTGCTTTATATGATTCGTTTATTAGTCCAATCGGTTTTAGGTGAGTTGAACATAGTTGAATTAAACGTAGTTGAGTCGTGCTTTAGGTATTTCGTTCATTAGTCCAATCATTTTTAGATGAATCGATTATTAGTTATTCTGATACGTAGGTCATTTGGTCATAGTTGAGTTGAAAGTAGTTGAAATGAGTTTAGTTATAATGATATGTAACCAAATTCAAGTCTTACTATTACTTCAAGATAAGTGCAAAAACACGTAGTAGGTACATGTACGATAAAATTTTAGATATTAGTCTATAGTTAGTTTTTATTTAATAGGTCGCGTTGCTTCTTTCCATATTTCGCTTTGTTTAAAGTCATGAAACTTCAGCTCATATCATCGATCGCCGCGCCTGTTCCTAAAACGACAGTATGAGAGATGATAATAATAAAAGCTTGCAAGTAACTGTGCAGTCTCTACCAAAAGCGTTTCAAATTCGAGTAGAATTATTTTTATCGGCCAAAGCTTTGGGGCCATCAGTCAAAAGCCGTCGGTGATTTATCTCCCGAAAGCCCGAGTGGCAGGTTAGGTGACACTTTCCTTAACTTATCTATAGCTATTTTAGTTAAGAAATTTTGCAAAGTCTACAAAAGTTAGAGGTCGCAAACGAAGATGATATTGATTGGTAGTTACTAAGTACGTATAAAACTACGAGTTTATAGACCTTCACACTCAAAATATATTGTTTATTTTTTACCGACTTGTAAAAAGAAAGTTCTCAATTTGACTTGTAAGTATGTTCTGTCTGGTATTTTCTTGCGCTCGGCTAAACCGATTTTGATACGGTATTCAGAAATGTTTTTGTTAAAATCGGGTGAAGGTTTTTGGTGTTTTAACTAACTTCGAAAAGGAGGAATTTCTCAGTTTAAGAATGTGCCTGTTTATTAAAGGCACCTTTTTAAAAATATATATTATTGAATATTGTGTCAAAGAATATCAGGTAATATGATTGCACAATATGTACTCAGTTAAACTCATTTTACATGCAATGACGTTACTAAAACGGTGCTTAATGAAAATTATAATAATATATTTTAATCCCACAAAAAATTCAGACAAAAAGAGCCGTTCTTCAAAAGCTACAATTTACATTTTAAATCATTCAGAACAATGTAAGCATATTCGGAACAAGCTAAAAGGCTTAAAAGTATTTCCGAAAAATCAGCTCAAGCGAACAAGAGAGAGATACGAGCGAACACAAACATTTCAGACAAAAGTTAATAGCGGCGGAGGTTTTAAAACGCGTGTCACAGACAGACTCGCAAATAAATTATCACTGTTCGTAGTTGTTAGCTGTTTCGTTTTTCTGGCGTTAAGCCGAATAAAAAAATCTGACTGCTAGTGTTGGCGTCCTAATGCAATTTAAAAATACATTAAAAGTTAATTTAGCAAAAAAAAAACATTATCACTACCCGAATTAATTATCGGCGAAGATTTGATAGAGATGAGTGAATGTGTTGTGTGTCATATTATGTGTATCATATATCGACGGTGGAAAGGCAAGATTGCTGATCTCCAAAAATGTGAATATGAGTTATATATACCGTTAGAATCGGCTGATTTTTCTCTATCTGCTGATCTGGGTCTCATCTCAATACGAGCCGTTTTCATGGTGGTTAAGCAATCTGTAATTACTGCTTTTTTGGTTAATAAGAGCTTTTTTTTAGGTCTTTTTATATTTTTTGGCACTTAAGCTACCCCTTTAATGTTCAAATTACCGATAAGCAATTATTCCATTTTGTGTTAATTTAAATTAAATTATAAAAGAAAATTTGCTTTGCCGTAAGAAAAAAGCAAAGTCCACATAAGAAAACTAGCCTCGCTGAGATTATTCATGATATGGCGCTTAAGCCAATTTTGCTCTACCGTATTTTTTGGATTGTTTACAGATCAGCAATTTTATCCGACAAAACTAATAATCACTATGGATATAAGCAATTTTGGCAGGGCAAGAATTTTCTTGAAGTGGAACTTAATGCAGTTTTACTACACTTAACATTAATCATATTAAATTTATAAGAAACTTTATCCCTACTTACTTTGACACATTCAAGCTACTTAAGCATGTCTTCCGAGCAAAGAACTTTAAGATGTAAGGCGTTTAAGCTATCTTTTAAGGGTCTTGTATTGCGTCACACATAGAGGGTATGTATTGACCCAGGTGTGCGCGGGCGCATCAGTCACTCGCATCTTGTCGTTTGGGGTGGATGCCCGCAGCTCATTTATAAAAGCGCACTAAATAATGGTTCGAGCTTACGCTGCGATTATTAACTATCATATACAGCTAGATACTTTACAAAAAAAATTGTGCCCTAACTTAGCACAGTTTTATTATTTGTGATGAGAAAATAATGAATTTTTCTTACAGGTTGGAATTTTGTAATGCCACATAATACTTACTCTAAAAACTGGAGTCAGCACATTTTATTGAAAGGAAATATTCCTTTATTTTTGAAAGAAACAAACATTTTTTTTAATACATATATTTTATGCATGGCCTAAGGTGGCCATTCGGCATAACTCCACCTATTGAAATTATAAGTCCAGATTTATTGGTATTATTTTGCTTTTATTTACCAACTTTTTTACAGAGATTTGATTCTTATCATTTACATAGGGTAAACCATGACCATGCCATAAAAATAATGTAAATATGTAAAAATTGTAACTGTACAAAACTATTTCAAAAGTTGGTCAGATTTCACCAATGTCTTTTTTTGTAATTTGTAGGCGGTTTGATTCTCAGATGTGGAAAAAAAATAATATAAATGTAGTTTCCTTTCTTTTCAAAAAAATTGAGGTTATCTATTCCTATAAGATGAAAGATTTGATTGTTTTTTTAATTGCATTGAATAGGCTCCGGAAATACTGAATTGATTCAAAAAATAATTCGCTGTAAGGAAGCTACACAAACCCCAAGTGACAATGTTTTTTTATATTAAAAAAAAATAGAGAACCTTACTCAAATAATGTAACCCAAGGTGCCAAAAAAATATTCTGTTGTTTAGATTTTGATGGTTGGTTTAGGAAATTTTGGACATTTTGTTGTTGTTTTTTTATTCGAACAAAGTCCATACAACCAAGTCTTTACTGTAGTAATATTTTAAAGAGGCCAGATTTTATTGTTTGTTTGTTTGCATCGAATAGGCTCTGCAACTACTGACTGAATGGATTTGAAAAAATATTTCACGTTATTTTCAAGGAAGCTACACTATCCCTGAATGACAATTAAGCTTTATAATGTAAAAAATAATAATTAGGGATCCCTGCTAAAACTCTATCATTCTGGGCAGTCAAAAGAACATAGTCCATTCCATACATCTAAGTATTTGATGTTAATTTATATTCTATGTACAGATGGTGTATTATAATTATGTGGAAAGTCTTTTGTAAATTTTATTTAGTTCATTTTTGATTATTTAATACGTCAATGTTTTAAGTTGTTATATTTTTTTATTACCTACTTGCTGTTCCGGCGATTTACAGAAATAGTACCGCCGCTATAAAATCACAGTCATCAGGACTACCTTTTCGAATAGGAAGGGACGTGAAGCAGGGTGATCCTCTTTCTCCCAAATTATTTACCGCAACGTTGGAGGAAGTGTTCCAAAAGCTTGCTCCAGAATGGAAGAACAGAGGCATAGTCGTCGGTGAATCGAAGCTGACGAACCTTCGCTTTGCCGACGACATTGTCCTGTTCTCAAATTCTGCTACCGAGTTACAGTCCATGTTGGCACAGCTCAGCCAGGCGAGCCTCGTGGTTGGACTGAGGATGAATAAGTCAAAGACTAAAGTGATGACAAATAGTATTGAGCATACAGTAGATGTAGATGGTGCGAGGATTGCATATGTCCAGGAATATATCTATCTTGGCCAAATAGTCTCCTTCCAGGCTCGACAGGAAAAATAAGTCGAAAGACGTGTCGACAATGCTTGGAGGAGCTATTGGTCAATGAAAGAGCTCATGGAAGGGAGACCTTCCGCTGAGCCTCAAACGCAAACTCATGGACATGTGTATCCCTCCCCATCCTTACCTACGGAGCTCAGACTTGGTCTTTGACGGACACCCAAAAGTCCAGACTCGAGGTTTGCCAGAGAAACATGGAGCGCAGCATCCTAGGCGTTCGATTAGTGGAAGGGTCCGAAACACCGAACTGCGCTCCAGGACTCAAATTTTAGACGTAGCTCGGAAGGCGGCGGACCTCAAGTGGGACTGGGCCGGCCACGTAGCCCGCATGCAGCCAGACCGTTGGGACAAACGTACCACCGTGTGGTTTCCAAAAGATGGCAAGAGGCGACGTGGTCGGCCTAGGAAGGGGTGGAGCGATGAGCTGGGAGCCCACATTAAGACCTGGTGGGAAAGTTCTCAGGATCGGGAGACAGGAGAAAGAGGCCTTTGCCCAGCAGTGGGAAAAAACTGTTCCGGCGAACTTCGTATCGCGCCTTACAATTCTTAAAAATTTCTCAACCATTTTTCTATATTCTCATTTTCTCACCTTTTAAACCTTCCCTGAACAAACATTCTAAGACCAAGTTTAGTTTGTAATAAAAATAAAAATATTTTAATTTGCTGTCCCAATTATTTTGAATACGGCCACCTATAAGCCAAATTTGCTAGGCATGACTCTCGGCCGGTTGGAGATCATCATTTCTGGACGGTCCAATTTTGAGAGGTTTTGTGATAATAACCGAATTTTACCCTGTTGTGTTTCTGAATGCTTGCAGACATAAAACATTTTGTCTGACTTGAAAAATATATTTTTTGGCATATAAGCAAAAAGTGCAGAAATAGTTTGAGCTGCACTTCACGCTATCAGCAATTTAGCCTTGCCGTGGCTTAGGTAATAATTGCTGAACCGCCACCTAACTCTGTTTCTATAAGTTGCATATATTCTTTTTGATCGTAAAACTATGCTAAACTGTTTTTTAGACTATCATACTAATTTTCAGGTTAATCTGACAGACAGTACCTTTTATACGATTTTTTTTGTAAAATTTGAAACTTTAAATCGCTCTCCTCACAAATCGTCAAATGGCGCTTCAGCAAGGTTGCCTTTCCAGCGTCGATATTATTATTTTCAAGCTGCAAGATCTAGTATACTATTTAATACTTTCATAATACTGCGTTGCGTTCTATTATGAAACTTAAAGCTCTACTTATTTCCTTCATAAACTTACTAAAACATTTCATCCCGAGAGCACTAAAAGCTCTTTCACCTACTTTTAAGTTTTGTAGAGCAATGTAGGTGTGTACTTTAACTTGCAATTAAAAAAGCATAAAGCTATGCCTACGTAGTCTAGTTTGCCGTTCGTAAATGAATTTCATTAAAGTAGAGTTTCAGTTAATATTGAATTTATTGTTCTTTTTTATAAGTAAGTAATAACGTATAATCCATAAACTTATAATTTTTTTAAGTTTAGTGTGAAAATAACTTTGTCTTAGTCTCACGTCTAAAATATTGTTAGGTGGGTATTTTTATAACAACGAAACGAACTTTGAACTTATGATACTTTAGATCCCGAAAATCCCATGGGAAGGGAAATTCAGATTTTGTGGTACCTATTAAGTGAAATAGCGCTGGCGAAGCCGCGGAGCGCTCACTAGTCTACACTAAATGAACTGCAAATGGAGTTTTTTAAACTTGTTTATATTTTACGGCGGCAGAAGTGCAGTGCCGGCCGAATTATGTCACGCCTGCTTAAAATTTAACGAACCTTTAAATTGTTTTAAATTATTAATGAGTGTAAAATGTAAAATTCAAACTATATGTACAGAAGCAGCTTTATGTTACGCATTTAAGAATAAAATAATTTTTCATAAAGTATACTTATTAAGGTTGGCAGTTTTGTTAGGTTATTGTTCATGCTTACCTCCTACCTTTTATTTTAATTTTAATTAGTAGTTAGCTCGGTGAACTTCGTAACGCCAATGCATGATGTTCAATTTTCCCGTAATATTTTGATACCTACAACACATCGTACGAATCTTAGTTCATAAAAATCTGTTCAGTTGATCTGAGTTATAATTGGTAGTTTTTTTATTTATTGTACAGATTTTGTTTTGTCCTAATCTTCCAGACTATATTAAGTTAGCAAGTAACTGTAAAATATTTCTACGAAAATACGGAACCCACGATTTCAAAGACTAGCTCTAAACTCTGTAACGACGTTCCTGGTTGCGTTTAACGATTCGTTGCTGGGAAGGCGTTTTATTTTCGCTGAAGTTAGACGAATGCTCTGCACTCACTCTACTTCCCTTAATGCAAGAGCTATGGCTAGTACACTCTTGGGTTACTTCAATTCTTTTTGGACCGCACTTTTATCTTTCGTGTATTTCAAAATAACTTCCAGTCGTTTATTTAAATAAACAAAACACCTTTTTCAGAGCCGGTCTAGGTAAAACATTTTTTTTTGTTAAGGCGGGTACACTTCTAACAAGTACCCTGCAGCCCCCGCTTATTTGGGGTTCGCACCCACTAAAACCCCGCCGGTGTCCTTTTTGGCTGTTAGCAGGAGGGTCGCGGGTAAGCCTGTGGAGTAATCCGCTCCGCGACCCCTTCCAGATCTGCTGGATAGAGCCTCTTCTCAGTGGTCGCTGTTCCTGGAGCGTGGTTGACTCGCCCAACGCTCGACGACGGAAACGGGACACCACCATTCCGTCTTTTTTCTCGGGGCCGTTATATGACTACACGAGATTTACCTTTTTGAGTTAAAAATAAATGGCGAACTTATTTGGTATTTTATGTGGTCCTCTATAGCGTAATTATTATACAATTAAAATTTACATCTAGATACTTTTCTAGCTTTGTGGCTAGTGCATAACTATCATTTAGTGTGTATGCTTGAGGCAAAGCAAAATGAAAAGAACCGTAAAATAAAGCAATTTCCGCACTCAAAGTTTCTGGCACTTTAATTTTCTTTAACAAGTGCCTGTTTCTTTAACAAGAGAACGGCTGTGTAGTGTGTAAGCTCAGTTAATATGAAATTGAAAAAAATACATGAACCTGTCTAAACAACATTTGCCTCAGAGCAATATTCACTGATATAAAAACAAATACTGATAATAATTTATGAATAAAAATACAATTTTACTTACGTCCTGTGATGCCGAGCTATTTCGAAAAGTATTATTTGTTTTATTAAAATAAGTTTATTGTAAAAGCTAGACTTTTCTTATATTCATCACCTTTTGAGCCAAAAGCCTTCCACTGCTGGACATGGGCTACCCCCAGAGAACAACAACAACAACACAACACTATATTCTTTTATCTTATTTCTTTAACACAAACTACAAAAATCGTAGATGTTAATTTTTTTTTAATGAAAGACGCTGCTGCTTGTTCATTCTACAGTCTCTTAGTCACCTATTAGACCACTTACGTGAAGATATATAGGGTGTTGGAATTGTATGCCGCCACCACACGGCCAACAACTTATTAAATTAGCTAAATTCCAACACAGCTGCGTATCCAGGCCTACAGCTGGATGAAAATGCGCACTATAAGCAACGTATTAACAACTTTATAGGTAGCTTAGGTAACACGGGTTAGGGTAGTTGTAACCCGTATCCGATACCCTTGTCCCGGGGGCATACTATAAAATGCCAGCATACACAGCAGCTACAAGACGCAGCGTCAAGTAAACATTAACGCGGATAAAACGAGCTTTGCTAAGTGCATGGCGATGATCACATGCAATGTGATTCGTGATCGCGAACGTCCTCAAAAGCAAGGATAATTTAAATTTTTACACGCAAAGTTAAAATAACTAGGTAAGTATTTTTTTTATACATTTTATCAGTCAGGGGACCTTGTAAGCTACATATCCGCTGCTAATCTGTATTGGATTGACTTACTTTTTTCAGTAGAAAAGTAGTACAAATTATAGAAGCTTCCGTGTGCGCTAGTGATCCCAAACTATGGCTGGCGCCTACTAATTTGTTATGGAGATGTCGAGATATATAGCCTGTGGAGGAAGTGTTTTATGTTGGCAACAAAACGCAACGGTCGCGAATAAAACTGCGACCGCGGTATGTTTGGCTAATTGTACATTAGGGTCGGGTTGGGCTTGCAAGTTTTTCTGAGGTCAAACACAGGTTATTTGGTTTAAAGTTTCTTAATAAGAACTTAAATGTAGGGACCCTCAATTTTTTTCTAATATCTGACGAATATACATTATGTTTTTACAAAGTTAGGTTTTCATGAGTTACTAATCAGCAAGATGTAAGATTTAAAAAAAACGGTGAAAACGGCTTTAGCTTTTATTTGTTCGGGTCATAATCTTAAAAAATTGAGATGGCCATAGCTCTTTTATCTCATTTTTTGTATACCCAATTTTTAAATGATACGAAGCTAGACCTAATGTGTGCTGGTACCATGTGTGTGCATAAAACTCCCAATGGTAGTTTCATAAATTTTATAACCCGTTAACTTTCGTTCGACTGGGGTGGAATTTGCAGCAATAAAAGAAAAACATTTCTGCTTACATTACGGTTATAGCTTTATTTTATGTTCGTTTCTGTTTTAATGGTTCAACAAAATATTGGAGTTTTACCCAAAAACTGTAAAATTATAGTAGGTTGTAACTTTAAAATTTACTAAGTACGTACCTAGTTAACTGTGCATGATTAACAACAGTAAGCTGATAGGTAAGTACTGTACCTGAAAATTAAGCATTGGTAATTATAATATAACATGAAATTGCTTTGAAGTTCATGCAGCTTAAACTGAAAAAAAAATACTAGCTCGGCATCAAAAAAGTAAAACAAGCAAATTTGACATATACCACTTCAAGAACATTGTAATTATAACCCATTTACTACCTACTTCCCCAAGGTCTCCCCCCAAGACTGAAATACGACCTAGAAAATGAGTTTCTGATTACGGTTGGGCCCTTCAAAGCTGACTTACAGCGTATATTTGAGTAAAGGCGAATACTTAGGACTCTTAAAGAGATAGGGCGGGACCAGAATACTAATGTGACTTTAGGAATGTGTGTAAGAAAACGTTTAAGGGTTTTGGTAGGTAATTAAATTTCTCAATATCGTTCCCGCCGTAACTTTTCGCGCTATACTAGGTATCTTCAAATAAAATATTAAAGATCAGAAAAAAAAAACAATAATTATTGTGCCCTCTACCTGTGTGGTTAGTCCAGTGCAAATCTATCAATGCACAGTGACGTGGCAGCGACGATACTTAGTATAAATAATAATAAATACTGGACTCTCAATTCTATGGTACAGGGTTGACTGGACCTATAGGACCTATACCCTGTCAGACCTGGTCTGCTGTCGGGACTACATCTCGTCTGCTGACGGGACCACATCTCGTCTGCTGCTATTTCTGGCAGTCGGCTGTCGTTTCAATGTATATTAAATTTTACTACTTTTGTTTCAATTAATAATTCCCCTAATGATTTTGAAATTGTATTTCTCAGAATTCAATGAGCAACAAAAACAACGCCGCGGTTCTAAAAACCTAAATTCAAGAACCTTGTGCTAAAATAATATTGAATTAAAACAGCGTTTAGTTCCGGCTCTCATAAAAACTGGTACTTACTTATTCTCTAACAAAAATATGCTACGCAATGAAAACAGCACGCATCTAGAGTTTTTTATGTCCTAAATCACACGAGGTCCTTGTTTCTATAATAAAAATATTTAATCAGACTGTAAGGTGTATAAAAAATGTTTGATAAGAGCACCTGAAAATAAAACACAAACGAATTTTCTTACTTGATAATCTGTTTTCTTTATCTTACCTAGTAGTGTTAATCAAGATACGACCGCATAGTTAATTGGCTTCTGCAGTTTTACTACTACTTTTAAAATAAAGAGCGAAGTTTAATAAAATGTCAGCCTTATTTAGTACCAGTAAGCCTCAGTTTAATTAAATTTACATATAATCACACCTTAATCAACATTATTTTACAAACCATGCAATGACGACTATGATACTTTGCTAACAACGCTACTTGTTACTACGATGTACCAGTTGCCTACGGCGGCGCTGGCTACGCCGTAGCTACAAAACAACAAAATTGTACTACATACTACATCATAATATTATGAAGATGATCATATTATTCGTAGTATTATTATTCGGGCAGAAAGTTAAATTACTTACTTTTAAAAGGCTATCAAAACTTAAAAAAAAAAAAGAAATTTATAGCAATAATTCGCAGTTAGAAATAGAAGTACTTAACAGCCAATGATTGTAGAATAAGTACTTAACAGCCAATGATAGTAAGTATAATGATATCATAAAGTAATAATCTGTTTATTATTACTAACTTATACTAAAGATTATTTGTTACAAATGATAATTACATACATAATTATATTACTCAGGTCCGATTTCGCTGTTGGTTTTATTTATCACTTGGAATATATTTGGGCCTAATCTTCACCCCTTTCGGGCAGCCAAGACCCATCTTTTTCTCACGTGCAAAAAAGAAAAGATAGATGACTCTTTGTAGGTATGCATTTCCGGCATTGTCCTTTGTCCCTTTTAGGATAACGCACACCGCAAGCGATAACATATTCCTAAAAAGCAAGAACGATTTTAGTTTTCATTCGATACCTAAATACAATTTTATTCTATCAATATTAATAATGTTTTTGTATTATTATCATGTAAGAAATTAACGTCATTTTCTCTAGCTAATATATCTCTTGAATTGTGGGAAATTCCTTACAGCTAACCACGTTATCATCCCTACAAGAAAAACCTTTTCGCTCCGGAGATATAGAACCGTAATACTGGCAGTTTTTCTTTTACAAATAAATGTGCCATCAAGAAAGCTGCTGAGTTGGTTACGCACATACACATAGAAATTGTTATATTAGATGAAAATAAGTTACTATAAGATATTATTGATCTTTTCATCCCACATTATGTTACTTACCAACCTAGATATTGGACCATTTCGCTACATAGTCCCGAAAAGGTACCAATTATAAGAGCAGCCAAACCTGAGGATTTTTTTATTGTCAGTGAGTAAAGAGGACTAGGTACCTACTAGGTATGATGAAGTACTTAGTAAAGAGCACACTGTGATAATGAAGGCCATTTCATTAGGAGCCGTTTCCTTTATGAGCGCTGTCGCCGCGGGCGCTAATGAAAGAGTGTCATGTGCCGCACATTAGTAAGGGTTTACTGGCTAGCTAGGATGTAAGAAATCATTTTATGAGCTGTTAATTTTCCATTACCTACCTACCCAAGATAACCTTAGTAATAGCCACCATGGACTGGTAGGATCAAAGGTGGTAACCGGCATGATATTGGCTAAAACTAGTATTAGCCACTCACTAGGGTTTGGTTAAACCTAGTTCTAGCCGGAATGATACCGGCTAGACCTAGTTTTAGCCGAAAACAATCGGCTAATACTAGATTTAACTGACGGTGAATGGCTACACCTAGTTCTAGCCGGCTAAAACTAATTGAAGCCGCAGTTCGGGTTTTAGCCGTTACATGATAACCACAAAAATATGAGTTATATTCTGAAACAAAACATGCTATAAAGTTATGAAGCCTAAAGTAGGATTGACTTTCTTTTAAGATTTATATTACGGAGCCAACACAACAACCACTCCTCGTCAATTAAGGTGTTTATACAAGGGTTGCCACTTATGACGTCATCTCCAGTTGACCTTCTTTTGTTTGGATAAAAATAGTTGAGATGGTTGAGACAGAGAGAGAGAGCATCTTCCTTGTTCTGTGGTTGAGACCGTTGAGACTTCTCACGTAATCCTACAATCCTACTAATAAGTCTGTGCAAGGTATGTGCTTCCCACTATGTCGTAGGTAACTCGTAATGTGAACGATCAACGATCAACTAATTTTAAAACGATAAAAGACACAACTATGATGTAAAAAGCGCCATAATTCGTGTCTGTAATGGTGTAATTATAATAACAAACCTATATTTAGATAAAATAAACATAGATTTATTGTTTTATCGGATTAAAATCGTGTTGTGCATCGTAGTTTTTTAAGTTCTACTTTTTAGACCACTACTTTTCCACTTACTTACATCGCTAATAGAAATGTTATGAGGCATAGCACAACTGAAGGGCGCTACTTTAGCTGTACTCTGCCTTTAACAATTTTTGTCATACCTGTTACGCGAATTTTCAGCCGTACTGCCCAGATATTGAAATTTTAAAGCGGAACCCCGTCGATGAATATGCATGGCAGCTTCCGGGCGGAATGTGGTAAAATCGTTAGCTTCACAGTCATAGATTCAAATCAGACTGGACTGGACTAAAAACGTCAGCACCAGGGTTATTCTATTATAAATCAAATAGACATGCAGGCAATAACAGACCCATTAAAGTAAAATAACACAACATTAAAATTTCTAAGATTTCGTAGTCAAACAATGAAACCTTATAGAACAGCGTATAGTTTCTGTTTCTCTAAGTCACTTACTATTATTTTTCGCAGCAACTATCGTAGTTAAAGTACCTCCTGACAATTTGCACCACCCCACTATAATACACATAAAGCAAAATATCTCAATGGGTACCTATATAAAAAAGTACATTAGCAAAATGACACCAACTATTTACCTACATTGGTGAGGTAGAGTAGTTTTGCTACTTACCAACGATTGGCGCTACGGAACCCCACTCTCACTTAATTTTGGTACAAAACTCGTCTCGCATTGCCATCAAACGCGCATTGCGCATATTGAAGTCAAATATTACAATACTCACCGTTTTATCAGATCTGTAGTTCGACTCCATTTATATTCAATGCAATTCTAGCGTCAATTGGATTGGTGTGGATTCGGCTCGAGCCCGAAATATCGATATCAAACAAGGGGAATCCCCTTAGTGTCACGTTTTAAGCCGCGTTCAAGCGAAATGACAGGTGTTTTGTTTATTTGAAGCTTAATTTTCTTGTATCTGTTTTTTTTTTATTTTATATTGTTAATCTGTTACTTATTTTTAACAACTCTAAAATATTACTTAACTATCATACATGACTTTAAAAAAACAAAATGTTCCAAGAACATTAGTTATTCTTATTAGTTTTAAGTATATGTAGGTATTTGATTTTATAAACTGACAAGAACCAATACACAATAAAACACTTAGTTAATTGGTAAATAAAAATTGATTTTATTTTACATCAAAACTAGCATCTTATTATTATGTATAGCTTAAAAGTAACATAGTTTGCCATTGCCTAACTTAGAATACAAAGATATCTCTTCTATAAGATACTATTTTATATTTTCTTAACATAAAAACACGTACATACATAACGTCACGCCTGTATCCCATCGGGGTAGGCAGAGATAATTGATTTCCAATTGCTACGATCCTGACACACTTCTTTCGCTTCTTCTACAGTCAAAACCCTGTTCATACACGCACGTCGGTTTCGTGAACTCTTCACGCGGCCTTTACTCAGAACGTCACCAATTTGGTCGGTGGATGTTTTCCGTGGCCTACCTCTTCCAACCGTGTCCGCATCCGCTTTGTATATATCTTTCGTCAATCTCTTGTCATACATCCGCTTTAAGTGACCAAACCACCGAAGCATACCCTTTTCAATCTCTTCAACATAAAAAACATAGGTAGAATTTTAATTAGTGCAGTTAACTTCTAGTACAGGTTATAGTTATTTATCGACCCCTTTGGTCAAACCCATCCTTAATTTTATTCTTTTCAATATTAATCTTTACATTCTTAGCCTTTTTTAAGCACATTTTTTTCTTGTAAATAAATACAAATACAAAATTCTTTGATATTTATAGAAGAGTTGTAGTAAATTAAAACCACAGTCCGTCCTCGGTTTCCTCCTCGCTGTCCGTGACCTGCAGGTCGTCCTGGATGGCGGGCTCCGGCTGGAATTAACAGTTACAATTAAAAACGCGGCCAGACTTGAGAAGTGTTTGGTTTGTGACCTGAATTACTAATTGAGATTTTTAAAGAGGGGTGATATCGTTTTAACGTTTCTACGAGGGGATGTCTTGATGTGAAGCTGTTTATAAATCTTAGATGTGTTCAGAGCGAACCCATACGTAGACGTTTTAAAAAAGTGCCACAAAATAGATTAAAATTTTCAAAATAGCCATCGAATCGCATTTTTTTTAAATCAAATTGACACTTTTCCAAATTGGACCTTTGGGAATTTACATTTTATGATTAGAGGCAAATCGAAGAGTTACGAAAAATAAAAACTTTGAAAAATGTGAGATTCAATTCAAGCGTGCGAAATTGTAATGAATAAAAAATGGCTGAATTATAGGTAACTTGTGCGCTTCGCGGTTTTGCCAACGAAATTTCCTTTCCTCGGCAAATAAATATAAATAAATTGATAATACCTGTGTACTTTATCAGCATGTCAAATAAAACTGAATGAACAACTAAATAGACGAACCTGCCAGTTCTCGGGCGGCTCCTCCTTGAGCTGCGGCGGCTCGGCGCGCGCCTCCAGCGGCGGCTCCATGTGCATGTCGGGCTCGATGGGCTCCTCCTAACAATTTATTACAGATTCATGTGTCAATATTTTAACAAAATGTTGGCGACTTCACGACAACATGGGTCAGGATATCGAAAACAAAAATCATTTGTACAATGACTCTATCAGGCAATTGAACAAATGTACGAAAACGTTGTTTTTTTTTTTGTTGAGATTTTAACCCACGTTCATTTAAGGAAGTTGTTAGGTACAGTGCGCTAAATCAGCACTTCAAATTTATCAACGACATCAAATACAAATATAATAATACAATGAGATATAAGTAACACCAAAATCATTTTTTTACTGTTTTTAAAAAAAAAATTAAATATTTAGGATCATTGAACACAATTTCCTATAAAAACTCTCGCCTTACCTTGACAGTGGCCGGGAAGCTATAGTCCGCAGGGTTGTGCATGTCGAGATCGACGAAGTCGTCCGCCTGGTGCGGCGGCTCGTCCGGCACCTCGCGCTTTATCAACATCGCGGACGGGTCGAAGCTCGACGACTCGCCCAGCTCGTCCTCTGTTGGCGAGTCAATAAATATAAACTCTGATTAAAAAAGACAAGTTTCGACGCATTTAATTAAATCAAGCGCTCTTCAAAAATAAGACGCAGTGCAGACAAACCAAGTGTCGACAAGGTGATCAGACGACTTGGTAAAGTTTATGGGAGAACATTTGATGAGGGTCGCCTAAGACCGGTCTTTCTGGCGATCAGTGGGAGCTCCAGAAATTCCACTTATCTAAATACTCAGTTGCACAACAAAATTGTTTATTAAATACATTGTTTACTAAATACTCAGTTGCTCAACATTGCAAACAAATTGGAAAAAACAAGTCCTTTGAAGAGTGAGACTGCGTGATCTACAAGCGCTTCGGTGTCTAGATATTATAATGTTTATAGCCAAATGAAAAAAAAACTTGCCTGGCCGCAAAGAAAGTTGCACGAGACCCTCCGCCGCATCCTTTTGCTCCACTTCTTCAAGCTCGGAGCTTCCGCTGTCGGAGTATTGGAGATCTGGAGGAATTATTTATACTTAAAAAACACACTTTATATTATTTGCAATTTAAAGTTGAACGCGATGAAGAAACTTGAATATGAAAATCTATGAAAAATACAAATACAGCGTACATTTGTGTCATACATAGTGAACTCATGTTCTGGAATGTCTAGGACCAATAAATTTATTGTTAGACAAATACGATCTCAGACTATCAGGCTCTTTATTTGATTTCTCTTACCTTCTTCGAGACTGTTCTGGTCTTTCCTCGGCCTCCCTCGCTTCTTTGGCGGACCGCCTGTAAATAAAACAAAATTATTACAACAGATAGTTTAGAATACGGCTAAATTACGATGCAGTGAGTTGTTTTATGGACAAGAACCAGCCCCCGCAGCATGACGGACCATTTGTCGTATTTTTCTGTCATTTTAAATCGCTTTTGACATTTTAATGTGGGAAAATGTATGTAGATGATCGACAAAAGTGACAGATAGATACGACAAATTCGACAAATTGTCCGTCATGATACCTTTTGTTTAAGTAAATTAAAGAAATGCAAGTTTATTTTACACAGCAGCAAGCTGTGACGTATACTTTTTATTTAAACTACAATCTAAAACTGAATCGACAAAAAATGCAATCAATTTGACCGCTGCGCGTCTTCTAGCATCTTCTGCTGCACTAGTTAGTTCACTATAGTTACCATCAGCAGTAGCGTGTGGCTTGATCTTCCTGGGCCGGCCGCGGGGGCGCTTCTCGTCGCCGGGCGGCGGCGGCGGCGGCTCGGGCTCCGAGTCCGACCGCTGCGCGTCTTCTAGCATCTTCTGCTGCACTTTTGCTATGTTCGCTTCTAGCTGGGTCACGTGGTCGCCGTACTTTGAGCGGAAAACATAGGACAGTTAAACTTTAAGCAAATGGCCTAGTGCTGGTGCCATAGCATAACATCATCACATCCAGGCGACTATTGTCGTAAGGCAAGGCAAACATTTGTTTACCTGAGCCAATTGGTGGGCACCCTGAATTACCTCGCCTCTCACAGTATAGGATACTTTACCAAATAAGGTATCAATAGCGATTAGATTAGATGTAGTCTAATTGACTTTCAATAAGTTATATCTTGTACCCTATATTGAATAAAGAATTATTAGATTTGAATTGATTTGATAAAGAAACACACTGCGATCGCCAAACTGCTTGCCAGGCGTGGTGATTTATTGTGTAATTTAGAGACATTTCAGCACAGCATTTGAGAAACATGTTTCCCGAGTATTTGTACATTGCTATATTAGTTATCATTAGATTTTATGCAGCTTGTTTTAGTTAACATTTACCTGTAATCTCAATGACAACAACAAACTCATGCTGTAAATTTTTAGTTAGTATAAAAGTACCTTTTCTAGAGATTCCTGCGTGACTTTGAGTATAGCCTCCGCCTGCCTGGTGAACTGCGAGTTGAGTCCGTTGTAGGCGCGGCAGTTGTCCACCAGCAGCTGAATGTCGCGCAGGAACTCCTCGCGACTGTGGTATTTGTGGGCTGGAGAAACATCAGACACATCATCAACTATCAATGAATCAATCAACGTCAACTACATATTTAAAAATTAATCGTGGTTCGTTAGTCTCGCTAAAACTCTAGAACGGCCGGGCCGATTGAGCTGATTTAGGTCTTGAAATGTTTGTAGTAGTCCACGGAAGGTATAAAAGGTGAGAAAAAATAAAACTGCTAGAAAGATAAAAAAAATCAACAATTTTATTTTTATACAAATAGTTCCAATGTTAACTTTGTTCTTTGTGGCGTTTGACATATTGTTCAGCTCTGTATATGTTCCGGGTACCCTAGATATAGGTTCTTTCTAGTTAGGAGCTCTGAGTGTGATGCGTTATTATTATTAAAACAAAACCTTGTATCCGTTTGCCCATTGTCTCCATATCGATCGGTTTCTTGATAACATTGTAGTAGTCCTTCACTTGTTTCTTATTGACAGGCTTCAGGAAGGGCCACGCTTCAGGCATTATCTTCAATTTTGTTGTCAGCAGATTTTCTAGGATGAACGACAGCGCAACCTAGTGGGACGAAAACGAGACTTAAGTTGGCTAAGGAACAAAAGCTAAAAAATCAAAACGACCGTAATAGAAATATACATTACAATTATTGCATAGCTATAGGAGTCAATAATGGCAGTTTCAGTTTGTCACTGAGCCACTGAAGTATTTCATCAACATACTCAATGAGCCACAATGGCAGCAAGCAACACACAACAGTCCATTAGATCTGTTTGAACCGAAAATTAAAACTAACCACTGACCGAAAGGTGAGAGCAGTGTCGGTCGTTCAATCGTCTCATGACGCCGCTCGATATAAAACAACATTTGGATCATTCCTTCTCATTCGCTGTAAAGTACCTGGTCGTTGTCGTCCAGCAGCGGGTTGATCTGCTTCTCGAGCCGCATGAGCTGCTCCTCCTTGTCCGCCAGCTTCTCCACGCAGCGCTGCAGCATGCGCTGCGCCGCCACCGTCAGGCTGCTGTTTGGACCTGGTGCGCACAACGCATACTTAAGGTGGTAAACTCTGCGCGAGAGAATTAACGGCGCGAAATTCAGATTTTTTCGCGTTTTATATTTATTCTGGTAAAAGTATTAATTTTTAATAAGTTTTAATGAATTCGCGTATGTAAAAAACCATTTCCCATATTGTAATACAACGTTTTTGGAAGACAGATCTACTGATTTTGTGTCTAAGGACTAAAAGACTAAAAAACAGGTTATGTCCATACGCGAATTCATTAAAACTTTATTAAGGGGCTAAAATTGGGAAAACGGCGAGAGGAGTGTTCGTATATACGACTTTAATAACACTTAAAAATAATACAGAAAGCTATTTTTTTTTTCGTAGCTTCTCAAAAGACTGAACTACAATTATAATAGGTTTTCAAATAAAAAAATTAAAGGGTTTTCTTATAAAAAAATCGTAAAGTTCATCAAAAACTGCAAAAACAGCTTTTGCTGTTAACGATTGTTTACTAGTTTAAAAGTAAGTTGAAGCAAAACAAAAATTGTATCATAAACTAGAAAGTCTGTTCAACTTTTATATTGTAATTACAAAAATATACATGTCCATTTTCATCTAGTTTTAATTGCTAAAACTTTACTAAAATTTCGGCGGAAATTCTCCATACTAAATTGTATGGAGGGATACAACGGCCGAGCGGCCGATTCGATAAGCAGAAACGGGCGCCAGTACGCCTCCGGTCTTGAGGCGGAGCGTACGTCAGTCGTGCTTTGGCGCGCTATTACAAGACTATTTATTATTGTTTGCGCGAGGTTTGCGCAGTGAATGAGAATTCTTTTTTAGTTTGGAAAAAGTAAGTACATTTTATTATTATTATATTAATAAATTTGAGCAATAGTAGACGTAAGTTTCTGTGATTTTTTAATATCAAATAAGTATCCCTACAAATTTATATTCTGAGGGGAAAAAGAAAGCACTTATTTTCACTCATTTTAAAAACGATATCTACATAGTACAGCTCTTAAAAATATATTTTTATATTGGGTTGTTTTCTATATCTTTCTTTTTTAAATGCAAAGCAATAAACTTTTCATTATTTTTATTTATTTTACGATTTGATATGTAGGGGTCATTGACCTTAGTAGGATTACCCACACGTCACAGTGTGTATGTACCTATCAGGAAAAATAAAAACGTAGTGCTTCTATTACTCTATCGTACACCTATATAGTAATTAGTTTTTTCGCTACCTACTTTACACAATGAAACTACAATAGGTATGGACGTAGGTAGGCAATGTTTGGTTGCATAAGGGTTTCGTATGAAAAACAACTTTTAGGGGATATCTCTCAAACAAGAACAAATTTAGGTGTAAGGTACTATAAACTATATTAATAATAACTTATTATGCAATATGCAAGCCCGACCTGACATACGCGATCCTTTATCGTTGCTCGAAATTCAACACCTCGAAAAAGGTTTTTGCACATATTTATAAAAATAATATATTGAACTTCAATTTATTTGAAAATGATGAACCTAAAAATTCAAAAAAAGTTACTTTCTTTAAAAAAATTAGAGGTGGATTTAACAGAGTTCTAAATATCAATGTTATTTATTTTATTATAAAATTATATAAATAACTGCTTGCCAGTTGTGTTAAAAAAACAACCCAGTAAGATTAAAGTTAAGCTCGGAAAGTAACTTTTTATTCTATTTATAAAAAATGCAAGAATAGGTAAAAGGAAATGAACGTCTTTCTATGCTGCAAAAAAAGTTAAATATCCAAGAATGTTCTATGTACTGTTGGTTTGTCTAATAAATAAAATAAATAAGACGCCACCGCTACAAAGGTAATTTTTATTAAAATAACCAACTTAAAATATTAATTTACACGATTATTATTATCTATACCTACTGAAGATTCTTATGTATGGATTATGTTACTTTCTTGGCCAGGAATGGGCAAATTAAATAACAACAACGTTAAATCTTAGACAGGAAAATACATAAAACAGTTTATATGGGAAAATTACATTTTTTTTTTCTTTCAACCCCTCCATTTTTTCTATCTTTTCTCACCTTTTGAACCTTATGTGAACTACGACAAACATTTTGAAACTCAAATCATCTAAACGTTCTAAGTCGTTCTCAAGTTTAAGCGAGATAAACAAACCACGATTGATTTTTAAATATAAACTAGTCGACTCGGCGAACTTCGTACCGCCTAACCTATTACAATGTTATGCGTGTATTATACATTATAAACTTTCCTCTTGGACAGATGCGGGAAGCAACTTTATTTTATACTATGTACTAGAGGCTGCCCCGCGGTTTCACCCGCGCAGATTTCTCATAAACACAAAATTCCTGTTTGTTCCCGTTCCCGTGGGAATTTCGGGAAATCCCTTCTTAGTGCTCACCTACACTCCCTAAGGAACCTACATGCAAAATTTCAGCACGCTACGCCCAGTAGTTTCGGCTCTGCGTTGTCTGTCAGTCAGTCAGTCAGTCAGTCAGTCAGTCAGTCAGTCAGTAACGGAAGAGTTTTATATATATTGATTGAAGATGGTCTGTTATTTTGACCATCAAACTCTATCTATAGTCTTTTTTTTATCCAATTTTTTTTTTTATTACAACAAGAAACCTTTTTGGCGGGAAACATTTTTCATAGTCAAAGAAGTCTAAAAAAAATCAATCAATGTGGCAGACAGACGTTTGTTTTATTGAAAGGTTTAATATACCTAAATTTTTGAATAATATAATGTACCTATTTAAAATTAATTCGAACAATAAATGTTCGTTATATTGAAATAGGTATTTTAATCTGTATGTGTGTATGTACTATGTATGTTTGTCCGCGATTCTTTCACGTTTGGCTGAACCAATATTGATGCCGTTTTCAGAGTAGTATTTGCTACATTCAGGACCGGGTTTAAGTGTTTAAACAAACTTTGAAAAAAGGCAGTTCTCAGTGTATGTATGTGTCAGTTTATTGAGCCGTGTGCCTTTAAAAAGAAAAAAGTATCATATTGTCACTCGTTAGCATTAATTGCGAGACTCATAATGTCATACCTACGTAATTACATTTATTTTTATCACAAACAGTAAATTAATGCAAGTAATTCTTTTATATTAATTATTAGCAACGAGTTTTCAGATGCAAGTTCCATATCTCCTTTTCAAAGATTCAGCTATCTTCTAACATAATAATGACAGGTATAAAGATAAACATACAACCAGTACTTAGGGACACGTAAAAAGTATCGATACTTTGCGGTATCGAGTACATTTCCATTCCTATCCTTACTTTGTACTCAATACTGTGCTTACGATACTTTTAATCAATGAGTACATACATTTTGGCAGGTATGGCATCATATCGAATGAACTGAAATGAATTCCCATATAAAACTAGCGACAATAAAGGTTCTGCAAACGATCAAATTTGTTTGACAAACACGTTTTCATATAATATTGTTTGACAAACTTCAAACACATCTTTTTTATATTACCCCACGATTAATTTTTTTGACATACGTAAAATTTTCCAAAAAAAAAAATAAGTTAAACGGACACTTACACGGCTTCCGGCTATTTTTCATCGTTAAAGGAAAGCCAACTTGTTTTATTTTTTGAAGAACTTTCTTTTATTGTATTAAACTTGTGTGCCTAGCCTAAGTAAGAACTGGCCCTAAGAAAAGTGCTTCGGGGTATCGATACTTTTGTTTCTTGTTTTTTTTTTTAACAACTTTTCCAATTATTGTATTAAATTTGTGTGCCTACCAAACGTAAGAAAAGTAAGTACTATAGGACCTCAGAGAAGTACACGATAGATACATTGAAGAATTGATACTTTTGTTTTGATACTACTCATTATGAGTACAGTATCGATACTTTCTATTCTTTACCATATATTATATGAAATAGTTTTAGGTTTTGTAACAGTTTTTTTAGCGTATTTATTGCTAGTGCTACCTGCACATAACACAAATAAATTTCGTGGATAATTTAATGAGTGGCTTTCAATTTGACATATAAAAAAAATAAGTTTTATTACACCGCTATGGTATGGCGCTTTGCAAAAGTCAACAGGTCAAGTTGAA
The DNA here is from genome assembly GCA_951802225.1 of Euspilapteryx auroguttella. Taxonomy (NCBI): domain Eukaryota; kingdom Metazoa; phylum Arthropoda; class Insecta; order Lepidoptera; family Gracillariidae; genus Euspilapteryx; species Euspilapteryx auroguttella. The sequence goes on from OX637651.1 coordinate 6,320,423, forward strand.
ATGAATCATTAAAAGAAAAAAAGAAAATTGAAACTCGTCACGCGTCAGTCAGATAGTTATTTTTGTTTTAAACTTTTTAAGTTAATTTGAACTGATTTTAATTACTATCCTATGTCTTTTACTTTAGACAACGCAATCTACGGGCGTATTATGAGACTTATTTTTGCTTTTTAATGACACAATGAAAACCCCTCATTAATTCATATTTGTTTTTTACAGAAATCAGAATCTTCCATCCCCCCGCTGATAAGAATTTATCACACCTTTATGAGGCATACTGCAGTTTATAATGTAAAACTGGAGTAGACGAGTGGAGTCGTCATGTCATTACGATAAATTTGAAATCTTTTGTAATTTAGGGGATATTGTTATTATATTTTATTGTAGTTAAAATTTTAAATTAATAAAATATTTACGTGTGAGTATTTACTTAAATGAAATATATTTACCTATGTTGAGAAATTCAGTCCTTTAACAAATAAAAAAAAAACCTAAAAGCTGAATATATTAAAATCACTCTCAAAGCCTAAAAATCAAGTAAAATCGTCAATTTTTTATTTGTGGCAATAATTGTTTTCTATCTTATACCAGTTGTAATTAATTAAAAATATACAAAAAAAAATATAATATTGAAATGCGACTTTAATTTTTACCTTTAATGTAATCAAAAAGTCATAACCAACTTTTTGTATTTTTGCAGTGTTGAACTCTGACCGACGATCTTTTTTAACCGACTTCATTAGTTAAAATAAACATACTTTACCTTTTATTCAGTAAATAATAAGTAGGTAAGATATTTAGTTAGATAGTTAAAGTTCTAAACATTTTTTTTAATGTTTCTAATAAAGTATGTTTAAGTACTCAACAATAAACAATTTGTACTAAAATAAAACCTATTAGGCAGTAAAAAAATTATATAACATCGATAAATCATATTATTTCGTAATCACAATTCAATAAACCCATAAATCATAGTAACGATACACCCAAGTTAATTCGCGCGAAAAATCAGATTTAAATATTGCGCCAAGAAATGTTCGCAACTCGGCCGCGTAACATTTAGCGCTAGGGTCGCGCGAAATCGGCGTTCAAATAAAAGAGGCCTCAGCCTTAAAAACGAGTTGTCCCGGCTTACTTCGTTACGCCATAGAATATAAGATACTACTAAAAACTTGGCTCTATAGAATATGTTCTTTTGACTGCCCAAAATGGGCGAATAAAAAAACAAACAACAACAACAAACCAGCTGTCAAAATATGTAAACAACGGAAAATATATTGCACCTTGCAAAAATATTAAGGATCCCTAATTTTTTTGAAAATCTTATATAGCCTATGTCACTCGGGGATAGTGTAGCTTCCTACCAGTGAAATAATTTCTCAAATCGGTTCAGTACTTCCGGAGCCTATTCGTTACAAACAAACAAAGAAACAAACAAATCTTTCCTCTTTATAATATTGGTATAGATATAGATTGAATACTTTAGCTAGAATAAATAAAAAACGCGAAAAAATTTGAATTTAACGCCATACCGAGAGGGAGAACCTTAATAATAACGGCTCTAGCACAAATAAAGTTAAACTGGTCTAAATTATTTCACTAGGTTTAAATCACTATTAAGATTAAGATCAGTCTATTTTTTTTTGTGGTAAGAGGGCTGGCTAGTGCCGGCCTGCCACACGCTGCAGTTTAAGTATAAGCTACAAATAGCCGTGGGACTCCTAATCTCGTACTAATTTGTAGAAACCACCTGTATGAAAACGAGAGTAGTTGTGATATAAAAAAGGCAAGAAACTTCAATAACTTCTCATTGGAAAAGTTTTTTGATAATACATCGGATCTTTTGGAGATTTTTCAACCCAGGACCTTGTCCTTATTTGTTCGTACAAATGGCGCATTTTTGATGCTTTATAGTATAGTATAGACACTTTATTGCAATAAAAATAATCAGGTAACTACTATTAATGTTCTTGAATTAATAAATTGATTGCAATGAGCGGCTTTATCCAATGAACAAACAGTCAAAACAATAAATTAGTAATTTCTTACCATTATAAAGCGTAGAGTTCTCTACGATCTGGTTGACATCGCCGAGGAAGTCCTCGCGGCTCTGGTACCGCTTCTGCCGGAGGTTCTCGCGGATTGTCTGCAGGTCCATCGGCCGAGCCACTATGCGGTAGTAGTCTGCTACTAACTGTTTGAGAAAATAAAACGATATTGTTTGGAAAATATAAGGCTGGATGATTGATTATACTCTAAATTGTCGCAATAAATTTTAGTTACATTGCTTACGCCAAAGTTTGCCATTGCTACTTTGCTGCTACTTTCTTTACCATGTTACATTATCGTGCAACTGCACTGAAAAATTAGTTTGAACATAAATAGCCTTATAAAATCATAAATGGATTAAAATTATAACAAAACGATCAGAATCTGTAACTCATGTTTCTTGTGAACTAATGAGTTCATTATTTGTTTCTTTGATAACCTATAAAATTTAGGAAACGAACAGCGTAGTAGAAGCAATAGTAAAGCTGGAATTGATGAAGAACCAAACCTTCTGATTGAAAGGAAAGAGGAACGTCATCAGGCAGGTGCAGGTGGCACTTTCAATTGAGTAGACGAGGTCACCAGCGGGTCGTTGCGGCAGCGGTCAGCCGGCCTCTTGACCAAATAGTTACTAGCCTTAAGATCATATTAAATCTAGAGATAAGAAATAGAACGAACCTTCTGATTAACAGGAAACAGGAACGGCTGCACATCGGGCAGGTGCCGCATGTGATTGAGCACGTCTTCCAACAGAGAGGACAGCGTGACGAGCGGGTCGGTGCGGCGGCGGTCGGCCGGCCTCTTGACCAAGTAGTCGCAGGGCTCGGTGGCGGTGCCGCGCCGGCGCACGCGGCCCGCCGCGCGGCCGCCGGACCCGCGACGCCTGTGCTCTTCTGCTGATTGCTGTGAGTGAAACAGACTTTGTAAACTTGTTGGAGATGATATGATTAAACCTTGTCGTGTTAAAGTAACCAGCATATTAACGTTACGGTCCTTCTACTATTACAATAAAGCCTGAAGTCTTGGCTAGTCTACTTTTTGTTATTATCGTGTACTATGTGGGGCCATTTCAGTTATACAATAAAAAAATAAAAACAAATGATTATATTATACCTATCAACTTGTTTTTAAATACTCTTCATCTTGATTTTTAATTTTGTAACAATAAAAAGTAAAAAAAGTAAAATTACAGTAGTACTCAAAGAAAACGTGACAAGCATTCAGCAGGTAGCTGTAAAAATATACAAATTCATTGGATCAAGATTACCTATCACAGTTATATAATAGTGAGTTCGTGTGCAACGAGAGCAACGTAAAAGCGCATTTGAAATCGAACTGGGATGTAAACATCGAAATAACAGCCGAGTGAAGTTAAGTGTTAACAAACTAACCTTGATATACTTGGAGGGCAGCGTGAGCTTGGTGCCGTCGACGTAGCCGAGGTCGTCGTCGTCGGGCTCGGGCTCGGGCGGCGGCTCGGCCTCGGGCTCGGGCGGGGACGGCGGGCCGCCCTCGCGCGACCCCGTGTACAGTCGGCACGCTTTGTTGGTACGCATGTGGCCCACTTGCCCGCAGGCGCCGCACTGGGGAAACGATATGCCATGATAAGTTATAGCTGAGTGAGCGAACTAGCTGCCTAAGCGAACTAGCTGACTGAGCGAACTGGATGACTAAGCGAGCTAACTGAGCGAACTAGCTGGCTGAGCGAACTAGTGCTTTGAGTGAACTTCGTACCGCTTTGAAGCCAATGTTCTGTTATCATGTGCAAGATATCATAGTATTGACTTATTTCAAATTCTGATCAGTAGTCATAAAAAAAGCACCCCTAAATGGATCAGCATAAGCACGTAAAAAATCACACTGATCCAGGTGGACTCCCGGGGATCCACGGGAGACTTAACAGAGTTTAAGTTAATGTTAAAATAGGTATCTGCCTATCTACCTAAGTTTTTTAAATATGGCAGAAATGTAGCTGCAAGGGGTCCAACGGAACCGGCTTAATTTTGTTAGTGGTCTAAATAAGTCTGAAAACCACTGCATTAGATAGATAGATAAGAAGTTTATTCACCACACAGTACATCTTAATCAGTACATCATTAGACACATTACCTTCAACTTCAAGTCAGGTTTCAGCTTGTTCCGACGTTTCGAAGGGGTGAACGTGTCGGGCTCCTGCTTGATTTGTCCGAGCGGTATGAGGCTGCTGGAGGGCGAGCTCAGGTCGCCTAGTGACTGACTCATACCTGGAAATTACAAAAATTATATAAAGCTGTAAAGTGATCGTTTACTATCCAATCATCCTATCAAACCGCCCCAAAGATGGACAAAAGAACACAGAGCGTAGTGTGGACTACGCGTTCTTACAAGGACGTGAAGAAAAGAGTTGAGATACCATAGGTTGAGATATCAGTGGAGGCTAAACAGACAAGAGCTCAGCTTTTAAATAAAAGAAAGGAGACTTACTTTCGCCGCCGGGCATCGATGGAATCGTGACGTTGCCAGCCAACCTCTCTCGTTCCTGGTTCCTCTTGATACGCCTCAATTGTTCCTAAAAGAAATCATTATTCAGTCGTATTATATAACTTCAAGAGAGCGGTAATTTTATGACAGAGCTGATGACAATATAATATATTTCATCCTCAATAAGTCGTTTTTTTCTCAAGATTGCTTAGGGTGTCTACACACCAAATCAGGTTGTCTACACACCAAATCGCGCCGGCTTGTCGCCGCCGGCACGATTCGCTTAGTAATGCCGGCGCCCTCGTTTTGAATACAATGAGTACATGTTGTGCCTGTGGTGGGTCGGCGGCTTTTGTGTGTAGACACATATACCGACATAAACTAAGAAGACTCTGTTCACACTATATTCCCCTTCGCTCCACTGGGTACGGATCTGTACCTAAATTCCATACGGAGTGATCTGAACACAAACCTGGATCCTTCTCTTCTCGCGCTTCATCTCCTCCTTCTGCGTCTCGTCCATGGTGGCGAACTGTCGTATGAAGGAGTCGTCCTTGGTGGAGCGGATCTTGGTGTAGGCCTCGATGACGGCCGCCTTGCGCACCGTCTCCACGCGCGTGTAGCGCTGCCCGCTCGCGTTGCGGAACGTGCGCACTATGCGCAGCACGCGCCCTGACGCAAATATTCTTATTTACTACGAGCTGACCCGGCTTACTTCGTTACGCCATAGAATATAATATACTACAAAAGACTTGGCTCTATAGACTATGTTCTTTTGACTGCCCAGAATGGGCGAATAAAAGTACAAACAACAACAACAAACCACCTGTCAAAATATGTAAACAATGGAAAAAATATTGCACCTTGGTTTACTATTTGAGTTTAAGCAAGGATCCCTAATTTTTTTGAAAATCTAATATAGCCTATGACACTCGGGGATAGTGTAGCTTCCTACCAGTGAAAGAATTTTTCGAATCGGTTCAGTATTTCCGGAGCCTATTCGTTACAAACAAACAAACAAATCTTTCCTCTTTATAATATTAATATAGACTATTTACATTAATGTTATTAAAACAAAGTCGTGCTGGTGGCGGTTTAAAATTCCACCAGTCAGCTGGGTGTCGTAAAAATTGACTAAGGGAAATTCCGAAATCCATTGGTTGCCCTTGGGGAGGCCTATGTTACATTGGGCTCTCAAGAAGATGGAACCAAACAAAAGGGAAAAGAGTCATGATGTAAAAAGATAAGATAGGGAATTATTTTGAAAATAATTTAGGACTGTGTGTTGAACAGCAGCAGCAGAGCCATTTGATTGAACGTATAATTGTTCTTAAAGTTTTTAAAGAGTTTCTTATGTGTGTAGGCTACATGATTTCAATCAAGTAAAAATCGATCACGGAGTGGTGTTTAGTATGAACTTACCTTGATGAGACATTTGCTGATCTCCAGCATTGATCTGCGGTTTCTTCTCCGAATTTCCCATTATCATTTTCCTGAGCTCCGCTCTTTCCGCTTCTTCTCTTTCCAACGATAGCTATTTAGTACAAAAAAAAAACAATAGTTATAAACACAACTTGTAGAGCTATTTAATTCCTGTAAAATAATAATAATAATAATAATAATAATAATAATAACACATCACACTCAGAGCCCGTAACTAGGAAGAACCTGTATCTAGGGTGCCCGAAACACACACAGAGACGAACATCACATCCAGACCGGAATCAAACATCGATATTCATCATATCAATATTCGACCCGCCCGGGAATAGAACCCGGATGCACACTAGGGTGGGTCACTCTTGTATGGAGAAAAAAAAAAGGTTTTATATTTTTACGTAATAGTGATAAAAGGGTGCTAAATCATGATAATAACATACGTATTTAATTATATAATAATTAAATGTCATCTTCAGCCTCCGAATTTAAGTTGAATTTTATAAAAAATTAAAAAAATGTCCTTTCTGTTTAGTACTGTAATTTATTTATTTTTGTATAAAATATGTTTTTTTTTGCAACATAAAATGTAGTATTTTAAAGCTTCTTTGATATTAACTTAACATTGTTATTAAACTTATTACCAATTTTAATCTAATTTCTGTTCTAAACTGCACGAAAATCCTTCCTACACTCGAATTTTGCCATGATTTACCTAACTTTCGAAAATAATTTTTGAGGATCAGAAACATTGTCAGGTTATAGATTCTCGGGGTGGAAGAGTTAGCAACTTTGTAACAGGTAGATATCAGGTCCTAGTATGTCTCTCAGGTCATCTGGAAGATACCTACAAGCAGATCTGAGCTCTCATAAAGGTCTTGCCTCATCTTTGCAGCTGGAATGAGTCTTGATGGCAAATCAAGGTGGTAACTAACAGCAAAAGTAGCCAAAATAATTAACTTTTGTTATTGATCTCTCGTTGAAACATACAGATGAATAAAACGTTAACTCGAGTGAGATATTTCAATGCTCGCCAAGGAGACAGTCGAACGCGAGCGAGAGGCGCCCGTCCCCGCCGGGCAGGGCAGGAGTCGCGGCTGCCGCGGCAGGACGAGACCTTGGAGCTTTCGTGAACGAAGCTCAGTAATTCTGGGCGCAAGAATATAAGTCTACGGTATCTTTAGCCTGGCGTAAAAGTCGCCTTGGGGCCACAAATGTACGGAGCGGGGGCAGCATTTGGAGCTTCCGTACACCGAGCAGCTGTCAAAGGGAGAACAGCCCTGTCTCCCTCCGAGAAGCAGCCAATGCGCGGTTATTTGCTTAATTGATCCCTAATTGCATACAGCTTCTTGTGGACCCTATAATATGCTAAGAAGAGGGCAAGGAGGGGACGAAGTTGGCGTGACTACGATATAACCCTGTCGCACCTCATACGACATCACATCGGGCGTAAAAGTAACCATTATGGGCTCACCTTCTCCAAACAAAAACCCATTCGGCATGGGACATCTTTTCAGGTCATCTATAAGCTAAATCGTCATTGAAAAGGCAAATCGAAACAGACGAAGCAATGCTGTTATGATATGATTGATTCTTACTAACATGTTGCCTTTTTAATCAAGTACCTTTAAAGGAAGGGGCTGTAATTGAACAACAGGTTGTTTTTTTCAGTTCTAGTTGTTTAGCAATTGCTTCCGTAATGGGCTGGAGGCTGGGACCTGTTGTAGCGCCGTCAACGTAAGCGAAAAATAATGTTTCAATAGTAGTTTATTTAAATGAAGCAAACTGCATTTCCCGCCCCTCGCGCCTTAATATCAAGCAGTCAATTTGTAGTGTAAATGATATAAATATATACTTTATATATATTTTTCTTAAGCAGGCTATATTTGCAGTATAAAAAATTAATAAATAATATAATTATTCAATTTGAAGATATAAAATTTGGTTCACGAAGTGGCGTCTAATAATTATATTCTCCAAATTTTTGAAGACGATTCGGAGGCTGTTAATGATGTCGTATTTGGACAAAACTTTGTACACGTCAATTCTAACCCAAAAGGCACCCTTTTATCACTATTACAAACAAAAAATCTAAAAAAAATTTTTTTGACCCACCCTAATGCACACGCTTACTCCGTCCACATCACTGCCAACTTAACCACGGAGCAGTATTTAGCAGCAAAACATTTATGAACTTTATCTCCATCTCGAGTTCGAGATCCTGAGAGTCAAGTGTGTGGATGAGTTGTCAATTTAGACCAGCTTGACATGGCGAGTGGCTACTTTTAAGGATACGACTCCAAGTATCATTATACAAATATCGGCTAGGTGCTTCTGGTTGGCGATCATGTTCTCGAGGTTCTTGACCATCTCCTCGAGGTCGGACTCCTGCTCAGCACAAGTCACAGACAAGTATCAGTTACCTGCTCGGTGGTCTTCTTGTTGGCGAGCATGTTCTCGAGGTTCTTGCCCATCTCCTCGAGGTCGGACTCCTGCTCAGCACAAGTCACAGACAAGTATCAGTTACCTGCTCGGTGGTCTTCTTGTTGGCGAGCATGTTCTCGAGGTTCTTGCCCATCTCGTCGAGGTCGGACTCCTGCTCAGCACAAGTCACAGACAAGTATCAGTTATCTGCTCGGTGGTCTTCTTGTTGGCGAGCATGTTCTCGAGGTTCTTGCCCATCTCCTCGAGGTCGGACTCCTGCTCAGCACAAGTCACAGACGAGTATCAGTTACCTGCTCGGTGGTCTTCTTGTTGGCGAGCATGTTCTCGAGGTTCTTGCCCATCTCGTCGAGGTCGGACTCCTGCTCAGCACAAGTCACAGACAAGTATCAGTTACCTTCTCGGTGGTCTTCTTGTTGGCGAGCATGTTCTCGAGGTTCTTGCCCATCTCCTCGAGGTCGGACTCCTGCTCAGCACAAGTCACAGACAAGTATCAGTTACCTGCTCGGTGGTCTTCTTGTTGGCGAGCATGTTCTCGAGGTTCTTGCCCATCTCCTCGAGGTCGGACTCCTGCTCAGCACAAGTCACAGACAAGTATCAGTTACCTGCTCGGTGGTCTTCTTGTTGGCGAGCATGTTCTCGAGGTTCTTGCCCATCTCCTCGAGGTCGGACTCCTGCTCAGCACAAGTCACAGACAAGTATCAGTTACCTGCTCGGTGGTCTTCTTGTTGGCGAGCATGTTCTCGAGGTTCTTGCCCATCTCCTCGAGGTCGGACTCCTGCTCAGCACAAGTCACAGACAAGTATCAGTTACCTGCTCGGTGGTCTTCTTGTTGGCGAGCATGTTCTCGAGGTTCTTGCCCATCTCCTCGAGGTCGGACTCCTGCTCAGCACAAGTCACAGACAAGTATCAGTTACCTGCTCGGTGGTCTTCTTGTTAGCGAGCATGTTCTCGAGGTTCTTGCCCATCTCCTCGAGGTCGGACTCCTGCTCAGCACAAGTCACAGACAAGTATCAGTTACCTGCTCGGTGGTCTTCTTGTTGGCGAGCATGTTCTCGAGGTTCTTGCCCATCTCCTCGAGGTCGGACTCCTGCTCAGCACAAGTCACAGACAAGTATCAGTTACCTGCTCGGTGGTCTTCTTGTTGGCGAGCATGTTCTCGAGGTTCTTGCCCATCTCCTCGAGGTCGGACTCCTGCTCAGCACAAGTCACAGACAAGTATCAGTTACCTGCTCGGTGGTCTTCTTGTTGGCGAGCATGTTCTCGAGGTTCTTGCCCATCTCCTCGAGGTCGGACTCCTGCTCAGCACAAGTCACAGACAAGTATCAGTTACCTGCTCGGTGGTCTTCTTGTTGGCGAGCATGTTCTCGAGGTTCTTGCCCATCTCCTCGAGGTCGGACTCCTGCTCAGCACAAGTCACAGACAAGTATCAGTTACCTGCTCGGTGGTCTTCTTGTTGGCGAGCATGTTCTCGATGTTCTTGCCCATCTCCTCGAGGTCGGACTCCTGCTCAGCACAAGTCACAGACAAGTATCAGTTACCTGCTCGGTGGTCTTCTTGTTGGCGAGCATGTTCTCGAGGTTCTTGCCCATCTCCTCGAGGTCGGACTCCTGCTCAGCACAAGTCACAGACAAGTATCAGTTACCTGCTCGGTGGTCTTCTTGTTGGCGAGCATGTTCTCGAGGTTCTTGTCAATAGAACCCGGATGCACACGCTTACTCCGTCCACATCACTGCCAACTTAACCACGGAGCAGTATTTAGCAGCAAAACATTTATGAACTTTATCTCCATCTCGAGTTCGAGATCCTGAGAGTCAAGTGTGTGGATGAGTTGTCAATTTAGACCAGCTTGACATGGCGAGTGGCTACTTTTAAGGATACGACTCCAAGTATCAGTATACAAATATCGGCTAGGTGCTTCTGGTTGGCGATTATGTTCTCGAGGTTCTTGACCATCTCCTCGAGGTCGGACTCCTGCTCAGCACAAGTCACAGACAAGTATCAGTTACCTGCTCGGTGGTCTTCTTGTTGGCGAGCATGTTCTCGAGGTTCTTGCCCATCTCCTCGAGGTCGGACTCCTGCTCAGCACAAGTCACAGACAAGTATCAGTTACCTGCTCGGTGGTCTTCTTGTTGGCGAGCATGTTCTCGAGGTTCTTGCCCATCTCGTCGAGGTCGGACTCCTGCTCAGCACAAGTCACAGACAAGTATCAGTTATCTGCTCGGTGGTCTTCTTGTTGGCGAGCATGTTCTCGAGGTTCTTGCCCATCTCCTCGAGGTCGGACTCCTGCTCAGCACAAGTCACAGACGAGTATCAGTTACCTGCTCGGTGGTCTTCTTGTTGGCGAGCATGTTCTCGAGGTTCTTGCCCATCTCCTCGAGGTCGGACTCCTGCTCAGCACAAGTCACAGACAAGTATCAGTTACCTGCTCGGTGGTCTTCTTGTTGGCGAGCATGTTCTCGAGGTTCTTGCCCATCTCCTCGAGGTCGGACTCCTGCTCAGCACAAGTCACAGACAAGTATCAGTTATCTGCTCGGTGGTCTTCTTGTTGGCGAGCATGTTCTCGAGGTTCTTGCCCATCTCCTCGAGGTCGGACTCCTGCTCAGCACAGGTCACAGACAAGTATCAGTTACCTGCTCGGTGGTCTTCTTGTTGGCGAGCATGTTCTCGAGGTTCTTGCCCATCTCCTCGAGGTCGGACTCCTGCTCAGCACAAGTCACAGACAAGTATCAGTTACCTGCTCGGTGGTCTTCTTGTTGGCGAGCATGTTCTCGAGGTTCTTGCCCATCTCCTCGAGGTCGGACTCCTGCTCAGCACAAGTCACAGACAAGTATCAGTTACCTGCTCGGTGGTCTTCTTGTTGGCGAGCATGTTCTCGAGGTTCTTGCCCATCTCCTCGAGGTCGGACTCCTGCTCAGCACAAGTCACAGACAAGTATCAGTTACCTGCTCGGTGGTCTTCTTGTTAGCGAGCATGTTCTCGAGGTTCTTGCCCATCTCCTCGAGGTCGGACTCCTGCTCAGCACAAGTCACAGACAAGTATCAGTTACCTGCTCGGTGGTCTTCTTGTTGGCGAGCATGTTCTCGAGGTTCTTGCCCATCTCCTCGAGGTCGGACTCCTGCTCAGCACAAGTCACAGACAAGTATCAGTTACCTGCTCGGTGGTCTTCTTGTTGGCGAGCATGTTCTCGAGGTTCTTGCCCATCTCCTCGAGGTCGGACTCCTGCTCAGCACAAGTCACAGACAAGTATCAGTTACCTGCTCGGTGGTCTTCTTGTTGGCGAGCATGTTCTCGAGGTTCTTGCCCATCTCCTCGAGGTCGGACTCCTGCTCAGCACAAGTCACAGACAAGTATCAGTTACCTGCTCGGTGGTCTTCTTGTTGGCGAGCATGTTCTCGAGGTTCTTGCCCATCTCCTCGAGGTCGGACTCCTGCTCAGCACAAGTCACAGACAAGTATCAGTTATCTGCTCGGTGGTCTTCTTGTTGGCGAGCATGTTCTCGAGGTTCTTGCCCATCTCCTCGAGGTCGGACTCCTGCTCAGCACAAGTCACAGACAAGTATCAGTTACCTGCTCGGTGGTCTTCTTGTTGGCGAGCATGTTCTCGAGGTTCTTGCCCATCTCCTCGAGGTCGGACTCCTGCTCAGCACAAGTCACAGACAAGTATCAGTTATCTGCTCGGTGGTCTTCTTGTTGGCGAGCATGTTCTCGAGGTTCTTGCCCATCTCCTCGAGGTCGGACTCCTGCTCAGCACAGGTCACCGACAAGTATCAGTTACCTGCTCGGTGGTCTTCTTGTTGGCGAGCATGTTCTCGAGGTTCTTGCCCATCTCCTCGAGGTCGGACTCCTGCTCAGCACAAGTCACAGACAAGTATCAGTTACCTGCTCGGTGGTCTTCTTGTTGGCGAGCATGTTCTCGAGGTTCTTGCCCATCTCCTCGAGGTCGGACTCCTGCTCAGCACAAGTCACAGACAAGTATCAGTTACCTGCTCGTTGGTCTTCTTGTTGGCGAGCATGTTCTCGAGGTTCTTGCCCATCTCCTCGAGGTCGGACTCCTGCTCAGCACAAGTCACAGACAAGTATCAGTTACCTGCTCGGTGGTCTTCTTGTTAGCGAGCATGTTCTCGAGGTTCTTGCCCATCTCCTCGAGGTCGGACTCCTGCTCAGCACAAGTCACAGACAAGTATCAGTTACCTGCTCGGTGGTCTTCTTGTTGGCGAGCATGTTCTCGAGGTTCTTGCCCATCTCCTCGAGGTCGGACTCCTGCTCAGCACAAGTCACAGACAAGTATCAGTTACCTGCTCGGTGGTCTTCTTGTTGGCGAGCATGTTCTCGAGGTTCTTGCCCATCTCCTCGAGGTCGGACTCCTGCTCAGCACAAGTCACAGACAAGTATCAGTTACCTGCTCGGTGGTCTTCTTGTTGGCGAGCATGTTCTCGAGATACTTGCCCATCTCCTCGAGGTCGGACTCCTGCTCAGCACAAGTCACAGACAAGTATCAGTTACCTGCTCGGTGGTCTTCTTGTTGGCGAGCATGTTCTCGAGGTTCCTGCACATCTCCTCGAGGTCGGACTCCTGCTCAGCACAAGTCACAGACAAGTATCAGTTATCTGCTCGGTGGTCTTCTTGTTGGCGAGCATGTTCTCGAGGTTCTTGCCCATCTCCTCGAGGTCGGACTCCTGCTCAGCACAAGTCACAGACAAGTATCAGTTACCTGCTCGGTGGTCTTCATGTTGGCGAGCATGTTCTCGAGGTTCTTGCCCATCTCCTCGAGGTCGGACTCCTGCTCAGCACAAGTCACAGACAAGTATCAGTTACCTGCTCGGTGGTCTTCATGTTGGCGAGCATGTTCTCGAGGTTCTTGCCCATCTCCTCGAGGTCGGACTCCTGCTCAGCACAAGTCACAGACAAGTATCAGTTACCTGCTCGGTGGTCTTCTTGTTGGCGAGCATGTTCTCGAGGTTCTTGCCCATCTCCTCGAGGTCGGACTCCTGCTCAGCACAAGTCACAGACAAGTACCAGTTACCTGCTCGGTGGTCTTCTTGTTGGCGAGCATGTTCTCGAGGTTCTTGCCCATCTCCTCGAGGTCGGACTCCTGCTCAGCACAAGTCACAGACAAGTATCAGTTACCTGCTCGGTGGTCTTCTTGTTGGCGAGCATGTTCTCGAGGTTCTTGCCCATCTCCTCGAGGTCGGACTCCTCGCTCACGGAGCTCTCCGCCTCGTCTGTACTCAGAACCTCCACGCTCGATAAAACGCGGTTCTGCAGCTCGAAGATGCGCTGGCACTCTTCTTTATACCTTTACCAAACATTGTTTTATTTTATTCAAAAGCAACTTGTATAAATTATGAAGCGACACTTACAAGATATTTTAATGTGTATTACAGAGATATTGAGTTTGAAAATCTAAGAACAGACTCCGTGGTTGGCAAAAACATTAGTCAATATTTTTATTATAGCCAGAGTTGACTGCAGCGTCACCTGGATATAGACTGGATTAGAGCGGACTGCAAGTTTATATGACTTATGGCACTCTTTTATTTATCCTTCGTGGCAACAGTCAGTAGATTTAAGGTAGATACATACGTCTACGAGAAGCATACAACGCTTTAATCACAGATCAAAACCGTAGAAAATATCGATAAGTATCGAACCAATGCGCGCCCCGGCAATTGGGAATTGAACTCGGTTTCGTTGAGTGATACAATAATATTAAAATGGAAAGTATAATGTTACCTCTCTTGATGTTCAGCAATAGAGAAACGGTTGCCTCTAGAGAACTTGGTCATGCCCTCTTCACCAGCTTTTGCTTTTTCCGTAGACAGTGTCCTGACCACGTCTATGACTTCCCATCGAGACAGCTTTTTAATCTGATGACAACATTTTTTTTTAAAGATATCAATATTGCCTTATACAAACAAATAACATAATACTTTTGAATTGGCCGGAGGTGTCAAATGATAAGAAGATTAAAAGAAACGTACAAGATTCCTTGCCAAGCAATTGAGGCTACATTAGAAAAAAAAAAGATATAAAAGCTTACCTCTTCCTCCGGGACACCAAACTTCCTCAGCAGAGCCTTAGCATTGTTCAAACTGAGCCTACGTAAATCAGCGTCTGTTCCCGTCACCGTCCTCTTCGGTTGTTGCTCCTCGTTCGGTTGCTGAGTCGGCTTATTTGGCATCCGGACGTAAGAGAAACCTGGTTTGAAATGTTTATTTTTATGTTTTATTGTAACGTAGGTTATTAGGCAAGTTATACGATTGTATTTTAATTTATATTTATTGTACCGGTAAATTAAATAACCCTTAGGTCAAATAAATTATTAAGATGGTGTAAGAATTTGATTACGCCGATACGATTTACGATTTTTAATTTTACTTTTATTTACTGAACCAACCCACCGTACATTTTCTGTTGTCTATTTTATCTTAACAATGGGTTGCCTGGAAGAAATCGCTTTAAGCGACAAGGCCGCCCATTGCAATCATTGTTTTAATTTACGAATATTGTAATATTTAAAGTTCAAAGTCGAAACTGCAGACTTATGGAAATCTGTCCAAATTTCGAAATCGGCATTAGCTATGTATTCAAGATATTTTCACTACCTTATTAATAGAGATAGACAAATGTCTCTTTGGTACCTACTCTTTAATAAACTAAGTAAATACAGGCGGTTGAATTAAAGAACTATCTAGTATCCATATCTTTAGATAGCATTCTGAAGACTAGAGAGTTTTTGATTAGTAACAGTAGTATGTACCTTCCCCGCAGCCGGTGGGGTCGGCGGGGCCGGTGAGCTGCAGCAGGCACTTGCCGCGCACGGCCTGGATGTAGGCGCGCGTCGTGTTCCACGGGGCCACCTTCACCTGCACATCAGAAAAACATCATTGAGCCCGCATGCGATCCATACCTACGAACTACACGTTTATAGCTTGGCACAAAAATCTAGAATATAATGGAGGCGTCATTTTCTTTTTAAATAAAACACCAATAAAGCCCCGAGTTAGTCAAAAATCAAAAAATTAACGATCTGTTTCTTACAAGTATTTTTTTTTAGGTTTCCAACTTAAATAAAAGTGGTTCCGATTCAAGACACCGCTGCCAGACTGTAGTTCGAATTACGCCACATCTATGAAGCAGCAGAGGCGAACAGCGATCGACGCAGCACCTACATGAACAACGTGAGATGCGCGCGCAGCCCGCTCCCGATTGGTCCGCGAAAACGTCTGCGCTGCGCCGGCCATCACCGGTCAAGCCTATTCGACGCAACTTCACACACTTAATATATTAAAATACAATTACGTATCATACGTGTTACCTTTGTAAACCTAAAATATACGATTTAATTTTATACGTTTAATAACAGTCTTCATTGAAGAAACTCCCGAATCCCTCCAACAAGGCTACGTCTCCACCAACGCCATTAAATCTGCCGTGTCGTGGTTTCATGGTGTAATGTGGTATTTTTGGCTAAAAAAGCACTGTAGTGGAATAGGGAGCGAAAAATCTTGAGCTCGAGCAATCTGCAGAGGCTAAGACCAGTAGTGGACGTCTATCAGTTGTACATACGATGAAATTTGTAATATAAAGGTAACAGATCAATACCTCATCATCCATTTTGAGCTGCAACTCTTCATCATCGTCCTCCTGGGGTGTGAAAATGAACTTCTCCCCGTAGCCCGCGTCCTTGAGCCGCTGCTCGGCGGCCGCCATGCTGAAGTACGCGCAGCACTGCTCGGGCGAGACCATCGCTCGGAGCTCCTCTTCGGACGGCAGCCGGAACTCCGGTTTTATCACCCACCTTGGTATTAACAAGACAATTATTCATTGTTTTTTTATTATATTTAAATATCTATGTTATATAGGCAGTGGTCCCATCGCCGGCAAGAAACCGGCGATGGGACTATATCAGCGATTTTCTCACTCAAGAAACGCACAATAAACACACTTTCCGTGTAAAAGAAAGAAATTCATGTTTTAATAGTTCTACTTGTTCCTCGTTCATCGTCGGCGGTGGAATCACTTCCTTAAGGACCATATAGTTTTCAATCCGAAAAGTTCTGGAGTGGCAGACCCACAAGGTGTTCAGACGAACTGGTAAAGGTTGCAGAAGTCCACTAGATAAGGGTCGCTAAAAACCGGTTGGTGTGGCGATTTGGTGGGGGGCGACCTATGTCCAACAAAAAATATCTCTCAACTGAGATGATCATATAGTTTTCAAAGACTTACCAGTTAGAATCCAATCCGGTCCTCTTGAAATCAGCGCAAAGTTTGAGTCGTTTTCGTATAGAGCTCTCGGAGTGCGAGGGGAAGGCGCGCTTGATGTCGTCCATCTTGATGCGCCGCGGGTTGTCGCGCGACTTCCAGAACAGCCGGTATATGAACACCTGAACAATACATGTTTAGTAAGTATAGCTTTCTTCTTTTGCTACATACTGGTTATAAAAGATGAAGCTAAATTTGTTGCAATCAAAATTACATTTCATGTGTTGACACCATGATATTCCTCGTTGCAATTATATTTTCTTTAGATTTTTTTTTATTTTAGGTTCCGGCATGACGGGCCGTCCGCCCGTAAAAGGCACTTTTCTCAGACCTTATGAAAAAGCACAGAGCAGAAACAAAATATTAAACGCGTTCAAAACTACAAATAATCGCAAAACTGACATTAAACTAAAAAAAAAAAAAACTGACCTGTAGAAAATCCCTAACGAAATTGGTAGCCCTTTTGGAGTTGGGCCCCGGCACCTCGTACAGCGGGCACTCCTGCCCCGCCACGAACAGCGCGTCCACCTCGCGGATGTAGTACGATTGCCTGAGGGAAAGTATATCTTACTGTAAAATGGTGTGTTATTCTTTGGCAAAACTTTTTTATATTTATATTCAACAACTCATAGCAATCAATTAAAGAACTAAAAGAAAGGATACCTGGCGCAAGGATAAGCAAAATAATTGAAATCACCGACATAGCCCAGACCAGAAAATTGCAAAATTTGAGTGGCAATGAATTTATGGCCAATGGGATCAAATGTTTTAGATTGGCGAGCGCGTACCGCAAGAGCAGAGCAGAGTAGGCAGACCCTCCACAAGGTGGTCAACGACTTCGCCACGACGTTCCCTATGCCTAGCTGATGATGACATAGAAATCACATTACAACTAAAACTACATTAAAAAATAAAAATGTGGATATGGGATGCCAGTTATGCTTTATATCACACTTGCAGGCTTAACATTAGCTTCTTTAAATTAAACAAAGTTTATAAAAAAAAAAAAAAACTATACACTCTCAACAATCAACAAGCAAAACAACTTACCTAGTCCGTATAACAAGGAAATCAGAGTAAGGCAGGTTATGCTCGTATATGGGGGCGCGGTACATGTTGTTCTCTATGACGGCCTGCGTGGCGCCCGGCGGCAGGATGCCGAGGAAGGGCGACGTGTGCGCGTACGCTATCTCGCCGTAACGAAGCGGCTTTGGGCCGTTGTCCTTGAGAAAAACAAAAGGGTTTATCATACAATACATTAACACTCTATTAGAATTTGTGACACAACATTGTGGGCAGTTTCTTATGACAGAACAGGAAATTTCTCTCCCGTTTCAAACAATAAAGTTTTTTAACGGTAAAAGAGAAGCAAAATTCGCCCTGCTCTAAAGAACAAATCTGACGATGATGTCCTTTTCTAACACGATTTTGTCGCAGCGGTCATATACATAGCCAATTTTTGTAGCGCATGTGCTATGCAAGTTTTATTTTAGCGCATAGCTCGAACCTTACTCTCAGCATGCGAAAGTGCTCTAGATGAGGATATCAGCTATTCTCGATAACCTAGCCTGTGCTGCTAAGGCCCGGTCATTTTGGCGATCTAAGGAGGACTTTGGCGTCACACAATGTTACCTACCTTGGCAGCAGTGCGCTTGTAGTAGTTCTTGATCTTGGAGCACATGCCGACGTGGCTGATGAGCGGCGGGTGCTCCTCGCAGAACTCCACCAGCTGACGACATTACACAATGATACCTTGGCAGCAGTGCGCTTGTAGTAGTTCTTGATCTTGGAGCACATGCCGACGTGGCTGATGAGCGGCGGGTGCTCCTCGCAGAACTCGACCAGCTGACGACATTACACAATGATACCTTGGCAGCAGTGCGCTTGTAGTAGTTCTTGATCTTGGAGCACATGCCGACGTGGCTGATGAGCGGCGGGTGCTCCTCGCAGAACTCGACCAGCTGACGACATTACACAATGATACCTTGGCAGCAGTGCGCTTGTAGTAGTTCTTGATCTTGGAGCACATGCCGACGTGGCTGATGAGCGGCGGGTGCTCCTCGCAGAACTCGACCAGCTGACGACATTACACAATGATACCTTGGCAGCAGTGCGCTTGTAGTAGTTCTTGATCTTGGAGCACATGCCGACGTGGCTGATGAGCGGCGGGTGCTCCTCGCAGAACTCGACCAGCTGACGACATTACACAATGATACCTTGGCAGCAGTGCGCTTGTAGTAGTTCTTGATCTTGGAGCACATGCCGACGTGGCTGATGAGCGGCGGGTGCTCCTCGCAGAACTCCACCAGCTGACGACATTACACAATGATACCTTGGCAGCAGTGCGCTTGTAGTAGTTCTTGATCTTGGAGCACATGCCGACGTGGCTGATGAGCGGCGGGTGCTCCTCGCAGAACTCGACCAGCTGACGACATTACACAATGATACCTTGGCAGCAGTGCGCTTGTAGTAGTTCTTGATCTTGGAGCACATGCCGACGTGGCTGATGAGCGGCGGGTGCTCCTCGCAGAACTCGACCAGCTGACGACATTACACAATGATACCTTGGCAGCAGTGCGCTTGTAGTAGTTCTTGATCTTGGAGCACATGCCGACGTGGCTGATGAGCGGCGGGTGCTCCTCGCAGAACTCGACCAGCTGACGACATTACACAATGATACCTTGGCAGCAGTGCGCTTGTAGTAGTTCTTGATCTTGGAGCACATGCCGACGTGGCTGATGAGCGGCGGGTGCTCCTCGCAGAACTCGACCAGCTGACGACATTACACAATGATACCTTGGCAGCAGTGCGCTTGTAGTAGTTCTTGATCTTGGAGCACATGCCGACGTGGCTGATGAGCGGCGGGTGCTCCTCGCAGAACTCGACCAGCTGACGACATTACACAATGATACCTTGGCAGCAGTGCGCTTGTAGTAGTTCTTGATCTTGGAGCACATGCCGACGTGGCTGATGAGCGGCGGGTGCTCCTCGCAGAACTCGACCAGCTGACGACATTACACAATGATACCTTGGCAGCAGTGCGCTTGTAGTAGTTCTTGATCTTGGAGCACATGCCGACGTGGCTGATGAGCGGCGGGTGCTCCTCGCAGAACTCGACCAGCTGACGACATTACACAATGATACCTTGGCAGCAGTGCGCTTGTAGTAGTTCTTGATCTTGGAGCACATGCCGACGTGGCTGATGAGCGGCGGGTGCTCCTCGCAGAACTCGACCAGCTGACGACATTACACAATGATACCTTGGCAGCAGTGCGCTTGTAGTAGTTCTTGATCTTGGAGCACATGCCGACGTGGCTGATGAGCGGCGGGTGCTCCTCGCAGAACTCCACCAGCTGACGACATTACACAATGATACCTTGGCAGCAGTGCGCTTGTAGTAGTTCTTGATCTTGGAGCACATGCCGACGTGGCTGATGAGCGGCGGGTGCTCCTCGCAGAACTCCACCAGCTGACGACATTACACAATGATACCTTGGCAGCAGTGCGCTTGTAGTAGTTCTTGATCTTGGAGCACATGCCGACGTGGCTGATGAGCGGCGGGTGCTCCTCGCAGAACTCCACCAGCTGACGACATTACACAATGATACCTTGGCAGCAGTGCGCTTGTAGTAGTTCTTGATCTTGGAGCACATGCCGACGTGGCTGATGAGCGGCGGGTGCTCCTCGCAGAACTCCACCAGCTGACGACATTACACAATGATACCTTGGCAGCAGTGCGCTTGTAGTAGTTCTTGATCTTGGAGCACATGCCGACGTGGCTGATGAGCGGCGGGTGCTCCTCGCAGAACTTGACCAGCTGACGACATTACACAATGATACCTTGGCAGCAGTGCGCTTGTAGTAGTTCTTGATCTTGGAGCACATGCCGACGTGGCTGATGAGCGGCGGGTGCTCCTCGCAGAACTCGACCAGCTGACGACATTACACAATGATACCTTGGCAGCAGTGCGCTTGTAGTAGTTCTTGATCTTGGAGCACATGCCGACGTGGCTGATGAGCGGCGGGTGCTCCTCGCAGAACTCCACCAGCTGACGACATTACACAATGATACCTTGGCAGCAGTGCGCTTGTAGTAGTTCTTGATCTTGGAGCACATGCCGACGTGGCTGATGAGCGGCGGGTGCTCCTCGCAGAACTCCACCAGCTGACGACATTACACAATGATACCTTGGCAGCAGTGCGCTTGTAGTAGTTCTTGATCTTGGAGCACATGCCGACGTGGCTGATGAGCGGCGGGTGCTCCTCGCAGAACTCCACCAGCTGACGACATTACACAATGATACCTTGGCAGCAGTGCGCTTGTAGTAGTTCTTGATCTTGGAGCACATGCCGACGTGGCTGATGAGCGGCGGGTGCTCCTCGCAGAACTCCACCAGCTGACGACATTACACAATGATACCTTGGCAGCAGTGCGCTTGTAGTAGTTCTTGATCTTGGAGCACATGCCGACGTGGCTGATGAGCGGCGGGTGCTCCTCGCAGAACTCGACCAGCTGACGACATTACACAATGATACCTTGGCAGCAGTGCGCTTGTAGTAGTTCTTGATCTTGGAGCACATGCCGACGTGGCTGATGAGCGGCGGGTGCTCCTCGCAGAACTCCACCAGCTGACGACATTACACAATGATACCTTGGCAGCAGTGCGCTTGTAGTAGTTCTTGATCTTGGAGCACATGCCGACGTGGCTGATGAGCGGCGGGTGCTCCTCGCAGAACTCGACCAGCTGACGACATTACACAATGATACCTTGGCAGCAGTGCGCTTGTAGTAGTTCTTGATCTTGGAGCACATGCCGACGTGGCTGATGAGCGGCGGGTGCTCCTCGCAGAACTCGACCAGCACGAGCTCGCCGTCGCGCCCGCTCAGGTCCTCGGGGGAGCGCATGAAGAACACGTCGCCGCCGCCCGACGCTAGACGCTCGGCTTCGCGTTGCTATTTACAAAAAAATTATTTAGTTTCAGATATTGAAATTCAATCCCCCTTACCACAAATAGATAGACTGGTCTAAATCGCCAATTTCAATGACGAATTAGTGATTTTACCATACATACAGTATCCCATCGGGGTAGGCAGAGACAATCGATTTCCACTTGCTACGATCCTGACACACTTCTTTCGCTTCTTCTACAGTCTTTTCATACACGCACGTCGGTTTCGTGAACTCTTCACGCGGCCTTTCCTCAGAACGTCACCAATTTGGTCGGTGAACGTTCTCCGTGGCCTACCTCTTCCAACCGTATCCGCATCCGCTCTGTATATTTCATTCGTCAATCTCCTGTCATCCATCCGCTCTAAGTGACCAAACCACCGAAGCATACCCTTTTCAATCTTCCACTACATCCCTACACTACACTACATCCTCTTTCAAACCACAACATTCTCTGATAACAGCGTTCCTCAATCTATCATTTATAGTGATTTTAACCTAGTCTAATAGTTAAAGTTGAAGTAGTTAAAAAACTTGCACTTGTTATGTTTAACTACAGCTATATTAGCCTAAAGCCCCATTCCCGCAAAGCATCCATTCGAACTTGTGAAGTCGAGAATTGTATCTTTCGTATCATCTCATAGAATGCTTCGACACACATGGGCATCGAAAGTGTATAATGTTGTTCTTATAAAGAAAAGTTTTCAAAATACATAACGGCGTATCTATTTTTCTTATCTTACTTTATATATTTAAAGAGAAAAGATTTTATTGTGTGTTTTTTTTTTGCATTGAAAAGGCTCCAAGACTACTGAACAGGTTTCTAAAACTATTTCACTTTCGGGAAGCTACACTATACCCGGGTGACATAGGCTATTATCAAAAAATCAGAATGCAGGACGGTACGAAGTTCGCCGTGTCAGCTAGTGTAGTGTTTGCGAGAAAGCATGATATTTATCATGATTTAGCGACAACTACAGGAAAAAGAACCAGCGTCTAGGCATTGTTAGAGCAGTATAACAAACCTTGGCCTTCTTCCGTATATGTTTGATCAGCGGCTGCACGCCGTGGTGGGTGTTGGACGCCAGCGGCCCGTGAGACAGTTTGCGTAACGCCGGCCGGTGGAATGCTCGTAATCTGGAAAACAATCAATAGGCTTTAGCAATCGTTGCGCTTTGTCAAATCAAGGGAAAAGAAAAAGAAAAAAAAATCAAGCAAAAAAAATGTATTGTATTGTCTAAATTTCAATAAGCATGTAATAATTGTGTTTGGTATACCTGGCTGGTCCCATATGAGTTTGTATAAAGGGCGCCCGCAGTTCCACGACAGGCGTGCTGTGCTGTATTAGTTGCCCTCCTGCTACTTTGAGACGTGGATTTTGAGACTTTGGTTGGTAATACCTGGAATTCATAAGATGAGATATTTATCTAATAAAAATACATCTTAGTATGTGTAATTATCTTAAAATACAAACATGAGTAACTTGGTTGGGTTTGAATAAATAAAAGCTGACCAAAGAGATTGGAACTTTAAATCCTTATTTATCCTTTACCACACAAATCAAACAGATCAAAAAGTAAAGGTGTACAGATGACGAAAGAAGCTAGAAGATATACAGCCTATCATTATTATAATTATGGCTTGAAACTTGAACAAGAAAGGGTTCTCGTAACAGCACCCGAAGCGGAATAGCTTTACACCCACGTTGTAAACTCAACTTTTCATTCCATCCCACGAAAAATTGTTCTTTTATAAGGCATAAAAATGCAGTCTACAGGACGCTGGGTCTATAGAAATGAGGATCAGAAGTACTTACACATCATTAGAAATATTAAAGGGGTCCCTGTCAGGTGATTTAGGCGGCGGCGGAGGCGCGTCTTCCTGGAGAACGTTGATGACGCCCGCCTTGCCTAGTAAAATCTTCGACTTCTTCACGTGAGGATGCGGGATCTTCACTTTGGGCTGTGGACCTCTCTCTGCAAAGAAATTAACGCATCACACATTGGCAAATCTAGCGATCAGGGTGTCCTATAAAAATAATTCACGCATTCAAACACAATCATAAGTTCGCTTTGGCTAAGAATCGTACCCAGATCTCTGGCTGGACATCGCAAGCCACTGCAATACGGAGTCAGTAAAATATAAAAAATATTATTAAGTAATAAAAAATATAAACTTATCGCCTGAAATCGCCTTTATCGCCCTTGTTGAACATACATTTAAATTTACTCAAAAAATTTGCATGTTACTTACTTACCTCGGGCAATTAGCAACTCTAGATTATCAGCTTTTAAAGTCAAACTCACCCCGAGTAATCTTAGAAGGATCAACATCATCAGGTATCCCCAGTATGATATTCTCATCATTAGGATCTAAAGTGAGGATCTTTGGCTTGGGTATCTTGGTGACATTCTCAGCGTCCCAAATGACCTCATCTTCCCATGTCCCGTAGACCAACTCCTCGTTTTCTACTGGGAATATGCTGTACCACGTGTTGTCTTCCCCGTCTGCCGCACCCGGGCCCGTCTGGTTTGGGGTTGTTGCTCTGTAGGAGGTCAGAATTAGTTAGATAGTCGACACACTATTATCACACAGTTTCATTTTGCTTGCAATTTCGCGATCCGTTTGGACCGTGATCCGTTTTTCGGGATCCGTTTGGACCGTGATCCGTTTTTCGCGATTCGATGGGATGCACCCGTTTAATTTATCATTTTACTTCTATGGCTGAAATTGAAGCAATAACAACTATCCACAAAAACGGAAATGGCCGTAATGAGTACAGACAGTCACGTGTAATGAAATGTAAACATTTTGAGAACAAATACTGAAATCGTTTAAGGACATTTCAATGCACGCGACTGCACGTACGTACAGTCACGGACTCGTTTAGCTTAACGCTTTTGTCTATGGTTTCGTGTAGGGTTTCTTTACAATGCGAAAAAAACCGAAAGTGTTGAGTAAGCTGAAGGAGTCCGTGACTGTCCATTACAATCCTCTGGGATACATTGTAATATTCACTGGGCTCCAACGAGCATCAGTCCTTCTAGAAATATGCGCCGTTCATTTCCTCTAAATCGACACATACCAATAACAGGGAAAGGTGGCAAGAAAAGGACGGCTTACCGGAATAAGTAAGTGACTTACGTAGCGGGTTTCGGCTGCGTGGCGGGCGGCGCGGGCGGCGCGGGCGGCGCGGGCGGCGCGGGGCGCGGGTGCGAGAACTGCTGCGCCGTGCGCGACACGGACGTGGGCACCCAGCCCGCCGCGTTGCTCTTGCTGTTCAGCCGAGCTAGCACCTAATTCAAATTGAACTTTTTACCATAGAGTTTAATGATATTAAAGGTTCAAAGTTGGAGAGATCTCTTTCCCACACTTCCATTTAAAAGATAAGGACATAAAACTGAGAGTAGGCGACGATCGATAGTTATATGATAGTTAGAACAATAATGTTGTGTTATTGTTTTAAAATTCCGATGCCAGTCCTTTATTTCACTATTGTATCATAAGTTTACAGTGGAATAAGACCAAACGATAAAAAGGGCTTCCTACTTTTTAAAATTTAAATTGTATCTGCATCGTAAAATCGTTAGGTAAGAGAATATAAAGTAAAATAAGTAGTACTGATATTTATTTTTCACCATATAAGACGCATTATTAGGCAACACAATAATAACAATGCAACTTTTAGAACGAAGTTACTTATTTCGGGTTGCGGCGGGGTGGGATCTAGCTAAGAAAAAGTGCAATGTTACGGCTGAGGTGAGACACAAAAGCGTTACAGCGAAGGAGAATGAAAGAGACCGAGAACTATAATATCTCTCTCGCTCGTTTGCTAGCAGTACTCGCTCCCCTCTCTGTTCCTCCTCTTGAGCTCCCCTCCCTACGGCAGTGGCTTGGTCGACTGTCAGTCGGCCTTCGTTTCTATTACGTGCCCCGCGACACGTTCTCCTTTTTTTTCTCACCATAAGTTGAGTAGCACTAAATTAAAACATAACATAACTAACTCACGCCATTATTCCCGAATCATTAGGCAGACGCACCAGCTGTTTCACTGAGTTTATGTTTGTACCTTATGTTTAATTTCGTTCCCGTCCCAAATGACATCGTCTTCCCACTGTAGCTGGGAAACCATTAAAAAGGCATCATCTGGGAACCCGTCGCCTTCCTCTTCGGTGTCGACTCCAACTTTTACTTCTGATTGCTCTTTTGTTTCCCTGTCTGGTGATGGCGCCTGAGCGATAACAAAGTTTTGTTAATTTATACTTACATAGATTGCACTTCTAAAAGGCCTATTACCAATTGGAGCTTTAAAATTACTATGCAAGATATTATGTCGTTAAAAAACACACTTTAAGGGTTTACAAGTTGCGAAACTAGCGCCACTTTCGATAAATAATTAATATTTTCTAAACCATGGCCGAAATCAAAAATATGCTCCCGAGATAATCTTGATGAGATAATATGTGGTTATAAGTCTATGCAATAAACTGTTTGTTGCCTAGAGTGGCCTCTTTAGTTTCAAAAAAGAATATTTCTAAGATCATTATCCTAAAAGCTACACAACATAGCCTTAAAAATGCTAAGCAAGATTATCTAGGGAGTCAAGGAATATATAATTATTTATCGAAGTGGCGCTAGTATTGCATCCGTTCGCTCCTTAATACATAATTGCCATAGTCTAGAAGTATATTTTAGCTAGTATCGTATCGTTGCAATCGGCCTACTTAATATCATTATTATAAAACAACTTTGAAACTAGTACCTAATTTGCTACGAGCACAATTTACTCATACTGTGTCTCCAGTAGGCAAACTATTGGCTTAGTACGCTCTTACATATAAAAATGGAGTGTTCAAAATTAGAATGTCTTCTGTGACACAGCCACAGAACAGGGGATACAGCCATATTGAAAACTGATTGAAAATTGTTGAAAACCTAATCGGCTTATGTAAAACCTACCTAGTATAACTCAACAAACCTTGCCTTAGTAAAAAGTAAAAAAGTAAAAAATGATTTATTCAATACAGGATACAAGATATCGCTTATTGAAAGTCAATTAGACTAATCTAATCTTAATCACCATACTACTCAACATACCTTAGCTTTAAATCCATAGTCGAATCCCTCTCCCGACTCGGGCACGTTCAGCATGTCGTACCACATCTGCGCCGGGCCGAACCGCCAGTGAGCGGTGGTCGGCCGCTGCGACCGGTCGCCGCCGTTCTGATTGTTGCTGTCGTTGTTAGACTGCGAGTTCTCTTCCATTGGTCTGGTGGATAACTGGGGTTTACTATCTAATTACACATTGTATATTATACAGGTTGTACAAAAACCATGCATGCGACCGGTCGCCACCGTTCTGATTGTTATGCTGTCGTTGTTAGACTGCGAGGTCTCCTCCTATGGTCTGGTGGATAACTGCGTTTTAGTATCTAATTTACACATTGTACATTATACAGGGTGTACAAAAACCATGCATGCGACCGGTCGCCGCCGTTCAGATTGTTATGCTGTCGTTGTTAAACTGCGAGTTCTCTTCCATTGGTCTGGTGGATAACTGGGTTTTACTATCTATTTACACATTGTGTATTATACAGAATAATTAAAGAAAATCAAATTTTCCGGATTGTCCAGCTTACAGAATACTGTACGGGACTGTGCCTATACACAAATTGACTGACTGACCGTCACGACTCAACACTTAAAATAGAAACTTGAAATTTTAAGTAACTCTGCTTTCACGGTTTCACGCGAACTCTACTGAAGTTATTTAAATGTAATTCGGTACAGAGATAGTCAACTCTCTAGGAAAATCCAATGGGGAACGGATAATTGAGATCTTGCGGTTTGAAGCTAAATTGCACTGTAGTATAATAATATACACTAACTTGAGTAGTTTGTCCTCGTCGTCGCTGGCATACTGCGGCTCGTGGACTCTGTCGGGCGGCGGCGGGGCCTCGTCGCTGGCCGCGCTGCCGCTGCGCCGCCGCCGCCGCCGCTTGCGCACGCCGCGCCAGATCTGAGGCAGGCTCGACAGCTTGCCCGGACCGAAGAGACGAGAGAATAGGAGCACCTATGATGAAAAAGTGGGTAGTTTGAGTTCAGTTTACTTAACAAAGGAACAAGGAACAACAACTAAAGTGTAGTAAGTATTACGCTGCTAAAATAACAAAAATAATCAACTCTTACTTTATCATGACTGAAGTCTGGAAACAGCTCTCTAACATCCACATTAGCATATTTAGATGGAAGCATGGCTGCCAGCGGTGTGTCCAGTTTCTTCTTTTCAGATGATAATTGTCTTTGTTGCAAGCTAAACAAAAAGAATAATAAAATTCAATATGTGAATTGTATCTTTAAGAAAATGGAGAAGTAAGTAAAACAAATCAGATGTGATTTTACAATTAAATAGCTTATTTAACTTATAGTTTTATATGGTGTGAAATGCAGGATGCCTTACAATCTAAGAGACAGTTCCTACTTCATATTAGTTCATACCATACATTATATTAAAATTAAAATGCCTGATTGAGGTAAACTGCAAACTTTACAAAGATTATTCATTTATACTCACTGAGGTACATTAGATGGTGGTGGCATAAGTCCTCCATCCCCTTCCATGTCCCCTTCATACCCATCATCATTGCCCGGTTGACCAACATTCTGGTCAAAATAATCTTCACTTGTAACAATATCAGTCTTCAAATCTTCAGTTTCCTGTAATAGACTTATTTCATGCGAGAGATTCTCTTCTGTCTCGGGACCTTTTAGATCAGAATTAGCTGGTGTTTCTGTACTCTGTGCGTCATTGTCAGTTTTAATGTCCACCTCCTAGGATAACACAGTTTGTTAGCACAAGGTGTAAAAAGTATTTTTGTGTTTGTTAGGTAGAATTGGAAAGGAACATTGATATAGAAAGTTATATTTTTATGAAGAAAATAAGGAAGATAATTTTTTCTGAAATATTATACTGTATTCTATCCACAGATGAATCACAAAGATGAATTTTTCTGTAATGTTATACTTTATTCTATCCACAGCATCATATCAGGTCTTAAGTGTATGTGCGTACAGTGGCGGTCTAGGACGGCATAACCCTACCTGTTTCTTTGTATTGCAAATAGCTCTTGTTATTTGCTAATACAGGCTAGGGTGCACAAGACCATATACAAATCTGTTACGGCGTCCTAGACCGCCACTGTAGTACACTGTAATACTAGATAAACAAGGGCTTCTTTGCAATACAGAAAAACTGAAAGTGTTATGCTGAACAAGTCTGTGACTGCCTGCACACAACAAGCCTAACACAGCCTAGACTAACAGCCTTTCTATCAGCCACAACGCAACAGCCCTTTTAAATAAGCATCTGCACTGTTATGTGCTACATGATTTGGTAGATAGAATTTTAGAAAATAAAAAATGATTGAAGAAGAGATAATGTAAGCGATAACACCTTATTATGTTAAAAGTATTTCTCCCTGAACTTGTTAAAAGAGAGAATATAAAAAAGGAAAAAAAGGGTAAGGCAAATAATAATATTATTCAAAGTGCAAAGAAATTTAATGTTGAAAATAACAATTGAACACAAAAGTAATAAAAAAAATATCTTTTAGTTATTTCTTACTTGCGTGTCTTCAGCAACATCATCAATGTCAAAGAAATCTTCTGCCGTGGGGCTTTTTAGTGAATAATCTGAAAAATAAAAAGACAATGTATCAAATGATTAACTTTAGGTTTATATTCATATACTTAGATTCAACAAATACATTATGGCAATACCGCCAGAACACCAGTTTACTAGCAAACTCAATAAAGGCTTAGAGAAAGTAGAACATCAAATAAAACTAACCTTTTTCCTCATCCTCTTTGCTAATCTGTTCCTCTTCAAGAACCTCGGACAGCATAGAACCGAGACCCAGTCTACTAAGAGACGAGAGCATCCGCTTGGAGTCATTATCCAAAAGACCGTCGTCTTCTAATTCACCTCGTTCGTCAATATTCCCAAACAAGAACCCGGTTAGGTCGACTCCGCGTCCTTGCTCCCCAGGATCGTCGCTGTCACACATTATCACTGTTGGTTTCGTTCTGTTCTAGATGTAGATGATTAGGATCATTACATTTGAGATTAAGAAACGTGAGAGAAATGAAAAAGAAAGAAATCAACAAATTTTTCTGCTGTATCCACCACCATCAATCACTAATTGGACTGATATTGATATGATTGAAAGCAATCAAAGGATTGATTGAATTGAAGCGCCTTATTAAAATCAAACACATTCTAGGCAGGCAAACGAACGTAGTCCATACAGGCAAATTTCAGTTTTATTTTTCATTCGAAGCAGGCAAACGAACGTAGTCCATACAGCCAAAATTCCTTTTTAATTCTCATTAAAAGCAGGCAAACGAACGTAGTCCATACAGACAAATTTCTGTTTTATTTTTCAATCTAAGCAGGCAAACGAACGTAGTCCATACAACAACATTTCCTTTTTATTTTTCATTCTAAGCAGACAAACGAACGTAGTCCATACAGCCATATTTTCAGTTGGCTCACCAGGTCTTGACTCATGACCGATCGGGCGGGCGTTCTTCTACATAATTGTTTTCAGATTATATTTTAAGCCCAAAGTTATAGTCAATCAAAAAACCGCAAATTCTTAATATTGTTTGATGGGGTGTGTGTCTCAGGAATCAAGGAGTTCATGAATGTATAACATAGAACATCGAGGGTCTTTCAGAGAATGGTTCCTTTAAACGCCAGCAGATGTCATTGAAATGGCCTGCGTACTTTTTAAAAGATTATTCAATCAGTTTAAAGTTATAATATTATTGTATTCTTTGCGGTGATGATGGTGAAGGATGTAGGCTAGGAAAACTTTTACAAAAAACCACGAAGACTTGATAACTGAGTAATAAATTACCAAAGACTTGGTTTTGCCTGCCCATGGCCAAACAAATATTAAATAGCATTTTGGATAACTTAAAAAAGACGTAAAGATGTTTTATAGGTATGTAATCTGCCGATAAAAATCCTACCTGAATTTCTTGACAAAATGCCATTGAAAAAAAATACCTTTGCTAAAATTCAGATTACAAAACGATTTTTTTTTAATTAAAGTATTGTATAACATTCTACTATAGTACGGTCGGTACTTTACTTACTTGAACATTTAAAAAAAAGTTCTCAAGGTGCCGATATAAAAAACTAAAAAGTGTATTATCAATAATATATCAATCAATATATATAAAACTCTTCCGTTACTGACTGACTGACTGACAGACAACGCAGAGCCGAAACTACTCGGCGTACAAAGCTGAAATTTGGCATGTAGGTTCCTTAGGGAGTGTAGGTGAGCACTAAGAAAGGATTTCCCGAAATTCCCACGGGAACGGGAAAAAACGGGAATTTTGTGTTTATGAGAAATCTGCGCGGGAAAAACCGCGCGGCAGCCTCTAGTCAATATATATAAAACTCTTCCGTTACTGACTGACTGACTGACTGACTGACTGACAGACAACGCAGAGCCGAAACTACTGGGTGTACAAAGCTGCAATTTGGCACGTAGGAGTGTAGGTGAGCACTAAAAAAGGATTTCCCGAAATTCCCACGGGAGCGGGAAGAAACGGGATTTTTGTGTTTATGAGAAATCTGCGCGGGAAATACCGCGGGGCAGCCTCTAGTCAATATATATAAAACTATTCCGTTACTGACTGACTGACTGACTGACTGACAGACAACGCAGAGCCGAAACTACTGGGCGTAGCGGGCTAAAATTTTGCATGTAGGTTCCTTAGGGAGTGTAGGTGAGCACTAAGAAAGGATTTCCCGAAATTCCCATGGGAACGGGAAAAAAATGTTTTTTTTGTGGTTATGAGAAATCTGCGCGAGTGAAACCGCGGGGCAGCCTCTATTTTAACTTATAGGGCTGAAATATTGGTAATGACCCTTATTTTGTCACCGCCTGAAATAGTCAATCTACATCAATTCGTAACCCTCTAAGTATAAATTTAGACAGTTTCGTGATATAAAAACCTATAACTATGTTACTATTAATATTATTTATGTAGAATACTCAATACTTACCAAATCTGAAGAATCGAACAATCGAACATTAGTAGGTAGATATTATATATCCGTAAAAGTTGAACAAACCTACAAACAGTCTCACAATGTTTTATTAATAATAAACCCTATAGATGTCCACTGCTGGACTCAGGCCTCCCCCAGAGTTCACCACAAGGACAATCCTTGTTGTGTTTGCAATTATCGCCACGCTTGGCAGGCGATTTGGCGATCGTAGGGTTATGTAAATGTTTCAACGAAGGACACTGTTGCCCGTCCTTCGGAAATTCCCTAACGATGCCAACGGGAGCAAATTATAGGGTGGTGGAAAGAAGTGCTTTTGCACAATGATGGAAGTTTGCCCTGTGGCGGCAGCATAGAAATGCTGCCGCCACAGGGCAAACACAATGATTCCCATTTATAGAAAAGTACCTATTTAGGCAAGATAGGAGGATTTCACTGATATTTTTAGCTGCACTAAAATTATTTAGGTCCAAAACATTCAAACATATTATAAAAATACTTCATTAGATTAAAGTATCTTGGTCTCGCTTACTGCTAACTTTGTTTAAATACCTAGTTAAACTCCACTATATTATTTCAATTCCTCTGTCTGAAATTTCTGAATAGTTATGTTTGCTAAGTAGACAGAACTGGGGAGGATTAAAGTTAGGGGTAAGTATACTTATTATCGTAGCCGCGTTTTGTGCCAACTCCGACTCAGGGTGCAAATTCGAGTTACGGAACCGTTTGCTCAACTTCCTCTGGGGCAGAAAGCTCTTTTACACTTTACGATCTTATGACAAAATATTTTTTTAGAATTGATTTAAAAGGTAAATTATTAAAATATGCTAGTTAATTCATTAGGGGAGAACAGTGGTGGACTAGGAGGCCGTAACAGATTTGTCTATGGTTTCGTCAGCCCTAGACTGTATTGCTAAAGAACAAGTGCAAGCCGGAAGTGTTACGCCGATCGTGTCCGCCACTGTACAAAATGATAAGATTTATATACTTTTTTTGTTAGTAGAATTCAGAAGGGTCTGCACCGGTAAAGCCACCTATTATACCTGTAAATATT
This sequence comes from Euspilapteryx auroguttella, assembly GCA_951802225.1. Taxonomy (NCBI): domain Eukaryota; kingdom Metazoa; phylum Arthropoda; class Insecta; order Lepidoptera; family Gracillariidae; genus Euspilapteryx; species Euspilapteryx auroguttella. The sequence goes on from OX637651.1 coordinate 6,353,168, forward strand.
GTAACGTTTTAGCTGAAAAAACGCATAGAAATTAGATAAGTACAGTAGCGGACACGATCGGCGTAACACTTCCGGTTTTTCTGTATTGCAAAATAGCTCTTGTTCTTTGGTAATACAGTCTAGGGTTGACGAAACCATAGACAAATCTGTTACGGCCTCCTAGTCCGCCACTGTACACTAGAGTGGACTGGTTTTTGTTTTTTTTTGTTTTAAATATTCATTCATAATTTATGTCTAACCTATTACTTACTAAGTTATGTTTGCCCGGCAAATATTCGAATTTTTCTCGCCGGTAAAAAAAAATAGAATTGGTAAAATTGGTCCAGGTGTTGTTGAGTTATGCGATTACCAACACATTTCACGATTCAATTTTATATTATAAATTATATACTCATCATAGATTTATTACTACTTCTTCTTATATTTATTAAGTACTTAATTAAACCTATTTACTGTTGTGTACTCTCATTTAAAAAAACATGACGTCTAAAAAACCTTGGCTCCTTGTAAAACAGTATTTGCACACGTCCCTAAAGGCCTCAGTTGGTCTGGAAAATGAAATAATTGCGTCGACTCGCTTACCGCAAGAGACAAAGGCCTGCGGACCGACTGTTTGCCTCCGCAATGATACCTACTGCAAAGCCAAACAGTGTATATTTGAGATGTTAAATGTAATAAAAAATGCTCACCCAGGGAATTTAAAACCGGGAGGACCTTTGAATATACTTATTTGGTAAAGGTCTGAGTCAAAAGTGAATCTGGCATATTTTTACCTACAACTAGAAACGTAATAAAATACCAACCTTTTTTTATTGGTTGTTCGAAAAAGGGTTGAATCGAAAAACCTACATATTACTAGGACAGACTACAACTTCCGTCCGATGCACGGAAGAAGCGGGAGCTAGCTCGTTTTAATAACCAGCATTTATCGAATCACGAACGCAAGCACCAACTGGCCTGGTAATTAAGAACTTCGCACTAGTAGGTAAGTAAGTAAATAGGTAAGCGAGAGCAATTTTAACGCTACAGTAGCCTCCGTATAGTCTGGTATAGTGTTTATTCGATAGCAAAGCGTGTTAATAAAGTTCTCGTACGAGCTGACCTGTCTCAAAGCTCATTACGTGCTAAGCCCCCCGTAGAGTCGGCTTAGACAAGGATTATTTGATTAGATTTAAAAAAAACTTGAGTTTTGGTAATCTTTTTGATTTTGTATGACTACATGTTAAATAATTGGCACAGGATCGAGTTACTTGGAGTCGGGACGGCGAGTCCCTTGTACAGCAGTGGGAATTAAAAGAGGATAGGTAAGGTAAAAATTACTACAATGTTTCCTGTGGAATTTGTTTTTTTTTACTATTTGACTATTGTATTATTTAGAGAAAAAAAATTAGGATAGAATCATCAATGGAAAAACTTTTTCTTTCCTGTGTAATTAAGCATTAAACTGTACTTACATGTAAGTATATACAAACTTAGAAAATAATTAATAAACCAAATGCGTTTTTTCTTTCTTTTTAATCTATGTTTTAACTAAAATCGCCAAGTGGTCCGAGCTGTAGGCTCTGCTTTGTTTTTATTTTCCCTCAGTTCATCGGAGATCAGGCGGCAAAGCGGCGAAGCAACAAAGTCCCTCGCTTTTAAGGATTATCTGCAAAACGTTGCATATTAATGTTACTTCCGCTTACTAACAGCTGGTTCAATTACGGAAAAAAGCTTTCTTGCTTGCCTTAGCCAAAATCTCTGCACATAATTTCCATATAAAGTACCTAAATTGGATTGTCAAGGTCTTTGTCATCCTTTCAAGGCAATTTCCTCTATCTATAAATAATCGTTTTAACTTTGACCTAGTTCCTATTCAAAGGTATGTATTTATCTAAAAGCTAATGCAAATACCCAGTCAGGAGCAGCCAAAAAGCCATCGTACCGCAGAAAGCCGTCAAATTGCTAAGCATCGCTCTTGACGTGAGATCTTGTCTGCCCCTTTAGGAAGCACCCGAGTGGATAACGCGCCGCTTGCTTGGTGTCGGGCGGATCTTGAGTTTATCCTATTTGCCATTTGGGAGTTCAGAGGGTACGTTTGATGAATCATAATTGTGTTTACTGTAATATTCCTTTTTTTAATTTGAGTAGGTTTGTCCCGCTGTTAGGTAGTAAGTAAAATGAAAAGTGGTGATCGATTATTTCACTGCTGTACAGTCTACAGTCTTATCTTGTTTAGTTTACCTTTTGCTATAAAATTTGTGATTTAAATCACAGCCTGCACACTAGTTACATGACTTTTAAGTTACCGTGTATGTTGCATCCGTATTTCGTCCCTAGGGGGGTCGGCTGCTATCCTTATTTCCATTTGTTGCATTATACGTCTTCTCATAAATGTACCTACTACATATTCCTTTCAAAAATGGCTTTTTCTTCCACGCACGCTAATCCAGTTTTTTTTTTTTAATCAAAATGACTGTGTTAAATTTCACACTAGGAATTGTAGGTCATAGGAATGGAAACTAACATTTCATGAATTTGGTCTTGAGTACAATCGCATGCAGAGAAATGTATAAAAAACTCAGTTCAATTTTGTTCCTATAACCTTATAGAAAAATAACCAAAAAAAAATCTGCCTATTGTGTAGGAACAAAATCTGTTCAGGGCAAGCTGCAAAACTAATTTCGTTTAAGCCGATTATAACTATTAGTAGCTATGTGCAGTTGGGCGCCCTCTCTAGATGAAGTGATGCGCGAAGCCTCAATAATACTTGAACTAACTACTTGTACAGTGGCGGTCTAGGAGGCCGCAACAGATTTGTCTATGGTTTCGTCAGCCCTAGATTGTATAACTAAAGAACAAGAGCTATTTTGCAATACAGAAAAACCGGAAGTGTTACGCCGACCGTGTCCGCTACTGTACTTGTACCCTGAAGTTATACCGATATGATGTATAGTGTGTAATTTGTACTTATCCACTATGTTTGGGTTTTATAAGTATAGGGTAGGGTTGCTATTTACTACCTAAAGTCAGAGAAATCAATCTTTATAACCTTTTATAACAATTACTAGCTATCCCGGCGAACTTCGTATTGAGCCTTACCATTTTTTATAGAAAATTAATACAAACTTCACCTCCTTTTTTCCCTGGACTATTACTATCATTTCAATACTAAAATCAGCTAAATCGGCCCGGCCGTTCTCGAGTTTTAGCGGGATTAAAGAACCACGATTTATTTTTAAATATATAAAACTAGAGGATGCCCCGCAGTTATTCCCGCGCAGATTTCTCATAAACACAAAATTCCCGTTTTTCCCGTTCCCGTGGGAATTTCGGGAAATCCTTTCTTAGTGCTGACCTACACTCCATAAGGAACCTACATGCAAAATTTAAGCCCGCTACGCCCAGTAGTTTCGGCTCTGCGTTGTCTGTCAGTCAGTCAGTCAGTCAGTCAGTCAGTCAGTCAGTCAGTCAGTCAGTCAGTCAGCCAGTCAGTCAGCCAGTCAGTCAGTCAGTCAGTAACGAAAGAGTTTTATATATATTGATTGTAAATCATAAATTTAGATACATTTATTTCAATAGTAGATAGGTAAGTAAGTACTTACGTAAATTTTGTAAATCCGTTTATGCAGACGAAATGGGAAGGTACTCCGTCGGTTAATAAAAGACGTTAAAACTCTTAACAGGGGCGTTAGTAGTAATTAACCTCACGTTAATTACTTCCGAATCGCGCCAAATGCGTTGGAGAGTCAAGGGGTATTAATTATATTGACTTTATACGGCAATTTGTTATACACCTTTTTATATGGCTCCTATTGTAATAGCCGATTGCAATATTTGCAATAAAGTTTCTGTCTATCTAATTACCATTATACATACATATTTAGGTAACATATAAACGACGAGTAGTTAGGGGCTAACTAGGAAGAACCTGTATCTAGGGTGCCCGAAACATATACACAGATGAACATTACACCCAGACCGGAAACAAACATCGATATTCATCATAACAATGTTCGCCCCGGGTTAGTGACAGGTTAAAAGGTAAGACCGTGAAATTTATTGAAGTTATTCCGAAGTTTACTGTAGGTACAATAGTTTAATATTTTCTGTGTTGTGATAATTGCATACTTAGAATGCGAGATTTTTATATAGGTAACTCCTGAATCGAAAACTACAAACAAGCATACAGTACCCGAACCATTTTCGAGAAAGTTTATTCAAAAAATATAATATTGGAAGTTGTTTTTTAGTATTGACAGTGCTCCTTAAAAAAAAAGTCAACAAACTCCTTTCTTTACTGTTCTTAACAGCTTTTTTCACTTATAGGAAAGGTGAACTTTACCTGCCCGACCCAAATCAACTGAACTTCAGAACTTGTAGAAAGGTCCTTTTACAACTAAGTATGTTAACATAGAGGTCCGCAGGCACAATAGCGGCAAATTTGGGACCTTCCCTAAAAGGTCACGCGGTTTTTATTCCTTTAAAAACGCATTTTGAATTCGGGATCAGCGTAGTTTGTCGAAAGTAGGCTACAAAAAGGGGAAAGCGTGATTTATTTGCGATTTATACTAGCTAAAAACTTTGTTCAAAAGTTAACTGTATTTGAAATCATCATCATCATCATCATTTCAGCCGTAGGACGTCCACTGCTGGACATAGGCCTCCCTCAAGGCTCTCCATCTGTACCGATCGCAGGTGGCCTGCATCCAGCGTGGACCCGCAGCCTTGCGCAGATCATCCGTCCATCTGGGCGGTGGACGTCCTACGCTGCGCTTGCCGATCCGTGGTCTCCACTCGAGAACTTTTCGGCCCCAGCGGCCATCTGTTCTGCGGGCTATATGACCTGCCCATTGCCACTTCAACGAGCTTATCCGCTTGGCTATGTCGGTGAAATACTTTATATTTATTTTTGATTACATATTTTTTTTATCTTACATACTTATTTAAGTTTAACATAAGCAAAGTATCTAAGTACTTACAGAAAACTTGGCAGATGCTCCCAAAACCCTACCTTCAGCTTCAGAGATTAGACAGCACCACTCCGGTCGTAACTGCGGCTATCTCCAACTAACAAACAGCAATATCCACTCATAAGCCGAAACTACACTTTAGTTTTAAGCCTAAGGGAAATTAATATGAGGATTTGAGGCGGTCCTACTACTCGCAACTGAAAAATGTTACCGAATAAAAACGGACACTTGAAACGAAATTTGGTATATGAAAAATAATAATGCAGTCTTAGTATCCAAACACGGAAATTTTTAATCGACTTAAAAAAAGGAGGTTATCAGTTTGACCTCTAAGTATGTTTGTGTGTATGTTTGTCCGCGTTATGTCGCGTTTGGCTTAACCGATTTTGATGAGGTTTCAAATAGGTATTTGTGACATTCAGGAGAAGGCTTTAGTAAGTACCTATTTTAACCAACTTCCAAAATGAGGAAGTGCTCAGTTGGTATGTGTCAATTAATTGAAGGCGGGTTCCTTTTTTTGTAAAAAATAAATTAATATATAGTAAGAGAGAAAGAGTAAGTCGCGTAAATTTATTGAGATTATTGCTATTGGTTCTCTGAAAATTGTGTTTTTTCCGAAAACTTGCTGATTTATCTAAAACTGTACTTGCTTGGGTTATTCCTTTCATAAGTGTACTTAATTGTATTATTTCGAAAGCATCCGCGAAAAGTAAACCACCCTAACACCGATAATTAAGCTAATTAATCAAAGCCTCAACAACTGTTTTACGTGTAGGTACTTAACCTACTAGGCGTCTTCGAGAAGTTCATGTTTGGTAAATATTAGGAGTGACTTAACATTTTGAGAAAACGGTTAAATTAAAGAGAAACTTTAATGTATCTCAACGTAGGTTAGTAAACAAGAAACATACTCAGGCACTTTTTTCATAAAAGGCGGTAAAGTACAAAGTGGATTTAGTTTTCTTGGAAACCCGTTATAAAGGAAATTTCGACAATAAAGGAAACGAAATGATAGCTTCATAAAATAAAATCAGCGATATGGCAAAGTTTAGTGTTCCACTGCACAGGTTTACTTTCAATTGGTGAACCAAAGTCAAATAAATATATTGTTGTAAGTAATAATTTTTATTGTATTTCTCGCACTAAACATAGGTACTTACTTATACTGTTAACCTGTATCCTATTGATTTAATATCATGTAGGTATCTAATAGGAAATAAGTTTAGGCCATTTGCAACTTCTATGGTCTTTCAGAAATCATCGCAGTGAAAATAATAAAAACAAATTAAAAAATTACTCGAAAACATTGAAGAAAGTTATTAGTTTAACCCAAAAATCACAAAATAATTTTTACATAAATACATCTGATAATAAATCCAAAGCCACATGGTCAGTAATTAATAAAACTAAATTAAACTATCCAAAAGAACCTATTGTGAAAATAAAAGAGGGAATTACCATAGTTACTGATCCGATAGACATATCTAACTTATTTAATAATTATTTTATTAATCTAGTAACTCCGAATTCAATTCTAAATGACACCTATAATAATAGTAATTATCAATGCAATTCTATTTTTATGTGTCCTACTAATCCTGAGGAAATTTTGAAAATAATTAAATCTCAAAAAAATAAGAATTCGATAGGTCCTGACGGTATCAGCATAAAAGTTATTAAATATGTTGCAGACTATATAGCCCTACCATTAAGCCATATTATAAATCTCTGTATAACTGAAGGAATATTTCCGGATAAGTTAAAAAACGCAAAAATAATTCCTTTATTTAAAAAAGATGAAAAAACTAATATGAAAAATTATAGACCCATAGCCTTACTTTCACCCTTCTCAAAAATAATAGAAAAGATTATATATAACAGAATTTATGAATATTTTACTAAAAACAACATTTTTGCTAATGAACAAAAAGGGTTTCAAAAAACTAAAACAATAAATATGGCAATATATGATCTTCTGCATCCAATTTTAAGTAATGTGGATCAGAGAAATGATATCTGCGCTTTATTTATGGACCTAACTAAAGCATTTGATTTTGTAAAACACTCAACTCTTCTTAATAAAATTAAAAGCTATGGTATCAGAGGCAACTCCTTCAAACTTTTAGAATCATATTTAACTAATAGAAAACAATATGTTGCTATATCAGGTATTGATTTAGCAACAACAACTGAAAATGAATACTGTTCTGATATTAAAAATGTAATTAGTGGCGTTCCTCAAGGAAGTGTGCTAGGGCCGCTTCTATTCCTTATATATATAAATGATTTGCCTTTAAATGTAAAGTATCCAACAGTTTTATTTGCTGACGATACAACAGTTATCTTTAAATGTTATAGTAAGAATAGTTATGAAAATGAAATCAACAGTACTCTTCAATCTATCATTGAATGGATGGAGAAAAACAACCTTAATGCAAATCTCGATAAAACCAAAATAATGCACTTTGCGCAGAGAAAAGCCAAACCAATACTTAATATAAAATTTGACAATAAAAATATCTTAGCAGTCAATAGCACTAAATTTTTAGGATTATATTTAGATGATGATTTATCATGGAAAACCCAATGCAAAGAATTATGTAAAAAAATAAGTAGAAACTCCTACGCTCTGCATCAATTGCAAAAAATTGCCAATTCTGAAACAGTTATTACAGCTTACCATGGTTTAATTGCTTCTTTCTTGCGTTATGGTATAATTTTTTGGGGTTATTCTGTTGATAAAGAAATTGTATTTAAACATCAAAAGCGTTGTATTCGTTATATGTTTAATAAAAGTCAGACAGACAGTTGTAAACCTTTATTTAGGAAATACGAAATTTTGACGCTTCCTTGTCTGTACATTTATGAAGTATTAATTTTTGTCAAAACGAATCAAACTTTATTTCCTAGTAATTCATTAAAATCTGTAAACGTAAAATTAAGAAACAAGCATAACCTATGTATACAACAGTCTAACACTACTTTATTACATAATAGTTTAATTTGCCTTGCACCTCAAATTTTCAACAAACTACCTGAACCATTCCAGAATTTAAATTTAACTAAATTCAAACAAAAAATACACAAACTACTTGTAAGTAAATGTTATTATAATTTAAGTGAGTTTTTGACTGATAAGAACATTTCTATATAGAGAGAGATTTTTTTGAAGAAGTTTTTGTTGGTTTATATAAAAAATATATATTTCATTTGTTAAGTAATTACCACTAAATATTAAATATTTGTCGGTTCCTACAGTTACCATTATCACATAAATATTTTAAAATGTTAATATTTTTAAGTTTTCTAAAAATTTGTATGCCTGAAAATGGCCTAACACAGTGATTCTAAATAATTATTACTCTACCACCTGTAACTTTTACCTGTGTTAACAAATAAAGTTTTCTATTTCTATTTCTATTTCTATGCAAACTTCCGTTAAAACATTATAGTAATAGTGTAACCGAAATCTGAACATCTCAGTGGGAATGAGAAAAAATTGCTGACCTATTTTTTACTAGATCTGGAATGACTTGAAATATAACCATAATTTTGTATTTGCATTTGCCCAAAGCCTTAGAATTTTAATATATCTTGAGCTGTTGTTGCCGAGGGCGCTGGCACTAACGCTAGCCATATGACATGACCGATGTGAAACAATACAATATGCGTCTCACGTCCGCCCTTTTAGCCTTCCTAACGCGTTTTGCAACGTTTTTATAGCTGTTAGTGGACGTAAATTAAGCTATTACTAGTGTTGTGCTTCTCACAAAATTAATCTTCGTTTCGATATAATCTCAAATCGGCATGAAGGAAATTGTAATAAATTCTTCTCGTGCGTTCGTTACCAGTAAAAAAAATATAAATGAAATTCTGTTTTTTTTTTTATTTAAATTCTCTATGAGGCATTTCGGACACGCGGTTCTCTAGTTACGGGGACTGAGTGCAAAGCTTTGTTTTTTTATTTCGTTTCTTTTTTTTTTTTTCAAAACTTTCAAGTTTTTACTTAAGGATATAAGGACGTTTTATGGAGAACTAAAGAAAACACAAATCTGTGATTTTAAAACTCGATATTCCCACTCTTGGCAGCACTAACAAGCTAGCCGCAAACGGCCCAGCAGCTTACAGGGTGATGTATGGCCGGCAACAATCGTTCGCCGCCAGTTTGTCACTGATGCAGTTAGGCAATTACGAGTGAATCGAGTGAACCTTTTAGGTATTAAATAGTTAGACGTTTCTATTATTTTTCTAAAATAGCTCGATATACGTAACTTAAAATATAGATTTAGTAATTAACTAGTTGACCCGGCGAACTTCATACCATCTTACCTAATACTATGTTTTGCATGAATTATACATATAAACTTTCTTCTTGAATTACTCGATCCTTTAAAAAAAACGCATCAAAATCCATTGCATAGTTTAAAAGATGTAAGCATACAGGACCGACGCGGGAAAAGACTTTATTTTATACTATGTATTGATACATTTCAGAGCTCTTAACAAGATACAATGTGTATCTAGGGCGCCCAAAACTAATACAAAGACTGTTTACAGATCCAGGTAACAAACATCCATGTCCATCAATGTTCGTCACCGACGGAATTTGAAGTCAACATCACTGATAACTGTACCACGGAATCGGTCAAAAAATAATTAAACTAAAATTATATTTTTCAATAGAAATTTCAATACAACCAAAAGTAAGTTAACGTAAAATAAAAGTTTATTTAATCATACATATCCTACAACCGTCACAAGCTAAGGTCACAATTTAATAACCCCAATAAAAACTTTCTACGTGAGAAACAGTGATTTAAACATGTATAATAATAATAATTTAAACTCAAACAACAAATCTTCCGGCATCAAAACTCGGGCTGGAATTTCAAAAGTTAGATGTCAATAAAAACAAATGTCAGTCGGCGAAGTCGTTTGAAACAAGTAACCTCGTTACATTTCACCATGCCGCCAGTCTGCTTTATGAGAAAACTTGAACACACTCTGTAGCTTTAGCGCGTAACTTAATTTCAGACATTTGATCAGACTACGCGGAATCGTAGCTCTTAGCTTAGCAGCTACGACGTAGCCGCTACGAAAAATGTAGTAAGCTTTTGTAAGTTGCATTCCGACTAATAAAAACTTATTATAAATTAGAAATGAAGTAAGATGTTTAAGTTTCAAAATGTTTATGATTATAACATCTAAAATGAATGAAACTCCTACCAAATAAAACCGGCGATAACAACCGCTCATTGATTTATATCAGATGTTAAATTGTCAATGATGCCTATAAGATGGGCAACATTAAATAATTATTTATATTAGATACAATCTAAGTACTTCGTTACTATCAAAACATTTAAAAAAAAAAACACAATTTTAATAAGAAATATTTAATTTCATAAAGATACTTAATTCATATCTGTGTGATAAAGTATGAAGTCATAATACAACTTACTAATAAAAATAAAAATTTAGAACGAAAGTTACTGTAATACATATATAAAACTACGTACGTATGTAAAGGTATGTTTTGCTTGTCTATTTAATCAATTACGTGAAACTTTGCGTATGGGATGGTAAGGATGGTTCATTCCACTCAAATCGGGCGGGTTGGCAACAAAACCCTTGAGCTCATCCACGCAGGCTTTCGATATCTTCCACATTTCGGGTTGCTCCTGCTTGAAGTTATTGTACCATTTGAATACCTGAAATTATTATTTCTTAATTTACACTTGAACAGCTCTTCTAGGTTCAAATCCCTTTTCACCCAGCAAAAAAGTTTTCTAGCTAATCACTTTTTCACCCAGTGAAAAGTCTGATTAAAATGTTACCTTTTCATACTTCGAGAAGTCAAAGTCAATGACCTCTAGATTCATTGTCGCATTAAACAGTTGAAAATCGGCAATAGTCAAATGGTCGGCCGCGGCATATTTAGTTCCGAGGCGCTCCAAGTATGTATTAAAAACAGCTAAGGCCATGTGAACTTTCTTAAGACCCATTGGTGTACGTTGGTAGTCGAAAAATATTGGTGCCAACTGTAATAAAAAAAAATATCTATGACAAATTTATGTATAGGATGTATTAGATACCGTAAAAACAATTGTTAAATACTTTGAAGATATTTTTTTTAAGAAAAGTGCCGTAAGAAAACGTAAAGAATTATTAATTTTGTTAGCCAGGCTTCAACTACATACATATACTACTGGTACCGAGACCATGTGTAGTAATTTATAATAGATCTAGTTGATGATTAAATCACACTTACGGTATGCATCAATATGCTAGGGTAGTAGGTAGACAGATTGAAACACAGGCGGTGGTTGACTAAAGCCCTGGAATAATTAAAACACAGTTAGGTACGCTGTTAGAGAAGTTACTAAACTTATTACGTATGTAGGTATTACATTGTGAAGTGACAAAGTGGTTCTAACTGTAACTATAATAGGTATTTTGTATATTTATTCATACGACGTATAGTACTTTACATGAACATTAAAATCATATCTTTGTCATAGATAGTTTTCAGTTTTATTTTCAGTGGCATCGCATTGTGAAAGGGAGTAGAATCATTTGACAGAGTAGGGATCGTTTGGGGGCGTCTCCAGGCGACCATTGTCAAAAGACAAGGCCAACATTTGTTTGCCTGAGCCGCTTGGTGAACCTGAACGACCTCGCCTCTCGCAGTTAGGATACTTTACAGAAGAATCAGATTAAATAGTCTAATTGACTTTCAATAAGTGATATCTTTTCTTTTCAAAGTGCTTTCTTATTTTGCTTGTTATTAAAAATACCCTCCACATATATTATTAAAACCTTGTTTTTGGGTCGGTTGGATATAGTGTAGTGCCTGGCTTGTATTTGTCGCAAATGTACTGAAGGATGGCATTGCTCTCACTCAAGTAGAAGCCGTCATCGTCTATTACTGGAATCTCTCTTTGTGGGTTCATCTGAAAATATATTAATATTGAAAATTCACATTTTGTATAGAAACTAGGTCAAAACCTAGATGACAACGATGTTACATTGATTGATTAAGGTATTTTCCAGCTCGCAGCCGATTTTTAGGCAACAAATTAATCACCAGCCTGTATCTACTACATTTGAATAAACAAATGGGAAACTGTTTTTGGGTAATAATTTATAGATTCCTGTATTCATAGTCGAAAATAAGATAAAAAAAATATATAATACAGAATAATAACTTATTTTAAAAAGGCTTATAACAAACTAGAGGCTGCCCCGCGGTCTCACCCGCGCAGACACAAAAATCCCGTTTTTTCCCGTTCCCGTGGGAATTTCGGGAAATCTTAGTGCTCACCTACACTCTCCAAGGATACCACGTGCCAATTTTCAGCTTTCTACGCCCAGTAGTTTCGGCTCTGCGTTGTCTGTCAGTCAGTCAGTCAGTCAGTAACGGAAGAGTTTTATATATATTGATTGTAAGAGTATTTTTTTTGCATGTACGAGTATAAAATATTACAGTTCACTAACCTTTTCATACTCCGGTGTAAGATGCTCCCCCTTCACAAAGTTAACATCAATGAGCTCGGCGGGCACCTTCAGGAATGCAAGCGTCTGCTTGACAGACATCGACGGAGGGCCATCCGACACCACGTATGCTTTCAGTGGCATTTTTCTGTAAATAATATTAATAATAATGACATTTATTCGTAGGCTTGTTTTTTTGTATTCGTTTTTAAAATTTATCTAAGTACAAGATACAGCCAAAGGCTAGTTTGATTAAAATATTTGACATACATCAAAATCGTAATCGATCTAACATCAAAATCGTAATCGATCTAACAGACATCCAAAAACGACCAGTCTGTACACAGTACGTGATAAATAGAACGAGTATTTCTTGAATCTTGTTGTTATGATAATGGTCATGCCTATGCATTTTGTAAATAACTAGTATTATGCGTAATACAAAATAAATTTAAAACAAATGAATTCAATACGGTAGACGCTCATTCGAATGACTGATTCATGTAATAGCTACTGCAGCTAGAGATTTACAAGTAGGCATAATGTTTACAAACCTAAAACTAAAGTTATCTTACCAAAACACAAAAAATAAACAGCTGAACAACACAAACGTTCGAGACTAACAAGATAACAACCGGTACTAGTTATTGCGTCGACCGACACACAAAGACTCAATGCCATACGCCATGCCGTTCCCTTTCACTAGGCCTAGCATAGTCTGGCGAGGCGGAGCGAAGATACTGCGAAGATAACAATTTTATCTCGTCTCTTACTTCTTTAAATTTTGGCATAGGGTTGTGGAGAAGTGGCATGCTGTTTTTCACAGAAGCTTATATATCGATTGAAAAACTGCTTAGGCTTATAACTATTTGCTTATTTTGAGACAGTTTGAACTATTTGCTATAGAATTTAGAATGCAGTTTAAATTGTTGTCAGATGTGAGCAGGGCCTAAGTCACAGTATTTATTTTTATTAATTTTGGTAGTACTATTTAGAACTTGTACATTTTACATTATTAAATTGACTATACTAATCATTCAAGATTCAACGCAGTTTTCAAGGGCGTGGTTATTTTTAAAAGTCAGCCTAGCTATGTAAACCAGGAATTTCGTTTCCACTATGAATTTTAATTTGGTATAATTTAAGTGGTTTATTATTTGAAAAAATTGTTATTAAAAAATTTAAATGAAAAAAAATATGGAAATTTATACAGACAAACTTACCATAATAAGACGAATTTAAATAATAAATAAAAACAAAAACGCTGTAGATTTATTTATTGGCATCAAATTTGAGGAAAAAGAAACATTAAAGCATCTAAAAATTGTTATTGCATTCAAAAAAACAGAGACAACTCTTGTTCAGCTCAACTTAATTTGATCAAAAGCACTATTCAATTTTGTTTCACGTAGCACTCACTGGGGTGCTGCAAAATTTCGGCTGTCTGTCAGGGATAGTTTTTGTTGCGGTCAAAATTTCATATTTTTTCCCTAAAATCATTTTATTTCTATAATGTCAACCTAATTTATCTTACATTTTATGTTTCGTATTGTACTGAACATGTTGATCTATTGTGTTTTTAAGCTCAATAAATATAATTTGTAAAACAACGATAAGAAAAAAAAACGTTCATGTTTTAGGGGATTTAGGTGTTTTGTTTTTAAGTACGAGTAATATTATCACATATGAAAAAACATACCCCATTTGTTATATTGTCCATTCGCCTGTCGAGTGTCCTACATTCTCAAGTATGCGATAGTCAAAAAAGTTCGACAACCCTCGGACACGGACACAAAAAAGGTAAATAACGAGAGGGAGAAAAAACTACAATCAAATTGTGCCGCCGACGAGATGTGCTCTGAAAACTGAACGAGTGTTATTGATTGATTTAAAACGATGTTACATTTTTGTAGATAGGTACCGTTCTGACCATAAAATAATTGATTAAATATTATCGTCTTTAAGAGCCCGTCAAGTTGCGCCGCTCTCGAAAAAAGGTAGGTATATATTTTTTTAAATTAATTAATTTCCTATATAAACACATATATACCTAGCTTACAAACTAGTTTTCGTCAGCGGCTATTACAGTGTACCTAGTATATAAATTTTGTATGGAAATACAAATAAAATAAAATAAAATTATTCCGCATTTTTTTTTAATTTTCTGATTCTAACCAGAATTAACCGTTCGTCATTCCGTCATCTGACGGAATACAAGCTCAAAATTAATATTGTGTTCGGCAGGTTTCATATTCTGATTAAAAAAGAAAAATAAGGTATTATAGCTGCAAAAATATTTAATGTTAAAACAAGCGTATCTAGGATAATTTAGTCGAAGAAATCAAACTCATCTGACGGATTCAGTCGGAACGATGCTCGACGCTTTAAAATCTCACTATTCAATTTCACTTGTCCTCGAGATTAATTGGTTTAAATCTTCATTTAATGACATTTTACTTAAAATTCAATACCAATTTTATTTATTTTAACTTTCAACATATATTACAACGTCCTAAAAAACTCTCATATTCTAAGGTAGGTAGAGAACTAAGAAGCTTATCGGAAAAACTGAAAATGCTGAAATCAGAGGGCTTGTTATTTCTTTGAAAGCTTTGTCCCCGTCCCGTAAACAGGTTTTTTTTTGCAATCAGGTAACGATGTAAAGCTCTATATTATATTCGTTCATCCACGGGCACGTTAAACCGTCGATCTTGGTATTTATATATAGGTATGTGAAGTTTTACCTAGCGATTGAAGTCGTCAAGTCGTAACTAAGTAGGAACTTTTTCACGAAGAGACCCGTGCTATACAGCGAGAGTGAGACGTGTCAGTGTTATTTATGAGTAATAATAGCTATTGTAATACTGAAATTATATGTATAGTAAAACTTAAACTGATTCTTGATATTTACAAGAAACATTAAAATCATACAGTAAAAACTTTAAGAGAAAAGAAGTACGTAAGTACTTTTAAATATGCCAGCCGACAGCCTGTAGGTGTGGTAAGTAATAGAAATAAAGCATATGCGCTCTAAAAGCTAAAAGATTTATGTCTGCTTATTATTGCGAAAGTTTCTCTAACTTTTCCGCGTTTCCTCTGCAAGTTTAAATTAAAATCACCTTCTTACTTTAAAGTTTTTTATTTATTATTAGAATAAAAATGTATGAAATAAAAATATAGTCTTGCAGTGTTTGTTTAGGCACACCTCGGACACTTCATAGAAAAACACCCAAAACTCGTGTACGTGCATGCGTATCATGTGCTTGTGTGTGTGAGATAAGACGTGCGACGCTTCTTTATTTGTACCCAGAGAGCAGTCTTCCTTGTTTGGACCATATTAGTAGGTACTAAGCGTTAACTGAAAGCCTGAAAGGTAACGAGAGCCGGGGAGCCGTACTTGCTGAGGGAGGCAGGGAGTGGCCATACTGTATGTAGTATTTATTATACTGTGGTTTAGGTTCCCTGGCTTGGCTTGTTTTTATACTAAGTTCACGAATCATTAATTTCACTTCGTTAACTCTTTGCATACTGATTTTTATACTTATGGAAATAAAACTTTTCTTTTTGCTTTAATTTCTCACATAAATTTGTGTAACCAAACATTATCATATCCAGGACGAAAAATATGCTTAGAATAAATTTGCTTATATTAATTAATATTTAAATGAGGATGATTTATAAGTATGAAATCGGTTGTAGACTCTTATGTAGTCTTCAATACTAATGGTTACGTGTTATTTGCATTCGGATCAATACATAGCCTAATCCTGAATTATGGAATAATAACATAGGTAGCAAATAGCTTTCGCAGGGAATCCTATATGGACGTGATCTCAGCTTTTACTATTTATTTATTTGGATTTTATGTAGCAAAGGAATATTTCAAAGATGGACAGGAAGGGGCCTATTCACGTTTAGGTATGTGTACTTTTGTGAGATTGGGTACATGGACTGTATTTTTAGCATCTTACACATAAATTAAGAAAAAGTCATCTAAGGAATCTACTTAAGAGCTACTATAAGAGCCCTGGTATAATTTAATTATAATTATTAAAAATATAATACCAATATCTAACACACACACACAGACAAAACTCACGCACACTCAATAACCACACAATATTACTATTTTGTGCATGTATTATACTTATAAACCTCTCTCTTGAATCACTCTGTCTATTATAGAAAGGGTATCATTTAAGCTATCACCAATTTAATTAGTTTTGTGTTTCTTAAATAATAGGGTTTGTCCTCAAAATAGTAGATCTGTCACCAAAATGTAGTCACCAAACAATGCAAAATCAGTTCCACAATAAATCACCTAAAATCCTGAGATATAAGGTCTAGTACCAAATAAATGTTTTTGTATGTATTATAATAGGTGTGTCCTAATAAGTATTTAAGCAAACTAATTTAAAGAGATCACCAATAAATCATATTATGTTACTAGAAAATTGCATTAAGTGCAAATAAAAAATTAGGGTTGTCATCATCGTTTCAACCAAAAGATTCTGCTACTTAACTAGACTCCCAGGGTTCTAAATTTCCACTGGTAGTATAAATTATATTTAAATAAAAAATTTAGCAGAGTAGTAAATAAAACAATTAAAGTCAAAATAATCAATATATATTGTTTAAAATAATTACCACTGAACAATCAGCGCTGGTTTAAAATAGCTGGCTTATGGCTAGCAGAATAGTGACAGATCTACCATTCTGAGCACAGAGCTATTATTTAAGTAACAAAACTGTTATTATAAGAACGAGGTTTATATTCATGTAATGCAATATAATTTTATTGGTTATCAATCTCTTATTTTACACATATATTAACATTAATTTGATAATTCATACCTGGGAACAAGTTTTGTTTATCTGAGAACGAAAATATTTCGTGGCGATAGATCTATTTATTAGGTGATACAACTTGATGACAAATATAAATTTTGGTGATAGAAAATATAGTTCCCTTATAGAAAACCGCATCAAAATCCGTTGCATACTTTTAAAAATATAAGCATACAAAGGGACAGACGCGGGAAGCGACTTTGTTTTATACTATGTATATATATACATATATTGATGATGAATATTTTGGTATTATGTTTAGTTTTAGTTACTTAATTTAATCTTTAAAGTGTCATCTGAAAACCAGCGCTGGGAGAAAGGCACCCAGCATTCGCTGAGATGGCACCTTTTCTTTCTCTTTAGTAGTTTAGAATACTTATTTAAAAAATTAAAATGTAAACAACTTTTTTTTAAATATATTTTGTATTAGTAATTTGTTTTTTTGTCCTATTAACATATTTTTTTAACTAGGTTGTATAAGACTCGTTATTTATTACTGTACTGTAAATTGCTGTACGGTCTTTATATTTTCGAGGTATTTTAATGAACATTAAATAAATAGATACATTCATACAGAGCTTCAAACCGCAACTTTGCGTACTTATATTGTACTTACATGTATTGGAATTAGGTTCTAGGACAGGTGCCACACATCTGCTGACTTTGTTGAGGTTTCTGCAATATATTTACTTTCTGAATGTATCAAATTTTGTATCGAGCAAGAAAGAGACATCTATACATAATAACGATAACACCTATAATCGTTTCAGTTTTAATTAAAGTTGGTTTAAATATATTGGTTAACTATAGAACAAATATGTTCAATCTATGGTAAAATGAAAAACAATCTCAACTAGAACTATTTTAAGCGCCTTTGCTAAATTGCTAATAGTTCCCAGCTATCGTCGTTGGAAGCGAGGCGAGACCGTTAATAACTTCTCGGAGCCTTCTGCATCTGGGGATTTTATCTGATTGTCTTTTGTTTCAAGAACACAATACAATTTTACACACATTGCATCCCTTTTTTACCTATGGGACGAACAAAGACGTAAAACTCTGCGTTTGAAGTTAAAGTTGGTTGAATACAATACACAATGGCGTTAAATAACGCAAGTTTCAATTGGTCTAATGATATGTTGCAGTTACGTGCTAAGAGCTTACTCGAGCAATGAGAGGTTATAGCTGGAAACTCTTGCTATACTGTGGTTTGTTTGTAATTTAAAAGAGGGTTGAGATTTGAAAAAAAATCTAGCATTATAGTGCATGTTTTTAAAATGATTGTGGTTAACTGAAGTGATCTTAGCTTCTGATGGTGTTCATTTATATCATGGTAATAATTTGTATTCATACAAAGTACTAACAGAAACATCAAAAACTAATGCCTGCCTTTAGATTTTTTTAATAGAATATATGCTACGGTGACCTTATCGCTTAAAGGAATATATGTTAGTAATTGTAGAGTTCATTTATTTAACCATAACCAAGTGAAATCGTGAGCAGATTACGACAATTACAGACCAATCAGCCTAACATCCCACCTGTATAAGGCATTTATTAAGGTGATCGAGCGTCGCATATCTGCTCTTCTCGATCAAGCGCAGCCCCCTGAGCAGGCCGGGTTTCGCCCAGGAATGTCAACCACCGACCACCTTCACGCCCTTAATCAAGTTATAGAAAAATATCAGGAATACCATCTCCCATTGTACATAGCTTTTGTTGATTATTTCAAGGCATTTGACAGTTTAACGCATAATTCAATTTTTACAGAACTCAGACACCAAAACATTCACGAATTTTACATAAACCTTTTAAAAATTATATATAGCAATAGTACCGCCGCTATAAAATTGCAGTCATCAGGACTACCTTTTCAATAGGAAGGGGCGTGAAGCAGGGTGATCCCCTTTCTCCCAAATTATTTACAGCAACGTTGGAGGAAGTGTTCCAAAAGCTGGCTCTGGAATGGGAGGACAGAGGCATTGTCGTCGGTGAATCGAGGCTTACGAACCTCCGCTTTGCCGACGACATTGTCCTTTTTTCAAATTCCGCTTCCGAGCTACAGTCTATGCTAGAACAGCTCAGCCAGGCGAGCCTCGAGGTTGGACTGAGGATGAATATGTCAAAGACCAAAGTCATGACAAATAGCAATGAGCATACAGTAGACGTGGATGGCGCGAGGATTGCATATGTCCAGGAATACATCTATCTTGGCCAAATAGTCTCCTTCCAGGCTCGACAGGAAAAAGAAGTCGAAAGACGCGTCGAAAATGCCTGGAGGAGCTATTGGTCAATGAAAGAGCTCATGAAGGGAGACCTTCTTCTGAGTCTCAAACGCAAACTCATGGACATGTGCATTCTCCCCATCCTTACCTACGGAGCTCAGACTTGGTCTTTGACGGACATCCAAAAGGCCAGACTCGAGGTTTGCCAGAGAAACATAGAGCGCATCATCCTAGGCGTTCGATTAGTGGACAGAGTCCGTAACACCGAACTGCGCTCCAGGACTCAAATTCTGGACGTAGCTCGGAAGGCGGCAGAGCTCAAGTGGGACTGGGCCGGCCACGTAGCCCGCATGCATCCGGATCGTTGGGCCAAACGGACCACCGAATGGTTCCCAAGGGATGGCAAGAGGCTGCGTGGTCGACCTAGGAAGCGGTGCAGCGATGAGCTGGGAGCCCACACCAAGACCTGGTGGGAATGTGCCCAGGATCGGGAAAAGTGGAGAAAGGGGAAAGAGGCCTTTGCCCAGCAGTGGGACACTACAGGCTACAAATAATAACAATAAAGTGAAATCGTATACTTACGAATAAAAAAATCTGTTGGTCGGCTTAGAGTTTCCAGCTTCCAGCGCTAGTTTTTCCCGTAATATTAAAAATACCAGAAACTTTATCTTCCTACAAAGGCGGACCGCACTGTTTTCATTCCGTTGTTTGGACGTGAACCTACTTGCGCCCTAAATTATTCTGACCATGCAGAAAGAGGCGGCTTTTTGCTATGTACTTAGACGTTTTAATTATTTTTTTTGAAAATATTCTATAGCCTTATGTTCATCAGGAATAATTTATGTTTCTTATTCTAATTCTGAGCCTATTCGATTCAAAAATACAATCAAATTGTTCTTCTTCTTAATGTTACTTCGCATAAGTTGTTAATTACTTACTTGAGTGAGTAATCTACTTATCTACTTATTTTTACTATAGAAAGTATAAAGTAAAGTTACCCTCACCCTCACCGAGGCCTTATCCTTTAATAATACAGAATATCATAAGCTCTAGTTTAATCTGAAAGGTCTAGCCTACTAGTCCCCGAAAACTTGCTCGATTACCCAGATTAACTTGCAACTTTGCACCATTTTCAAAGTTGCCCGACTATTTGGGACTATGCGAATCTTTAATTACTTTAGAGTTCATGTATTAGATTCAAAAATTTGACATTTAATTTAATATAATAAAAATAACTTATTAAGTTATGTTATGGTGATCAATCTCAGCACACTTATGCTGTATGTAGAAACTGGTACTTAGTACTAATTTAAAAAGTAATACCTTAAGAAGGTAATTATAAAAAATATGTACAAGAAAGGCTTAAAGAATATTTGTTCCAATTGTCTCTATTCATCCTCAAAACGTAGCACCCTGCAGTCGTGTACTACCATCCATCACCCGCCTAAACCAATGTACTTAATGCGGTAGAGTTATAAATTAGTCCAAATTGAGACGGTTACCAGCGGCCAGGTGACATAATTCAATTAGATTGCTAGCCATTTGTTAGGTGGGAGCGCAGAATTCATGACAAAGACTTTAAGTGCAGAATGTTTACATCATCCTATCTCTAAAAAGTACCTACTAAAACTTGGAAAGTATCAGTTAACAGTAGATGTCGTGAATATCGTCCGTCAGCAAAATTACGTTTTCTAAAGCATTGTGCTGCATAGACAACCAATCAACACTGGGCTGTTATGATAATTGGTATATTATTTACTAATTATGTATCAGTATATTGATACCTACCTACCTATAACTGAAATTATTATGGCTAATATTATTATGGCCGTAAAACAATACGTTTGCAAAAAACAATTTATGATCGTTATCGACTGGCAGGTATTAGTTGCCCATCCAACAAACTTTACGTGTGTGATCTATACAATATAAATGTGCACAAATATAAATGCTAATTGATACCAATGACAACTTCCGTAGGCATTAATACTTATTTTAGAGTTAAAGTGACACGGGCCAGAAGCAGGTTGCGTCCTGAGTTATGCGGTGTGGCATGCAGTAGCCGAGCGCAGTGCTGATGTATGTCGCAGCGGGTGATGTAGGTGTTTGAATATACGCGGTTATTGGCACTCTGTTTGAGTTGAATCCGTATACCCAGATAAATTCTGTCAGGTTATAGTCGTTTCTTACTGATTGCCATATGTGGTAGCGGCATAGAATTCCACCACCCCATCTCATTCCATGGGTGTCGTATAAAGCGACTAAGGGAACTCCCAAAGGACGGGATTCAGCGACCTCCAATGATAATTGAAGAGCCATACTGTGATCGTCAACCCGCCTTCCAAACGTGGCATATCTGCCCTTATAAATAGGGACTTGTGGCAATTCTTGCGGGGGGAGCTCTATGTTCGACTGATAAAACTTTAAATACATACTAGATATATTTTGAATGTTTCGTTGCTTTTAGCAATAATAAAGAAATCCGCTATGCTTTTGCTATGCATTTTTCATACTATGAGTTTTTCTTCACCTAAGCTGCGGGCACACTTTGTTAAAATATTAAATACAACACGAACAATAAATACACTTGATGTTACTCTGCTAACGAGACTCGTGCACTTAAGAAATTATTTACTGTAACTAAACTAACTAACTAACTAGTCATATTGTTAACTGTTTCAGGGTAAGGAAAAGTTTTTGAAATTCACAAAAGATACTTCGAAAAGCGTACTGTAAACTCTACCTTATAAAATGTTAGTTGTTAGAAACATAAGAAAAGGAAAAGAAAGCCCAATAATAAATCAACGTATTACAAAGTTGCTTACATAAAATAATGATAAATCAGTCCTTCGTACCGCGATCCAGCCGCGGCACACCGAGTTTTTTTTTCCAAACGTATACGAAACCTATTTCTGATCACGTCTCTAATAAAAGTTGTGGTCCAACATCTGCCCCGGTAAAAATAAAAAATATGCATGAACGATACATACAATAAATTATGACTAATATTTTTTAAATTATATTTACTAAAGGAATCTTAGTATTTTAAAGATTAAAACAAAAGAAAAGAAGGTATATTTACTTATTTAATTAAAATAAACTTTAGTGTAGGTAAACTCTACCAAATAAAAGGTCGGGCGAAGCTGCTACACTCGCCAATATAATATATTAATTATTAGTAAGTTAAATGAATCAGAAACCAGCAGCTGTAGTCCAGGGCTCTTGATCCGAAGCGATGGTGGATGGTAGCGATAAATGATCGGATTTTATTCCAGACTCGATCCCAGCTTTGCATTTAAATCAGGATCACAGTATTCACGCATTCACCGAACTATCCAAATTGCCGGGAAAAAAAGAATTATTAATAATGCAACGTTTTTGTTTTCACAATTTTGTGTTAAGAAAAAGTTAATCGAAAAATTATTTATATTCATTTATGACCTTTCCTAAACTATACACCTACAAAATTAAGAAGACAAACAATCTTCTCAAAAACAAAGGCGCCTAAAGTGGTACCCTGTTTTGTTTCGTAGGAAACTCAATCTTGAATCTTGATGAGTCAGTCAGCTTCTCCTTGCTTCGAAGAGCCACATTTCATTTGTTTTAAATACTCAGGTGTTATTCTTTTATCAGATGTATTTCGTATTTTATTTGATACCGTTTCCTTTTTATTTAACTACTACTTATACACGGGAAAATAGCCTGTAATTTGTTGCACTGATTCCAGCTTGATGTAGTGCTGTAGGTAATCTGAAACACTTTAAGAAGCACTATAAGGCTTTTTTCTTTTAATTAAAAGGTGAGGCCTTGTCTACGTAACCTGTTTCACTCCAATCGTGCACACGATTTCCTTAAGGCTTGGTGGTTCAAAAATTTGTGTTTTTGAGATTTTTTTAAACAATCTGAGACATACAAAATTGATGTCTTCATTCTGAAAAAAATATATGTGTTAGTTAAGGATCTAATCTAGTCATCATACTAAAGGGAAATAGGATCTAATTAATTTTAGTTGATAGAAAAAAATCTCAAAGTTACCCCTTTTTGTTCCGTTTTTTCCATTTTATTTTTAAACCGCTGATTGTTTTTATTTGATTTTTGGAATGAAAATTGCTGACCTTAAATTTTAGACATACTACTATAGTAAGAATTTTTAAGTTTAACGAAAAGACAAAAAACCAGCAAAAACTAAAAAAAAACATCGTTTTCGCGCGGTCCGATGCCATGCCGCGCCGCTCCCTACCCCGTCAGTACCCTTGTGGCCACGGCCGAGGCCGGTTCTGTGTCAAATTTTTGTTTTCGCGCTCTCGTATTTCGTTTTATTTTTATTCAAATGTAAACAAAATTTGACAACAGATGTCAAAACAATGAACCATAACATCTGATTAGGATCTGTATGGAGCTGAAAGAAACCAATTTTGATACCGATATTACATTTATAAAACCGTCGCATTACAAACTTACCTTTTTTATTCCCACAAATAAAACTTAAATCATAGGTTACTTATTATATAGTTATATCATATCTTTGTTAGTTCTGTGGCGCCGATAACACAATATTAATATTACATTAGCACAATATTACGTGGTATACTTACTCAAATTACTTTAAGAAGGCAGTAATTTATGTCTTAATAGAAAATGTTTCCTTTTTATTTAACGCTTTTCGGTTTTTTCGGCTGTTTAATTTTTTGATGAAAAGATTTTATTTTTTGCTTTTCAGTTTAATTTTAAGGAATTCCCCCCCCCTCACTTCAAGGTTCACCTTCACCTCAAATCACCCTCCAAACGCTGGTCTCACACCCCTGAAGGTGGTCAGACGACCTGGTAAAGGTTGCGGCCTATGTCCAGCAGTGGACGCTATCGTGTGAGATCGGCTGCTTAAAATCAAAACCTAGTAACTCGTTTTAACAAAAATATTCAGGAGAGCCAAAAAACGGGTCGACCACTTTAATTCGTTGCCCCGAAGAAACCAGACGCAATAGCGATTTCGGTGTTTGACCAAAAGTTTGACTATATTGTTGACTATAGTCACACTTAAATCGATCCCACTATTTTTTTTTTTAATTTACCCAAATATGACAATGAAAACAATTTCAAAACATAGTATTTCACACTTAGTTAATTAACTAAGTGTGAAATACTATGTTTTGAAATACAATCTCTGAGTTAATTCTCTACTTTTTAAAGCAATTTATATTTTTAGTTGTACGTTTCGAATGAAAAATGTTATTTTTTGAAGTGCATTCATATAAAAGTTATACAAATGATTTATTTGTGGCAGAATTAAGTTTTGTTTACTATTTGGTTACGACTCGTGGTTAATTCAGCCAAATTTGTATACTGTTTTTGTAACTTACTAAATTCCATCAAAATTTGATTGATTTTATAATCGGCGCCAAATTCAAAACATAGTAAGTCAGCTTTCAAATTCATAACCTAGTAAGTCGGTTGAGTTGCTAGGTTTTTTTATTTGTAATCCGACATGCGCTATGTTAAGAATATGTACTTCATGGAAATTTCAATAACTTTTCCAAATTGGGTAGACTTAAATTAAATTTTATTTTTAAAATTACGTTAGAAACTGGGTGTTTTAAGGTTCATATCAAATCTATACCGCCTAGTAAGTCGAAAAATGACAAAAATGGTTTTTTTGCAAAAACACCAGTTACTAGGTTTTGAATTTGGGCAGCCGAGATGATGATGATGATTATTATTATATTAGTCGGCGAGGCGCTTCTCCAGAAGTCCCCCAGAGTCCTCCAGAAGAAGGCAGGTAGTCGCCACTTACAATGGAACTGGTGGGGCGAGTGTTGAAAATTTTGCGGTTTTTGTAATCCAATCGTCGTAGGTCGCCAATTTAGAGAACTCCTATGTCCGCCCGCCTGCAGTAGAAATAACTCCAGAGGTTGAAGAAGGGATGATATATTTACACATGGTTAGGTACACTATTTACAAGAAAATGAATGCATGTTAATGTGTACAGCGGCTGAGATGTACTGCCTAGCGCACGCAGGGCGTTGCGCGAGGCGTCGTGCGGGGCGTGCTGCGCCCAAATCAAATGTATAGCAATAGTATGAGACCGTTTACGGAGACGCGCATAGGCCTATGTTCGATATCGTATAAGGAAACGCGTCGGCTCCCGCGGCGGCGCCCGCGGCGGCGGCGACCGTGGTGGCGCCTGCGTCGGAACCCACACGACATCCCGCACAACACGCCGCGTCTTCGTAAAGGAGGCCTTAGGGTGTGATTTTAGTTCCAAATAAAAAAAGTTATCAACTCAAACTATATCGTTATTTGTTTTAAATTAAAACAACCAGTAATGTTTTATTTATATTGAGAAAACACTACAAAAAGGGTTTACTTTGATATTTATTTCTACAGAGTGAAATTCATTACATCTTGTTACTTTTTAATAACTTGTCTAAACTAAATCCTACATCTATATTTTTCAGAATTAAGAAATCTGTTTTATATTTCTCAGATGGTTTAAAAAAAACTCGTTATTACAAATACCTTACCTAAACGCAAATTCTTGTGCGCTGAAACGAAAATCGGAAAGAAAAATTGTGCGGTAGGTATAAACATCTCGATTTAACTTCGGCTTGTATGAAAAGTAATAAAATTTAAAACTGCCGCGACATTTCGCATTTCGACGCGCGCATGTCACAGCTGCGAGGGTGGGGGACCCTCATACCTAATTAGGTAAGAAGCTTCAAAGTACAGGCCGTTAACGTCCTTGTATGTACACGTAATTAAACACTTTTTACCAATAGAAATTAGAAGTGGTCTAACTAAATCGTTGGGACGAGGTTTAAATAAACAATCCGAAGTGCGAATTTATTTCGGTCTAGTCTTGCCATATCAATACATAGTATAAAATAAAGTCGCTTTCCGCGTCTGTCCCTATGTATGCTTATATCTTTCAAAATACGCAACGAATTTTGATGCGGTTTTTTTTAATAGATAGAGTGATTCAAGAGGAAGGTTTATAAATACAATACATGCACAAAATATAATTAGGTTAGGCGGTACGAAGTTCGCCGGGTCGACTAGTTATTCATAAAGATACAGTAGGTTTTAAGTAGCTTTACTGAAGGGCTACTTCTCTGGTTTGTTGTGGTGAATATACGTGACATCCAGTCTAAATTGACATATGTCAAATAACTAAAATTCTCTTTAACTTTTTATTAATAACAGGGTTAGAATTTTGGCTTAAAATTTCAAAAGCAAAAATATGAATTGTTGGATACGTTCCTTCCTGTTCATGCTTGTAAGTTGAAAGGTTTTCGTTAAAATTGTTTCGGCATTCAATAGCTTAGCTTAGGATGTGTTTACTTCATTAGGCAAAATTGAGTTTCAATCAATCATGCTACCGTGTATCTGAGTGGTGATGTGATGAATAATTCAATAACGTTTATTTTGTAACTGATACATTTTCAGTAAACGAGTTGGTTTGTTTGGTAATTGCGTCCGTTTGTAGCAAGTACTATTTAATTCATTTTAATGTAGCAAAGTTATATTGGATTATGTTCAATGTTCTATTAATATTTCAATTTAAATACAATCAGTGATTTCAACGTAAAACAATTTTTATCATAAATTTGTGACTTTGGTATGAAATTAATTAGTTTAACATCTATCTAAGTCAATCTATAAACTGAATACCATAAAGGTTTAATGAATGTGTATTTTTAGGCAGGTTTTAAAGTATCTCCAAAGTTTTTTCAACATCGCGCATCGGCATTTTCATGAAATTGGCTCGTAACTCTGACTTTGAACAAAAAATTTCAAGATAGGTACCAAATTACCACTCATCAAAACCGCCTTGTTAAATCCATAGCAAAACTTACAGGTCTTATTTACTGAGAATTAATTTCTCACTAACAAATAAATAAAGAAACGACCGCGTCGTTAACAAAACCGATAGATAAGATAACCTCATGAAACCGAGCGAGAACCTAATCGTTCTTCGGTCGCATCCCTAGCAAGCTCTCAGGTGAAAATTATGAACGGTTCGGCTAAGCGGGACTGGAACTATTACTATTTCGCAAAGCCTCTTACCGCGCTTCATCCCCGGATTAACACAGATTTTCCTGCGCTCTACTTAGAACAAACGTTCCGAGGAATACATATTTTATTAAATTGCACCTGCTCTTACATTGCTAACGAACAATTTTTTTTCTGGTAAAACAGTTTTTTTTATGAACAGCCAGCAATATGCAATTAAAACGACATTCTTCTCAGAAACTCACGTATGAAATAATAGCAGCATTACTGTTCGTAAAGGCTGCAATGATTTAAGACGACAATATTTAGGTAATTATTTAGTGTTCGCGTTTTTGATGCCATGACTTAAAAATCATCAATTGACGCTATTTAATCTCATCAGAGATCATAATTTAGTAAACAAAATAGAGTTAGTCAGTCCCAGTTTGATCGCAAATACATAATGAATACCTAGTATTCTCCAAAAGTGTATTTTAATTTTTATTGAAAACTGAGTGTTTCACAATTTGATTTGCTTTTAACCAAATTGGTTTTCATTTTGTAAAAAATAAATTTAGTATTATTATTTTCAGTAAGTGAGATAGGAATAGCACTACTTTATATTTATTTTATTATGTATAATAAATATTTTTTTTGGGATTTCATATTCAAACATAGAAAGATATACCATTAATTATGGAGTCATTCCCTTTCCGCCGCTCTCTCGCTACGCCGCTCGGTAAGATCATAAAAGTTCTGGTTCATTACCCCCGCCTAGTGCGACTTCGCAGTACGCCGCTCGCTGTCATGATCAATCTATCTATAAAATACACATTTGATTTTTACTTAAGGGGAATAAAACAAACAAGTAAACGTAGTTAAAAAATTCGCCGCCGCCACCGTCCCAGTTGTACCGATTTATATTGAAAATACCAGTGCAACATGAGCTAGTCGAAGGTTTATTGGAGTGGCATAAATTAAGAAAATTAAGTGAATTCTGTAAGGAAGTTTATATTTCAAGTACCAGGGTAACATGAACTTATAGAAGGTTATTGTAAGCATGGAAAAAAATAAGTAGAGTATAAGAATTCGATCAGTTTATATTTCAAGTACCAGGGTAACATAAACTAGTAGAAGGTTATTGTAATTGTAAGCATGTAAAAATTAAAGGATTTGTCAAACAGACGGCGCTACAGCTGAAATATTTGATGACACATGAGGGGGAGGGGGCCATGTACATGTGTAACAGATTTGTCTATGGTCTCGTGTGCCCGAGACTTTCAACCAAAGAACAAGAGCTAGTTTGCAATACAGAAAAACCGGAGGGAGGCCGTCCTAGACCGCCACTGTACGAGTATATGGTACAGTGGTATGGTTAGTTAGCAGTATTATTATTTCAAGAACCTTCTACTATTTCATGTTAGCCTGGTACTTTTTTCATTAAAACTAGCAAACCAATAAGTTGCCAATATGTTTTGGGACTACATGTCTGTCGCGCCACATACTGTGAAAAGCGTTCATTGTTTTATAATTCGATACTCAATTATTGTCTATATCAAATAAAACAAATTTAATATCATAAAATGCTAGTACATACTAGTGCAATAAAACCACTTGAGCAGCTGGACTGACGCGCGGGCCTACGGGAATGTCTTTAATGCGTGGAGCGGCGTAGCGCGAACGTGAAGCGGGCTTCAGCGTTAAATTATCCCTTCAATCCCAGGTAGGTCAGGAATATGAACACTAAACACTTTCAGTTTATTAAAGTATAATTCAGAAGCTAAAGTATGTACAGTTCAATATTTACAATTCACAATGCAACCGCGTCGCGAGATAGTGGCTAGAGTAAGTATCATCGGCCGAGGTGGTGAGATGACTGATTCGTCCGCGGTGCGTGCGACGGAGATGGGGCATCGGTAGCCGCCGCTGTTCGGGCGCGCGCTCGGGATCACTCGGCTGCGCAGGCGCACAGCGAACCGCGCGCGGCCCACGTGGATTGATTTGCATTTTGTTGCAAACTTTTTTCCAACTTTTTTAGTAGGGTGCGCAGTGGATAGTTGCGCGTTAGTAAATATAATAATTATAATTAATGATAAATATTTTATGTGTAAGTGTATGTTATAAATATTATGTTATTTATTATGTATGTACATATAATAAGTATATAGCGCGGAGGCGCTACATCACTCCCCTGGGGAGACCGTTTCTACGGGCGAAAGTAGTCCGGGAAATGTACTTGGCGACCCGATCGAGTCGTTCTTGTTACTTCCTTCTTTGCATCGGGTTTGCTTGGTGTATTGAATGTCGTTTCTTCTGTCTTTCTGCTTTCTTTAGTTATTGTCACCAAGTCTTCTTTCTCGATCAGTGTGTAGGCTGGCTTAAGGCGGTCTACGGTCACTGTGTTGAGTTTCCCTTTAATTTTAAGCTTGAAGTACTTGTCATTTCTTTCTACTACTTCGTATGGGCCGGTGTAGGCTGGTTGTAGTGCGCCTCTTACTGTGTCGTCTCTGACAAAAACGTGCTTCGCTGTCGGGAGGTCTTTGAAAATGAATATTTTCTTGCTGCCGTGGCGTGATGTTGTTGTTGGTTGCAGTTCGTGGGCAAAGGCGCGCAGACGAGTGATGTATTCGGATATGTCAGAAGTATCACTGACGTTGGCTGACTGTAGGAATTCGCCTGGTAGTCTCAGTGGTTCACCATATACTAGTTCGGCCACCGATGCCTTTATATCCTCTTTGTAGGCGCTCCTTATTCCAAGTAGTACTATCGGTAGTGCTTCGGTCCATTTGGTATTGTTGTGGCATACAATGGCTGCTTTGAGCTGTCGGTGAAACCTTTCTACCAAGCCATTACAAGCGGGGTGGTAGGCTGTGGTGCGCTTGTGACAGAATCCTGCTATTTTTGACAGCTGTTTGAACAATGCCGACTCAAATTGACTGCCTCTGTCCGTGACTATATCCATCGGGCAACCAAATCTTGAAATCCAGCCGTATGTTAAGGCTTTGGCTACTGTCTCTGCTGTGATGTCAGGGATTGGTATAGCTTCTGGCCATCGTGTGAATCTGTCTACAGCTGTAAGGCAGTATCTGTTTCCTTGAGAAATCGGCATGGGTCCAATCAAATCGATATGTATTTGCATGAATCTTGCCTTTGGTAGTTGGTATGTTCCTGGTGGTGCTTGTACGTGTCGTGTAGTCTTAGCCATTTGGCAAGGTATACAGGAACGTGTCCATTCTCTTATGTCTTTTCGAACACCAGGCCATATAAAACGATCAGTTATTAATTTTGTCGTTGTGTTAGCTCCAGGGTGGCTGAGAGAGTGCATGCTGTCAAATACTTTACGTCGCAGTTCTTGTGTGATGAAGGGTCTCGGTTTGTCTGTGCTGATATCGCAATAGACTTCTACTTGACCTGGAGACATCTGCATCTTCTTTATTCTTAGAGAGGACCCGTCTTTCAGGATGTTCAGCTGCTCTGTATCCGAATCTTGTGCTTCTGCTAACACGTCCAGATTCAGTGGTTCTGAAATTTCTTCCACGCGTGACAAGGTGTCGGCAACTACATTGTCCTTACCCGATATGTGTCGTATATCTGTGGTAAATTGTGCAATATAGTCCAGATTTCTAAATTGTCTCGGTGAGCAGTTATCCTTGCGACCATGAAATGCGAAGCATATTGGTTTATGGTCTGTGTAGATAGTAAAATCTCTGGCTTCTACCATATGTCGAAAATATTTGATCGTCTCATAAATGGCGAGCAGCTCTCGGTCATATGGGGAATATTTCTTTTGCGAGGGACTGAGTTTTCTTGAAAAGAATGCTAGAGGTTCCCAATTTTCTCCTTTCTTTTGTTGAAGCGTCCCGGCGATTGAAGTATCCGAAGCATCGGTGACTATGGCGAGTCTTGAGTTACAATCAGGGTGAGCCAGTAAGGCTGCGTTGCATAAGCTCTCTTTACACTCGATGAATGCTTTCATAGCCTCGTGTGTAAGATTTATAGGATGCGAGCCTTTTACTCCTCCGGTCAACAATGAATTCAGAGGCGCTTGGAGTTCAGCAGCCTTAGGGATCAATCTTCTATAAAAGTTTATCATACCCAAGAACCTCCTTAATTCTTTGACGTTTTTGGGTGCTGGGAAGTTCTTTACTGCTTCTACTTTCTCGTCTAGCGGTTTTATTCCGTCCGATGATATTTTATAGCCGAGGAATGTAACTTCGGATGCACCAAACACGCATTTAGACGTGTTTATGACCATACCATATTCTGCCATTTTTGCAAATATCTGGCGTAAGTGCTTTTCATGTGTCACGTGATCGACTGAAAAAATTAGGTAATCATCAAGGTACGGATATATAAAATCGAACTCCCGCGTCATCTCATCGACGAAACGCTGAAATGTCTGTCCGGCGTTTCTAAGGCCGAACGTCATATATGGGAATTCGAATAACCCAAATGGGGTCGTTATCGCAGTTTTCGGGATATCGTCCGGGAAGACAGGAATTTGGTTGTATGCCTTTTCAAGGTCAACCGTGCTGAAGACGTTGCAGCCTGCGATGCTATGCGTAAAATCCTGAATATGCCGGATGGGGTACTTGTCCGGAACTGTTCGTGCATTTAACATCCGGTAGTCACCGCAGGGTCTCCACTGGTTATCTTTTTTCGGTGCTAGATGCAGTGGTGAAGCCCACGGGCTCTCTGAAGGTCGTGCTGTTCCATTCTTTAGCATTGCGTCGAACTCGGCCTTTGCTATCTTCAATTTATCGGGAGCGAGACGGCGAGGCGTGCATGCCACTGGTGGTCCAGGGGTCGTCCTGATGTAGTGAAGTGTATTATGCCGAGTAATTCTTTTTGAACCGGATGGGCGGGTGATATCCGGATATTCCTTCAGGATAGCATGGTACTTTGTGTCCCCAGATACTATCTTCACGGAGGATATGTGATCTGTTGGACCTATTGGCGTTGCGATGGTGCTGAGTGTAGTAGTGTTATCTATTAGGCGCTTGTTTCTACAGTCGACGACAAGGTTATAGAACGCCAAAAAGTCAACTCCGATTATAGCCTTCGTGACGTCGGCAACGATGAAACGCCAAGAAAAATCTCTTCGTAAGCCAAGATCTAATACCAGTTCTGCGTAGCCATAGGTATTGATTATCGAACCGTTTGCAGCTGCTAGTTCGTATTTGGTCTTCTGCCTACGTTCGCGCATCGCTGACCGAGGGAAAACACAGAGGTCGCTTCCGGTATCGACTAAAAACTGTGTCTTGGACTTGCGGTCTATTACAAACAGGCGACCAGAAATAGAGTGGCAGTCGTTAGTCACCATTACCGACTGCCTGTGGCGTTTCCCTGCTTCTTATAATCGCATGGTTGAACGCATTTAGTTGCGGTGTCGCCAAACTTATAATGGTACCAACACTCGGGAAACTTTTGGTAGTTGGAACGGGACCTTGTGCTTGAGCGTCTACGCTCGCCTGTCGCTTGTCTGGACCGTGATCTAGATCTAGAGTTACCTGGTTGGCCGACTTTTGCAGTAAGGCTTGCTACTTGTTTCGTCAGCTCCGCGATCTGCCTTGACATTACCTCCAGTGTGCTGCCTGAAGTCGTATACGACGTTGCTGCGACTTGCTGTTGTGGTGGTACGACGTCATGTATGCGGTCCGCAAGGTCCGCTAAAACTTGCAATGAGGCGGTCGGCTGGGATGCGATAATGGTCTGGGTGCTGTTAGGTAACCTGCTAGTCCATATCGTCTTCAAAAATTCGTCGGGTATATTTGGTCCGGCTTGGTGCTGAAGATGACGAAGAAATTGCGACGGTTTTCTGTCTCCCAGTTCTTCATGAACGAGTAGTTGTTTTACCAGCTTTTCGCGGCTAGCGGACAAGCGTTTAATTAATTCAGTTTTCAGCTTGTCATATTTATTCGTCGCTGGAGGGTTGATGATTATATCTTCCACCTCTGACGCATATTGCGGATCTAAGTTCGAGATAACGTAGTAAAATTTCGTCTCGTCCGATTTAATACCGGAGATTGCGAACTGGCCCTCGATTTGAGCGAACCAAATAGCGGGCTTTTCAGGCCAGAAGGGTGGCACTCTAACACCTACGCGGCAAACTTCCGATAAAAGGTTTGATGACTCTTCTGGATGAGCTGCTTTTGCTGCTTTTGATGTCGTCGAGTCCTGAGCAGGGTCACTGTATTCGCTGTCCGACATGATTAGGCTTCTTTTTTTTTTTTTCTTGGAAGGTAGATGTTCCGAGGGGTCACCAGTGAAGCGGGCTTCAGCGTTAAATTATCCCTTCAATCCCAGGTAGGTCAGGAATATGAACACTAAACACTTTCAGTTTATTAAAGTATAATTCAGAAGCTAAAGTATGTACAGTTCAATATTTACAATTCACAATGCAACCGCGTCGCGAGATAGTGGCTAGAGTAAGTATCATCGGCCGAGGTGGTGAGATGACTGATTCGTCCGCGGTGCGTGCGACGGAGATGGGGCATCGGTAGCCGCCGCTGTTCGGGCGCGCGCTCGGGATCACTCGGCTGCGCAGGCGCACAGCGAACCGCGCGCGGCCCACGTGGATTGATTTGCATTTTGTTGCAAACTTTTTTCCAACTTTTTTATTAGGGTGCGCAGTGGATAGTTGCGCGTTAGTAAATATAATAATTATAATTAATGATAAATATTTTATGTGTAAGTGTATGTTATAAATATTATGTTATTTATTATGTATGTACATATAATAAGTATATAGCGCGGAGGCGCTTCAAACGCATGCAAGGCGGACGATGACTTGGCATATTTAGCGGGCAACTGGAGCGGCGTAGCGAGAGAGCGGCGGAAAGGGAATAACTCTAATTATGTATAGCTTCGCTATGTCCGTTTGCGTTTCAGTATTTTCTAGTCATTTAACAGTGACGGTCGAAAATTCGCGAACATCCATGTTTAATTATCAATAGTATCCGTAAACTACTTACTAAAATAACATTGTAAATTGACTAAGTCAAATTACTAACAAAGAAATTTGACAAAGTTTTTCCTTGTGTTGTAGATGTAGTAAGGAGTAGAAAAAATCTACAGGACGCCCGTCTTTATAAGATTCGAAAGGGATTCAAATAGCTCGACGCCTGAATAATTCTTTACAACTTTTGTAAAATTGACTCTTTGATGTTCTTTAATCTTATTATGTTGATAGAGATTTCCGTAATATATGAATAGATTAACAACTACTTATCTAAAAAATATTTGTTAACTAATACGCTTACCACAAACAGACCCTAAGAAATTTCTGTTCAGAGGTCAAACCCTAAAATACGTGCGAACGTGTTAAGCTTCAGTAACTAGGCTATAAATATTGGGATCCGGTGAAATACGCGGGGAACAGCCGGCTTGTTTACAACAATCCACTTTTATGATTGTTTAGCAACTTAACTCGGCCAGTTTGCGTAAACAACCGCTGTGCCCCTAGCCTCTAGGGTGAGTCTGCTAGGTGTTTTGTTCGGTTCTATGCTACGCACTTCTTGCTAAATACTAGCTTATTGAATTTACGGAAACTTTTAGTAAGAATTTGCAAAATAATAGGTACACCTAATTTTTGTAAATGCAAAAGTTTGTAAGTAGATTTGTTCCATTTTTACGACACCATTATTTTAATCTAGATTTAATAAACTTCACAGTAACCTACCTATTATAGATTGGATGGACATCAGAATATTAGGTACAAATACTAATTCATAACAATACTTTGTAAATTTATATCGTAAGGTAGAACGAAGTTTAACGACGTATCGTAAGGTAGAACGGTCGGTAAAAAGAAAATTGATTTTGATACGTTGCTTTCAACTATTAAATTATTATTTCACAACATTGCTGCCCTCTCCTTTCATAAATAATATACAATTACTAGCTTTTGCCCGCAGCTTCGCAAGCGCTATTTTATAATAAATGTAAATTACTTGTTTATTTGTTTTGTTATACTCTCTAATCTGTGGTTATAATCAGAAATATCAGGAAATCATTTCTTATTTCTAATCCAAACCCCTAAAGAAATCAATATCAAGCAGTTTCCTTTTACAATACAAAAATCTTTAGCTGTTTGGGCTGCAAGCTATAACATCCGCTTTTCTGAATACACAAACTAACCTTGGCCTATATGCATAACTATGACGATTCAAAAAAAAAATCCAGTTCATCTACCCGGTATACTCCGTTTACTTTCATCATCATCGTCGCTCGCTACCGATAGACGTTCACTGCTGTATATTGGTCTTGCGCGAGTCTTATCCAGTATACTTCAACAACCATTTATTTTTTCATACAAACTGTTAACCCCTGTATCAGCGAACGCATAAACTAAGAGGACGCCCCTTTATAATAAACTTTATGTTCACCAAGTTGGATTTTAAAATTTCTAGCTTTTCCGTAAACAGAACCCCAATATCCTAAAAAACTCCACGCA
Organism: Euspilapteryx auroguttella; assembly: GCA_951802225.1. Taxonomy (NCBI): domain Eukaryota; kingdom Metazoa; phylum Arthropoda; class Insecta; order Lepidoptera; family Gracillariidae; genus Euspilapteryx; species Euspilapteryx auroguttella. The sequence continues at coordinate 6,389,125 of OX637651.1, forward strand.
TATCGATTTACATTTTGCATTTATAAATTAAAATGATGTCTTTTTTGTAATAACGATTTCTAAAACCTAGAAACATCACCATCATCCATTTCGATTTGTAAGAAAAATAATAAGCGGTTTCGGTTTTTCATAAAAACTTTGTATCAAGGACTCCAGTAACTATAAAAGCAGGTATGATATCATATTTGATGTTGTAATATTATAAGGAGCTTATTTTGAAAATTTCAAGTCTCTAGTATCATTAGTTTAGATTTAAGCAAAAAACATATTTCATCCTGTATAAGACCTCAGGGGCAAAAAAAAAACTAAATCATTTATAATGTTGGTGATACAAAAAGAATCCACGCACTAAATTTCAACATTCTGAATCCAGACGTTTAGGAGTTTCATACACACTGTTACTGCTATACGGCGTCCCGTTTGTTTTTCGTAATTAGCGCCCCCTAACAATCTAGAAACATCACTCATTTCAAATCAAAGAGAATCTACAGTGTAAATTTTAACTTTCTGAATCCAGACGTTACATCCTGTATACGGCGTCCCTTTATTTTCGTAATTAGCGCCCGCAACAATCTAGAAACATCACCCATTTCGAATCAAAGAGTATCTACAGTGTAAATTTCAACTTTCTAAATCCAGACGTTACACCCTGTATACGGCGTCCCGTTTTTTTCGTAATTAGCGCCCCCAACAATCTAGAAACATCGACCACTTCAATTTCTAAGAAAAATAATGAGCGGTTTCGGTTTTTCATACAAACTTTAACACCTTGTATTAAGGCTTTCAGGACTAATAAACGCAGTTTTGATAACATATTTGATGTTGTAATATTATAAGGAGCTTATTTTAAAAAAATTAAGTCTCTAGTGTCATTAGTTTTGATTTTAGCAAAAAACATATTTCACCCTGTATAAGACCTCAGGGGCAAAATTAAAAAAAAACTAAACCATTTATGATGTTGGTAATACAAAAAGAATCCACAGTCTAAATTTCAACATTCTAAGCCCAGTAGTTTAGGAGTTTCATACAAACTGTTACACCCTGTATACGGCGTCCCGGTTAAGTTATCCCAAAATCCCGTCTTAGTGGGTGCCTACGTCACCTAAAGAAGCTACTGTCCAAATTTCATCTTTCTATCTTCAGCGGTTTCGGCTGGGCGATGATGAGTGAGTGAGTGAGTGAGTAGATCAGTGGTATTTGGATTTTATATATATAGATATTCCATTCCGGCTGAATGGTAGAGCAATCATATCAATAATTAGAACCTAAGCGCTAGATTCAAGCGAATCTGCAGGCGGCACGCAACGAGCGGCGGTAAGCCTCACAGCCACAGCCGACCCGTCATGAACACAGAACACAGCTCACAGCACACAGATTGTTAGATAGAATAATTTACACGCAATTTCACCCGTTTATACCTCTGTGATTGCTCTCCTAATGTTTCGCTAATTTAATTATATTCTAACGGAATAATTTATAAAGATACAATAGCTTTACTGAACTTCTCTCGTTTCTTTTATGTAAATATGAGTAATCCATTTGTTTGTTTGTTTGATTTGAATATGACCTCCGAAATATATTATTTCACCATTAGAATCCTATGTTGTCCCTTATAAACTAACTAGAGGCTGCCCCGCGGTTTCACCCGCGCATATTTCTCATAAACATCAAAATCCCGATTTTTCCTGGGAATTTCGGGAATTTATTTCTTAGTGCTCCCCTACCATAGAAAAATTTTACTCTCTAATCCCTTACACTCCGCAAAATTTCAGCCTGTTTAGACATAGACATAGACAAATCTTTATTCACATCAATAATACAAACAAAATTTACAGCATGAATAAAACCTTAGCAATACCATAGCATTAAACAATAAAATAAAATAAAATACAACAGAGAAAAAATTGCATGTATTGTGGATGTGAAAGGGCCTTGACTCAGCATATGTTGCAATTAATAAATAAAATAAAAAATGCAACGCTGGTATTCTGCCAAGACCATGGACAGTCGTGCGGCACACACACAAGCATCACACAATCAATAAATCGTAGTGCACCTCAATCAGTCAATCAAGCCTTTGCACTTCATAATATTATGATAGAAAGGTAGGTTCATATTTAATAAACAATAAATAAATAAAATAAATAATAATTATACATACAATAAATACTAACAAGAGATTTGTAAACGTACGAATAAAAAGGTTGTTTCGTCCAGTAGTTTCGGCTCTGCGCTGTCTGTCAGTCAGTAACGGAAGAGTTTTATTTAAATTGATAATTCTATAAATATTTTCAATAAACAGTGCAAGCGTTACAAAATATGCCAAAAAGCTAGTAAGTACCAATAAAATCTATATATATAAAACTCTTCCGTTACTGACTGACTGACTGACTGACAGACAACGCAGAGCCGAAACTACTGGGCGTACAAAGCTGAAATTTGGCATGTAGGTTCCTTAGGGAGTGTAGGTGAGCACTAAGAAAGGATTTCCTGAAATTCCCACGGGAACGCGAAAAAACGGGATTTTTGTGTTTATGAGAAATCTGCGCGGGTGATACCGCGGGGCAGCCTCTAGTACTTTATAAAATTAAACACAAATTTTATTATTGATTTACTTACCTAACTAACTAGGGAACTATTTCCACAAGCGTTTATAAAGTGATAACTAGCTATTTTTATATTCTAACCCTGAATATATTCCCGTGCCCCACGTTCACTGGAGCTTGCAAGCCACTTCATTAGTTGGGTAGCCAACTGATAGATTTTCTTTTCAACTAGGTTGTTTAATAGCGACTGCGGCTGCCGGCTCCTTGTCACGATAATACATTATAAACAAAAAATTTGGCGAAACGTGTATCCAGCCAACTCGATGCACTATGCCTTTCGTGAGCTCGTCAAATGAGCTGGTACTGTGGCGGTGTAGGTCGCCGTAACACTTCCGGTTTTTCTGTATTGCAAAATAGCTCTTGTTCTTTGGCAATACAGTCTAGGGCTGACAAAACCATAGACAAATCTGTTACGGCCTCCTAGACCGCCACTGTAACCCATCGGGGAATATACGTATGCGTGAGATTATGTTATGTTACATTTTTGATAAACTTGACGGCTCGGTGTTTTAAAGATTCCATATAATATATTTTATGCTGTGCGGTTTTTGTTTAGAAAGGTTTAAGCACCCTGATGTCGTATCTTCAACCCCAACCTAAGCTTATATTTTGTGGATCAGCGTACCCAATTATTTTGTGAAAAAAGTAAATAAATCAGTCGTTTTCCAGAAAAACAGCAAAAATATTCAGGTACCTACCAAAATAATTGTTCAAAATTAAAGATAATCGTTTCCCTAAAGGTACATATCAATAATCGTTTCGGATTTTAACCTAAAACTTCGAAAAATGGTTCAAATTTATCAGTTGCCTTCCTAAACTCTTCAAGTAAGAAAAAATTTAAAAACTACTCCAAAAATGTATAAAATGCTAATATTTACATTGATAGTCGCAGCCTAATCCCGAAAGTGTAATGGTAGGATCTTTCCATAAACGATCAAAAGGATTTCGTAACGATCAAAGAAAGCCTCTTCCGGCTTTTATTGCTAAACGTTACGTCCGCCCCGCTTGCCTCTTCATTGACTATTTAAATTTTCATTATACTAAGATGTTTAGCCAATATCTAGTTAAACTATCCTGGCATGATAATATGTATATTCGTGCGTTTAAAATCCATTTCCCACATTTTAATAATTTCAGTAAGGGTTTTTCACTTCACCGCCCAAAATTATCAAAATTTATGAAAACTTCAAAGTTGACAGTTTATCTTATCGCTATTTATTACGTACAATAATAATTATTATTAACTCTTACTATACCCAATTATGGCCTCATGAATAGTTGAAAAAACTACTTTTCTTAGAATGCATATTCGGTTTTATGTTAATGGCATTGCTTTTTTGCTCTGTATGGGTCACAATATTTCCAGAAACCATGCATGGAAATCAGATCAGATGGCCTGGTCGCCTATCGAGAATTTGGGTGCATCGAAAATGAGCACACCTCTATGAATACATTAATTTATTTTAAGGCTATAAAATAAAATAAACCCATGCTAGTCTTGCTACTGTAAAAATTATAAGTTTTGTTAAAACATTTTAATGTAAAAAGCTTAATACGAGATAGGGATAGATAGATAAAAGCAATTCAAATATCGTGCATGTTTTTTTCCCCTTTTTTAACCGACTTCAAAAAAGGAGGTTATCAGTTTGACATGTATGTATGTATGTATGGATGTATGTTTGTCCGCGATTATCTCGCGTTTGGCTGAACTGATTTTGATGCGGTTTTCAGTAATGTATTTGTTACATTCAGGAGAAGGTTTAAGTACCTATTTTAACCGACTTCGAAAAACAGGAAGGTCTCAGATTATGTTTGTTTCAGTTCGTTGAAGGCGGGTCTCTTTTTGTAAAAAAGTAATTATTACTATTCCTACTTAAGTTTTTAATAATATTAGTAAGTATGATCAGTCACAGAAAAACAGTAAAGCTCTTTGGCATAATATAAAAAAAATTACAAATATTGGCAATTCTAAAGGTACTTGCACAAATCTACTAAATATAAAATCATCTAACATAGAATCCGTAAATCATATTAATAAATATTTTTCAAAAATTGGTAAACAAATATCGGAAGAAATTAATGTTCAAAAAGGAAATAAAAATAACTTTGCATCACATACAGAGCATTCTAAATTACCGCTTAGCTCTTTTGTTCTTCTGGATACAGATTAAGATGAGGTATTAGGGATAATCACGAATTTAAAATCTAATAGTGCTCCGGGTATAGACCAAATACCTGCTAGATTCCTTAAACTGGCTAAACATATAATTACTCCTGTTTTATGTCATCTAGTAAATACGTGCTTTAAAACTGGGATTTTTCCAAAACTATTGAAAAAATCTGTAATCACTCCAGTTTACAAGGGTGGGGATAGAGACAATGTCAGTAATTACCGATTGATTTCAGTTCTACCTTGTGTCTCGAAAATAATTGAAAAGCTTTTAAACAATCGACTGATAAATTATTTACAACATTTCAAAATAATTTCAGCTACACAGTTTGGATTTCAACGTGGCAAAAGTACAGAAGATGCAGTGTCAGCCTTAACCTCACTGGTAGTGGAAAAGGTTGACGCACAATTTAAATGTTTATCTGTATTCCTAGATCTGAAAAAAGCGTTTGATACAGTCTCTATCTCCATACTTGTAAACAAACTTGAAAAAATTGGGATCAGAGACATACCTTAAGCTTTGTTTAAGGATTATCTTTATGATCGTACACAACGTGTTAGGATAGATACAAGTGTAAGCGATGACGAGGTAATAACGCATGGTGTTCCACAAGGGAGCGTACTTGGCCCGACACTATTTTTAGTGTACATAAATGACCTGTGTGATCTTAAAATCAATGACGCAACAATTTTTTCATACGCAGACGATACTGCAATAGTTTTTAAGACAGAGGTTGGTTTGGGTAGGATCTATCAATGGCTTCAGCTGAACCAGCTTTCGTTAAATACTACCAAAACAAACTTTATGTGCTTCGGTAAATACAACACATCCCAGCCTAATAAATGCTTTAAAATAAAACTCCACAAGCTAACGTGTTTATCTGAGGACTGCTGCTCTTGTCCCATATTGGAAAAAGTGACATCTGTGAAATATTTAGGTGTTGTACTGGATTGTCGACTGAGCTGGTTTGCGCACATGGAGCTAATTATAACAAGAATCAGAAGATTAATATGGATCTTCAAAATGTTAAGACATGTTGCGAACAAAAAACTCCTGAATCAAATCTATGTCACACTTGTACAGTCTGTTATTACATATTGTATTCCAATATGGGGCGGAGCAGTAAAGACAAGGTTCATTGACGTGGAAAGAGCTCAGAGATCCTTAGTTAAAGTTATTTACTTTCTGCCGTATAGATACCCAACAAGTCAGGTGTATGCCCTATCAAAGTTATTATCTATTAGACAATTATATGTGCTGCATGCTGTGTTAAGAATGCACAAACTATTACCATACGACCCCACAAAATTAGGATCGCGACGTGAGTATGCTGTTGCAAAAATTCAGGCTTGTAGATCTGCATTTGCCCAGAGACAGTTTACTGCACAAGCAAGTCACCTGTATAATGACTTAAATAAAATACATAACATTTATTCTCTTAAAAAGTGCGATGTTAAAAATAAACTAACAGATTGGCTCTTAACTCTTGAATATATAGATGTTGAACTTTTGTTGAATAATGTTGTTTAAACTTAGACTATAATTACTTAATTTAGAATGAATATTTTTATTCATGTATACATACAGACAAACAGACAAACAAAATTTACTTATAATTTATTTTATTTAAGAATTTTTATGTTTATTTCTAAGTACATGGACACTGTGGAAGAGGGAGTCTCTTAGTACAGGTATTTATACTTAAAAAGAGACCCCATGTCACATTATAATGTAACATTTTTTTTTTTTGGAAATAAATGTCTAAATGTCTAAAAAACAGATCTTAAAAATAGGTACTGATTGTAAAAACTTCGCTTGCGATCACTTCACCTTAAATAACCAATACGAGGCAACGACGGATGGTTCAAAATTGGAAATGATTGAGTCACGATTTAAATATTAATTTACTTCTGACGGAACCTCGTTGCTTATTCAGTGCAGAGTCCGGAAATTTAATACATTTTTAACTATTTTGGTGCAGGAAAAAGCCTTTTTTGTTTTAAATTATCATTAAAGTTTGAACCTTATCTTAACGGAGCAGATCTAAGCGTGGAGGGTAAACAAAAATAGGTTAAACCTTTTTCACAAAAATGCTGGCACGTTTGTTTTCAATATCACTCTGCAACTGGTCAATCCTAAAAGCTTATCGTAAGCTCCACATTCAGTGCAGCAATCCCATTTTCTAGTCCAAGTATTATCTTGATTACTTTATACAATGTCATAACGTTACAAGATATCAGACGGGCACTATGAAAACTCGCAAACAAAACCACTGAACTAGCATAAAATTACATGCTTTAATAGGTGATTTAAGGATAGAATTATATAAAATATTTTACATTAATAATATATATAAAATAAATTATATAGGAGAAAAAAACGAAATTTCGAAACTCAAGAGTCAGTCTATGGAAGAGATTGGTAATATGTTTGTTTTCATAATTTTTTCAAGGGACTTCGATTAATATATGATTAGATAAACAAAAAATTAGCTCATGAACACTTTATATTTAATGGTCATTATCGGATTATTGTGCATTCGTAGAAAATCAAACGAAATACTTAATCCTAACTTTAGCTATTGCTGTAATTTCTTATAATTAACTGAAGATTATAGAAAATCGATAGATGACTATAAACTTGCCAGAAAAAAAAAACACCTTTTATATACCTCTCCCTAACGAAAACGGCCATAGTAGTTCCACTGAAGAGTCAGTAGGTATAGTGGAAGCGTTTAGCACGTGCCGATCGTTTGGAAACATTGTCTGGAAATGAAGTAAGTGCCTCGTGATGTTCTCCTTGTCTTTTATTTGATTTTCGGCACCCAGCTGAGGACGGGTGCAAGTGCAAGTGATTTCCACTCAAATTCAGAAGTAAAAAAAAGATATCGGTACAATGGAAGGCATTTCTAGAGTGAACGCTAAATTAAGACTGAAAATGTATGTATTGTCATAAGATAGAATTTTCCGTAAAATATAAATAATGTAACAGTATAAAAATATCGTGTTTTCTACAAAAGGGTTTTCTTTACATCCACTTTTCATTTGTGGTTTACGTATTTTTTTACTGAGGTTCTTTGTGGTAAAAACCTTTTCCAGCGACATGAAATTATAATGAGGCCTGTAGTCACTACAAAATGTGAAAGGGTACAATTTAACTTTTCCTAAACCCTTTAGTGTAAAAATAAAGGATTGCGCACATTTTAGGAATGCGAATTATTAATAAGAATCGATCGTCGTCTGGAAATTTATTTTACTTAAGTAAGATAAATGTTCAAATTCACATTTAGTATTGTTTCAATTGTGCGAATTTGTTGTTTTTTTTTATCCGTATCATGTGAGGCTGCGCACGTTTGGACATTGTAAAGGTGTAATCCAATCAATTATAGCTTCGCTGTCCCAATTTTAAGCGAACCTACCTGAAAACACAATTTAATCCAGCAAAAAAATAAATAAAACGACAAAATGGAGAGCTTAGCAGATACTCCGCTGTAATCCGTTACCCGAAAACGTCTCGAAATACAAATTCTTTAATGACTACGAAAACCTTCCTTAATCGACTTTAATTTGTTTGTTGCCGGTAAGCTAAAGATTATTCTTGTTCTGGACTTTTGATAATGTTAGCAATCTTCTTAATTTGGTCTTTAATATAATTTATTCATTATTTATTGTAACAGATAGACAATTACTAGAAACATTTCAATTCTTCAGAATTTCACTTCTATAAAATTGCTGTCTGGAGATGGAATAATCCAAACTTAAAAGAAATCAAAAATTTTTAAAAACTATCGGTGCCAAAGGGTTTTTTCTAGCATTAGACGTCTTTCGGCAGAGATAATGATAATAAAGATATTCAAAGTTGACTACTACTTTGATTAAACTATCAAGCGACATATCACTAAAAAACACTAAACTAAACTAGGATAATTGGTACTGTTAGCTTAGCTTAGGCGTAGGGTTGCGCATGTATACTTCAAATGATGAGCAGGACCACAGATCACAGCGAGCATAACGACTACGGCAGAGCAGCGTTATCGATAGCATCCGAAGTGAAATACTGCAGCGCTACTGAACCTTTATACGGGATGGGAATTTCACATAAAGGTTTTTTGCAGTAGCACAAACCTAATTGTGTATGCCTGCCATAAGCCTTCATGTTACATAGAATTTTTGAGAAAAATATGTGAATCTCAGTCGTAAAAATCAAATAAGTAAACACAGATAATTTGTAAACTAATACATACTTACCGATTTTTACTTATCTCCTAAATCATAACTTTAAAATAATTAATTACCGTTGTAATAATTTATTATTTCTTACTTAAATAACCTGTATTAAAAGCATTGTAATCTTAATTAGTCTGACCTAGGAAAACGCTTTCTAAATTTAGTAAGATTTTTTATATAGTTTGTTTTTTAAATGTAATTCAAACTTGTATTTGTTAAATTTGTACCCCTAAAACAACATCTATATACAAAATAAAATAGTCTTGGCGGTTAAATTCCCCGAGATTCTCACACGGCTCTCGCCCGCCCTCGACGCCGCGCCGCCGCCCGCCCGCCCTGTATTTCGGCGCTGATTTTTCCGCAGTAATGCAATGAATGTTGCAACCGTAAATCTTTATTGTGGCATGCAACAGCGAACGCGGGATATATGCCCGGTTAAAATATTACCAGACCTTTACTAAAGCAATAAGGTGTCTAAATAATTGCTTACACTTTGATTTAAATTTTCGTAATTTTATAAAGAAATCAAATAAAGACTTGCTTTGATTATTGTAGAGAAAATGATAATACTGAAATTCTATGCTCAGAAACGTTATTACCACTTTTAATTATCCCTTTTCGTTACAAAATATCTGCAAAATGCTGAAAAGACTGGAGAACGCTCAACAGAAATGGAGAAGGAATTATCATTCATGTTAGAAATTGTGGCGAACGACTGACGCTTTTGAATAATGAACTCAAGCAGATGGAAAAATCTGTTGCTGCGCGTACTGTCGAAGGAAAAAGTTTCCTGTTTATGACTTAAAGTACTTTTTTTATGTGACTTAATTTTTCGTTCCTGTTGCTTTTATTGATTATTATTATGTTCTGCTTCAGCTTGATCGGATTATAGGGATCTGGTGTGTTGTGTACCTTATGTTTTAATTACGCCTGCGCTGTTTTTTGGGTTGCTGCGTTTTTTTGGGAAAACCCACAAATAAATACACCAACAGGCAGTTTTCTTGTAGTTTTTCTTGAATAAAAGTAACTTCTTTTGACTTAGTCGATAGGATTCTTTATTAAATTAGTTATTAGTCTAACTGACTTACATTGCAAGCGTTACCTTGTAGGCATCCTATATTGATTAGAGCATTTTTCTTTTTCATGTTCACTTCATATCGGCCGCGGCGGCGATATAATAAAAACGATGGGAGCTTAGTAATATACATTTTGAGGACAAAGTACCTATTGGTTTTCAATAATAAGCCAATAAATAAATTACTCTAATAAAGTGCAGTTTCGTTCAAAAATTTACTTCTCCTTTGATAATGCGTGAGTAAAGTCATGCACAAAAGTAAGTAGCGATGCGATATTTTACGTCCACCAGACCGAACTGTGTGTTCCTATCGGACGGACTGAGTGTCCTATTATTACATTACAGTGAGTAGATCGCTCGCACGCCCAGACTAATTTGATGAACCTGAATGTAAAGTATCATCGGTGGTACCGCTTTTGGTTATGATGAATTTCGTTTGTGAATAAATAAGTGATGCAATGGTGGTGCAGTTTTCATATTACGATTAGGAAGATATACTAATATCTATGTGTTTCCTAGTTACATTGGAAGTAAAAAGGTAGAATAATATAGATTTCCTTAAGCTGTATGCTGCAAAGTAGAGAAAGTTTTTCATGTCCATTTACTTATTTGAAACTTAACTAACACTACACAACACATACTATACATCGTCAATCCTTAAACTAATAAACTACGCAAGCAAAAAGCAGAAAATTTCTCACACAAAACAAGCGCGCCCGCACCACCGTGACAAACTTGTTTAAACTTCTCCGGGGTCAGGAACTCGGGACACCGTGAAAGATATATTGCAGGTAACAAAAATATTTGCAAACCTAATTACGGGGAGGAAATGTAGCTAATATAGCGCGGGGTGGGCGCGGGGCGCGGGACGTGACAGCGAGGGCTACAAAGGAGTTTTTCAGAGGAAATGAGTTAACTTTTCTCGAGAGTTAATGCTTGGCCGTCGTCACTGCAGGAGTATCTCGGTCACGTTTCTAGCGCCTTCTAGTTGAGATGTTCAGTACTTGATTACTGATTACCTACCCTTTGTTTGCTGGGAGGATGTAGAGCGTTTGTAAAGGATTAATTGGTTTGCCTCCTCTTAAACCTCGTGTAACTTTGTTTGCTAATAAATACTGGGAAATAAATAAAATGAATAATTTATTTTAGAAGATAGAAGCAGGTTTTACTATTTTAAATGTTACTTGTAAGTATTTAAAATATTTCGCGAAAAATTAAAAAAATATATATATTTTTGTATGTAGGTAAGTTTACAGACTACATCAAAATAAGGGCATTCTCAAGACCTCCATTACTTTTGACATGCAGGAACCAATAGCCACCGTACACACTAACCGTGTTATTCATAAAGATACAGAGGATTTTAAGTAGCGTTACTGGAGGTCTACTTCTCTGGTTTGTTGTATGGTAAATACGTGACATCCAGTCTAAATTGACATACGTCAAATAACTAAAATGCTTTTTAACTTTTTATGAATAAGAGGGTTACAATATACCGTAAATCGTATTTTCATTTTTTTTTTAAAGTTTAAAATTTATTATTGTAATGAAAAATCCATTCTATTTCACCGATACATAATACCGGATGTTTCAAAGCTGTGTAATTATTCAACGGAAATCAAACGAAATCCGACCCGTCAATTGTTTGGAATCATCTCCATTTCAATTTCGTCGCTTCAAAGAGTTGAAAGATGAGTTCGCATACAATAAAGCTCCAATGGAATAAAAAAATAGATAGGGTACCCAGAATAATAACGCATTGAAGTCTAACTGACTTTTTATAGCTATTTCACATTTGTATTTTCGTCAAGTGTTTCTTTAAAGTAATGTAAGTAACCTATAGTTAGCATAGCAATCCTTTCAACGAACAAACTATCTACTTGAACAACAAAAGTAGCGGGGCCTACCGTAGGTATCCCAATTCCCAACAGAGGCTCCTCGGGTGTACGTACTTGCGAAGGTCCTGATGACAAATGTTTCTAAGAAATCACTCTTTTTAATATTTTCATTTATTAATTATACTAGGTAGGTACTTCAATTCACAGATTATATTTGGCTGACTATTCAAGTATAATACGCATGGCATCATGGGGTCAAGTTTCTTTACTAAATTCGATCGACTTGTACTTTGATTGTTTGTGACTTCGTCAACCATTGCCGCTTTAACAAAGGCAATTTCTGTTACACGCCCAAAGAAGATAGCAATAAGTCGCTAACTATCCAATAACAAGTCGGTCGGATTTAGTTAAGAAATTTGGCTCTCAGGTATAATAAGCATGTTCGCCTTTATAACCTATTTTAAATCATTGACTTGATTCTTGGTATGAAATGATATTTGGTCAAAGAATGAAATAGGTATCCTTTGTAAAGTTTTGCCAATTCCCAAATGCCAGCCGGTCGGGTGCCCCGCTCACGACGCGATGGGCCGGAGCACACCTTGTTATCGTTTGCTTGTGTAAATTGTAAAATAAATTTTGCTGTTTTGATTTTTGCTTTGAAAACATAATATACCCACTCAGAATACAGAACAATATACTCAATATAATTTTTCATACAATATTGTACTTTAGTAGAGCCATAATTTCGTTCGTTTTCCAACGTCATCCCTCACTTAAGACTTTTTTTTACTTACAACGATAAATTAAAAAAGGAGGAAAAATTAATTATGTTATGTCGTGCAATGCAATGTTAACACTTTGAGATTAAATTGTATATCTTATTGTAAGCGACTCTATCTAAATTAGAACTTAATGTTTTGTAGAGACATTTTTTTAAATTTTGTGCTTTGATCCGTATATCTGCAAATAAAAGGTGTTAACCCTAGGTTAGTTAAAGTAAGGATGGTTTGCCAAAATAAGCTAAGATTGCGTTTCTCGTGTTAACACCTTCCTTTCCCTCTCTTGTGCTCGCTGAAGTAGATAAGACGGTAAGAATTAAGGCTTTTGGGCTGAAAATAAATGGACAAGGTTACAGGGCGCACGGAGACTGTAATTAATTTGAAGCTTGAGCCAAGTGCTGGTGGCTGGATTTTTCTTCCAATAAGTTTTGTGAAGAGTATAAATTTAAATATATATATGTTAATGTTATAATAATGTTACTAGTTTTTTGTTGCTAGTTTTTTGTTGCTAGTTTTTTGTTGCCATGGTATGTGTAAAAATTATAAGTCAACCAGCAAATTGATGGCCATCTTTCTCAGCCAACTTATTATAAACAGAAACCTTATTTTTTGATACCATGCAAATAACAAAGCAATAACCTAAATTTAAAGAAAAGCTTAGGCTTTTAGTTTAATGACTTTGCCTCATGATTCCTTAATTATTCTCCTGGAGTGTTACAGAAAATGAAGTTTTGGCTGTTATAGAATAAAACTTTTGATTTCGACTGAAATATCATTTTGTTTATAGGTACAATTATTCACTATAAATGCTATCAGATCAGTACCAGCATTGTTTACTAAGCCAAGTCGTTCCGTCTGAACAATAACCAGTCTATTGTCATGGTAAACAACTGGTAACTGTAAGCCATTGTAGTTAAGTATAAATTATCATTGAGCGAACTGAAATATTTTAATGTGATAGTGCCTTAGGCTTGAATGATGGCAAAATAACGCAACTTCTTTCATGTCATTAAAATAATAATTCCACGCCTCATTCTTAGAAATCCCTAGATAAAATTCTTGAATCAAACCTTACAATTAATAAAACTGCCTGTCTACCTACCTATTATATAGATAGGTACTTAAATCCTGACAGAACCACTTGACTATAGTATTTGAAAATGTAAATGGAAAATTAAAAAAAAAAGTAACTAGTAGGACTACAAAGAAAGACTTCAACAGTTCGTTCTAATAATACTGATTTATGTTTTACATTTATTACTGATACGGGTCTAATAAGTATTGAATTAATTCCATGTTCGTACACTTCAAAGCAAAAATAGCATTGACCACAATTTGAACGGAAAATTTGATTAATAGAGGCTGATACGTGCCAGTGTTGCGGATATTAAACCATGTGATACGATCAAATTAACAGCGGTTTTGTGGTTCGAGGGGAGGTCATTATGAATCTGTTTTTGTTGAATATTTTCTGAGGTAAAATCGTATTTATTTCAAACTACCTGTGCCCAGTAGTGTTACCCGCGGTTTATTACCGCAGTAAAGAGTAGCCTATGTGTTGATCCAGGGTGCCAGCTACCTCCATACCAAGTTTCATTGAAATCGCTCCAGCCGTTTATACGTAAAGAAGTAACAAACATACTCACAAAATTTTGTATTTATAATATTTGTTGTTTGTATTGCAAACTTAACAATAGGTACGAACCTTCTGAACGACGTCGACCGAAGTCTTGCGGAAGTTTTTCTTAGTAATATACTATTATTTCGATCAAACCTTTCTCCCTATATTGATTTATATAACAAAATCTTAATACGTACCTTGCTTAGAAACTATTACCCAATGAACCTACAACAACATCTGATCAGTATCTAGCTAGAGCACTTTAAGCTAGGGTACAGTGGCGGATACGTTCGGCGTAACACTTAAGGTTTTTCTGTATTGCAAAATAACAAGAGCTGTTTTGCAATACAGAAAAACCGAAGTGTTACGCCGACCTAGACCGTCACTGTACGATGTACAGTCACGGACTAGGAGGCCGTAACAGATTTGTCTATGGTTTCGTCAGCCCTAGACTGTATTACCAAAGAACAAGAGTTATTTTGCAATACAGAAAAACCGGAAGTGTTACGCCGATCGTGTCCGCCACTGTACGTACCCATGTCTTATGTTCAATGTCGTTTACGAGGTTTGCAATAAAGTGGTAAGCTGGATATGTTGGTGTGCTTGCTACCGTAATTGTTTAAAAATAAATTCTACTTGATAGCCTTGATAGCAGTTATTTGAATTTCCAATGATATGATGAAAAAAAGACAGTAGAAGGTTTCGTAATTTTATCGATTTATTAGAGCTACTTACATTTTAACATTTTAATCTGCGTTCTATTTAGAAAAAAAAAATAGATTTGGAGTATAATTGATAGGTATTAATAACGTACTTTTATTATTTCTTATTTATATTAGTTTTAAATATAGTAATTTTTATTGATAATAACAATAGTTTAAAACTATGGTATACCTACTTTTATTTATTTACAGTATACGAAAGCGATATGAGTTACGTTATGTATAAAATCGATGAAACTAAAATTAATTTTAGATATGAAAAATCATAACTTATTATATTATAAAATGTGCAGAAGAAATTATTTAACGGTTAAGTAGTATCTCCTGAGCTGTGACTTGTTTGTGTGTGAAAATAACAATATTTTATATTATGATCGGAGACTACAATTATTTTACAAAACCTTTGCATAACTTTAATATTTAAAAAACAATAATAAATCATCAAATTCACAACAAAAAGATAACAACAATCTCTTTGAATGAAAGTTATTTTATGTCTATCACAGGATGCTCTGAGCTCGTTTTATTATTAAAACCATAACATCAATGAAAAAATTGAAAAAAAAAACGTTTAAATAATAACATTACGTTAAATTCTTGTTATCTATGAATTATAAAAATGTGCTTGGCGGGTGCAAGCTGAAAATTATTAATATTATATTTTTTCATTTGCGTGTTTTTCGTATGCAGTACAACCCTCGCCAAAAACTTAACGATATCTATTTAAAACTGAGTGGGATTTACGTATGGTAATTATTAACAATTAAATAAATTTTACAAAAATTAAAATATACTTGAGCAACTCCGCTATGCAGCAAACATGGATACTACCATTATTCATCATTATTCTAAGAGCCAAATAAAAAAAAATAGTTACAATAAAATTTAAGAGTAACAAACAAACAATATCAATAGATTAAAAATTTAATGACAAAGCTTTCAAACAATCTTTAAAACAATGGAATTCTTATTACCTACGTTACGTATTTCTACTTATTATTTTTTTTTCTGAAGAAATACATAATTTATAATACCTTCTTATTATGTTATTATGGCGAGCAATATTAGTATAATCATGTATTACGTCTGCCCGTGCCCTGTTGTTACTATCTACAAGTAAATATGTTTCAAAGTAAAGAGTGTGAAACCAAATTTGATTTACTAGGTACCTTAACAACGTAAAGGTGTTTGAATAGGAGGGCGGAGTCACACGAAAAAAAAACAACTATACTTACCTAAGTATTTATAATTTCCTAAACTTACTCGACACTGTTATATGTACATGTTTGCACTTACTAGAATAGCTGTGCTCATCCACTAACATTAATTAAATCGCAAAAAAAAAAAAAAAAAAACAGGAACTTTTTCTTCACTCAATTTACAGAACTACCTATTTACATATTGCAACAAACGTACTGGCAACCAACAGAACCATCCAAAATTCGAACTCTACACACTCAAATAAAAAAATCAATTGTTTTGAAAACAAAACACTTACGCAGGAACTAAGTGGGTATTCGTGTAACTTGACAGGTACCCTACGTTATAAATTGTGCAAAAATGGCCAGTGAAATCAGAATGGAACTGTTTTGAAGATACGAAGCGGCTCCCGGCAGCCCGCACTCCTGCCCTCTGTATTCAAGGCAGAAATTCTGAAAATAATAAAAGCGTTTAGAAAATGTTTTTTAAAACAAAGGTGGCATGTTGCATGTATCAAACGTCAGGGCAAGAAATGTAAAATGTATTGTGAATATCAACTTAAAATTGTTTTCTTTAATCAATAGGAAAACATTATTTTATCGATTACAAATATAAAAAGCTCGTTTAAATACTTTATCTGTAATTTATTTGAGCGTTAATGACGAATTATTGTAATGGATATTGCGTTTTCAACTAGCGTCCATTTTAAACTTTTGTCGTCGCGAGTAAGTTATTTCAATTTTCGGTGTGTTAAGCAATATTAATTGTATAACAAATACTTTTTTGGAATTCATATTCAATTTAACATCGAATGTATTTTTTGAAATAAATTTTAGATTTATTGGGTAACGGTAATGTACTTTGCTGTCTTTCCTTTAGATGTGTAGGATACTTATTGCATGCATGTGTTATTGTTTAGTGGCAAAACGTGGTCTTTAATTTTCTAAAATTCAATACTCTTCTTCAAATTATATAGGAACTAAAGCAAATAAAGATCAACAAAGTTAATCGATGAGAACCACAATTTTTTTTGAATATTTCAGTATTTTGCTGTCACTTTCGTGGGTCTCCATTCAGGTGACCGAGACCAGTGCCAGCCAGTGTGTACCAAGGTATTTGGGGGTCAATTTTATTTAGGACAATTGGGTCGAAAGTCTTTTAAAATTTAACAAAGTAAGCAGAGTTATCAAATATTAACAATAGGTACCTTTATAATGTTGGACGCCATCCGTTTGAGGAAGGCGCTGGTGAAAAGCGCCGCCTCGTCGCCGCACGACTGCTGCACCGTGTGCTCCGAGCACAGAAGATATTCTTGAAAAGAACTGGAATTTGAACAAAAAATATAAATATTATATCGGTAGATTACATTAATCTGTACCATACCAATATTATAAAGAGGAGGGATTTGTTTGTTTGTAACGAATAGGCTCCAGAAATACTGAACCGATTTGAAAAAAAATTTCAGTAGTAGGAAGCTACATTAACCCCGAGTGTCATAGGCTATATAAGATTTTTAAAAAAAATTAGGGATCCTTACCTAAACTCAAATTATATTTCGTGGTTTCATTTTCGATATAAATCATTTCACTAGGTAGTCCTTTCACCTACAAGGCAACATTCGCACGTTCTTACAAATAACTATTAGTCGATCGATTTAATCGATATCGATTACTCGATTAATTTGAAATTTACCCATGCTCCCATCCCTACCACTCTACGCGCCCATCACTAGCAGCGTCCGCCAAGCCTGTCATTCTTTCTTTTTCCGTGCGAGGCAACGAAAGCACGCGTTCGGATCTTGTTCGCAAAAAATAAATTTTTCAAGATACCGAAATCTTTTCAAATTTTTAACAAAAAATTAAGTGAGTTACTTCAACTTTGATGGATTTCATTATCCTCATACTATAAATCGAGAGACAATGTCTAATGTTACGGTAAGTTCATCTGCTTACCTACCTTCAAAAAAAAAAAAAAATTTTTAGACAGAAATTTCGAATTGAAATTCTGCATAAACTTACATTTAAAAAGTGTAAAAGAAATATTTTTGCAAAGCCATAGATTCGAACAAGAACCAGGCTGCCATACTGCCATAGATTCCAATAGGAACGCGGCAAAATTCAAAACTGTACATCAGTTTTTATCATTAAAATAATTTTATTTGCAAAGCCATAGATTCAAATATGAACCAGGCTACCATACTGCCATAGATTCCAATAGGAACGCGGCAAAATGCAAAAATAATCATAATTTTTTATGTAAGTATAAAAATATAAAAAGCATAATTTTCTTTTTTCTTCTTATTCCAGTAGGCGAAACGCCTTTACAATTTAAGGAATGTGCCCAGAGCAAATATCATTCGAATATGAGGATATATTTCTAGCCGAAACTATTCCCTACAACCCATGATCAGGTCTAAATGAGACTGAATCACCAAAAATCATGATGGCGACATACCAAGTGCCAATTGCCACCACTGCCCCAACAGTGACCACTTTCAATACCGTCACCAAAAACAGATCCAAGCACCAGCAATAACTTCCTTATTGGAACTAGTAGCGGTTACAACAACCAATTGAACTCGGACCCTGAGGCAAAGTTTAAATTTCCGGAACTGGACCCATAAATTTTATTAACCCTGGGCGAAGCCCTGGATGATGAACTAAAGTTGTGTGATTGAATCTACGATAATCTCTCTCAAATGGCTAGAGAAGTCAAGGAAAAAATCCTTCAGCAATATACTATACCTAGCAACTACATATTGGTTCAAGCCTCAAAGCTAAATACTAAAATACTCTCATCTCAACTTGGACTGACTTCACATCACATCGGGGAGTAGGGCCATGGCCATTCTCCTAACTCAAGATATAAAATAGAGGCAATCAAGATTCTAAGCGAGGGCTCCCGTAGTTCATGCGACCTTTATAGCTCGGAGACACAAGCTCGCATTTAAAAGACCGCACCAGGTCTACCAAGACGTTTTTGAATATCTTTCAGTACAGTAAACGAGATGAAGCACTGTTCGGTGCCAAATTTTAGAGAAAATTAAATTAAGCTTCAAAATTGAACAGCAATGCCTTCAAATCAGGAAGACAGTAGTCTTCCCAGAAATACTGTTGCTTACACAACACAGCCGCCTCTACGAGCTCCACGGGCACAGCTTGGCCGCAGTTTCAGAAAAACTCAGGCCCTCCTCGCTTTGCGAAAAACAAGGGGGGGGGCGTGCCAGGGCCAGAGTACGAAGATACCACTCGTCAAGTTCCAAATTACAACGACCCATATACCGACGCAGTCGCACGTTTAGAGAACGACCCAAATCAGGCCACGTGCTCAACCACCATTCTGGCAGAATTCAGTACAATATTTTTAAAATGTGTTGGTTGTATTGTATATCACAAACAATAAAGGTATCCTTAATTGGATTTGTAACAAAATAATTAAATCTTTTTCTAATTTTCCACTTGAGCAATAATATGTTCCTGTTGTAACATGGTTAGCACAGTAACAACAAGAAATGTCAATCGCAACTAATAATTTGCTAGAAATCGTATCTAAAACCTTTTTGACACCAATTCAAATGGAGGTAAGAGATTTCATTTTAACCTAAAACTGTTAAATAAATTTGTAAGTAACTAAACTTCATTTCGAAATGGCAGAACAGCATGCAAGCTATTATTACATGGCATCTATTGACCTAAAATGTCTCGTAACTTTTTATTTCTGTCGCTTAAAACTATCGTAAGTACTTACCTACGTTTCCTGTTTAAGGATGTGAACACACAGAATCTTGTTATCCACCTATGATTTCAACTCAATGCCTTATCTTATTGGCTCACGATAGCGCCTAGAACTTTTACTAAGATTAAAGAAGGGGTCGTAGGTCACTTGCGTTCATTTGGTCAAAAATTGGTAAATTTTTGTATGTGACGATATCCTTTACATAGACCGTAGTTACATGGAATTTTTAAATAAAGTTAGGTTTACACTCAAATCACTCGAGTGCTTGGGCTTTATTATAAACTATGAAAATAGTAGCTTATAGCCACAAAATAATTACAAATTTTCAGGATTTAAGTAAGTAGATGACTTAAATATGACTTTATCACTTACAAGCCATAAACGTAATAAAATAATAGAATTGGTTCTGAAGTGTTCTCAACTACCACCTGTTACAATCAGAGAATTTTCACAAATGATTGGCATCCTAATGTCCGCTAGCGCAGCATTACAAAAGGCTGGTTGAAACCAAAAATACTTAAAAGGCAAAGGTACAGGTACCTTCTACCTACCTTCTATTCAGAGAATACTATGATAATTATTTTACAGGACCTGAATTGATGAGATAATAATATTAAAAGCTTTTAAAATTTCATTTAAACACAAAAATATGATTCATAAGTTAACACGGACTCGAGTCGTAAAGGCGTAACTCAAACTTACTATAGTAATTATATGTCGTATTATTAGCAATATACTAAGCCTTAGATGCCCCGAAACTTAAACAATTTGTTAATTTTTATTATGGGTAGATAACATTAGCATTAGCTATTAGCTACATTACGACACGAAGTTGCATACAATTTCCTAATTTCAATTAACTTACCAGATATATTTGGCCTTGGTTCGAGAAGCGAAAAATCTAGCTATTAGCATTTAGCATTCTATATTACACGAAATATAATTAAGAGGCAGATCGAAGATTTAATTTAAAGATGCTTTTCAAACATTCTAGCGCAAAACTTAAGAAATACTTTTCTTTGAAACAAGACCCAGATGCTACAAAGGGGCAGATGCATATTTTTTCTATACCGATCCTTCATTTTCCGTTTTTCTTAACGGCCTACAAAAAATTACTGAGGACGAAACGACCAGTATTCTAGTATTCCCTTCTAGTACTTCTAGACCTGCCTGTTATCCTCCATTGATTGATATATAGTTATTTCGTAATAATCACTTGAGGGCGTGACGAAAACCTATGTTGTCTACTAACAGGGACCGTCACCCTCTCCTACTCACGTTTACCCTGAGTGCCGCAGTATGCTCGAGCAGGCAATGCCAGGTCTCATTATCCCCTCAACAGCATCTCATCAGCATCTTATACTAGCCTCACTTTCTAATATTACTATTCAACAATATCAATATAATGTTATTCAATACTATGATTAAATTAGATTCTTTCGAATGTTCTGTTTTTAGTGTAATTACTTTTCCCTCCAACGTCTTCGAAAAAGACGCATCACAGATTCACAGGGCATCATCATAAGAGCCATCGCTTTATCTCTGCTTTTAGGCAGAAATATTTCTTCGGATGATTGCATCAGCGCCTTCCTTAAAGATGTTATAAACTAATACCCAATCCACCAAAGTACACAGGTACTTGGTAAGTATCCACAATTGGTTCTCAAAAATCTCTAAAAATGTATACCAAACAAGAATGAACTTATCCTAGACAAAAGTAGCTTTACTAACATTATCTACAGCCTACAGCACACATGGTTGAAAGTCTTTCTCTAAATAACAGATTATTATAAATAAAAATAGCAATGGCATTAGAATCATAAAGTAAATGAAAATTTTATCAAAACTATAGGCGCTAAATGCAATCAAAAGCTATCCACCATTGTTAGTTTTACTTTATCTTACGGTGAATCCGTCTATATATAAGACGGTTATATAACCTTAACTAAATAAATCAGACCTAAATAAGCCAATCACCTCTTAATAACTGTGAAGCGTAACGTCCTCACAGGAACACAACAGCATAGTCAATAAGCATGTGGATCAGGCAGATCCTTGCGGTGTACGGCACACACAGCAGCACGCGACACGCCGCCGCCACATCGGCTGCTCATGCTACCGGCGTCAATCTTGATCAGATCAAAAGACGGCCGCCTGGACCTCTACCTCTAACAAGTTTGCTAAATTTATCAATGTCCTATGATGATTGATTATCAATTTTTTATTAAATCTCTGACCAAATTAGTTCATTAAAAAATATACAATAAGTATATAAGTATGTTATAAATAATGTAGCTGAGTACCTACCTACCAAGTAATTACCTAAGTAACTACGCAATGTTAAACTTTGAAGTACTCTATAAACTAACTATAATGATTACTTTTATATGTTAAAATATAGTGTTTTTAACTAATAAGATGAGTAATATTATTTAATAATATTTGTAGGTACCTATACTAAGAGTTCAAATAAAACTAGCCAAAATTACATCTTTTTAATTAATATTGTTTCATTATCATGAAAAAATATAGACAAAACAATGTCTCTAAACATCTACCTAGTGAAATGATTTATATCGAAAATGAAACCACGAAATATAATATATGATCAAACGAACTTCTCAAGTGAAGTTCGATCAATATTATATGAGTGGTTTCATTTGAAGATATAAATCACCCTCCCTACCCAAATCCCGAGTTTTGTCAAAAAAGTCAATAAACGACGTAATTTATGCCAGAAAACTGAGCAGAAAACTATCTCTAAAAAGAATGACAGGCTTGGCGGACGCTGCTAGTGATGGGCGCGTAGAGTGGTAGGGATGGGAGCATGGGTAAATTTCAAATTAATCGAGTAATCGATATCGATTAAATCGATCGACTAATAGTTATTTGTAAGAACGTGCGAATGTTGCCTTGTAGGTGAAAGGACTACCTAGTGAAATGATTTATATCTTCAAATGAAACCACTCATATAATATTGATCGAACTTCACTTGAGAAGTTCGTTTGATCATATATAATGTAACCCAAGGTGCAATATTTTTTCCGTTGTTTACATATTTTGACAGGTGGTGGTTTGTTGTTGTTGTTTGTTTTTTATTCGGCCGTTCTGGGCAGTCAAAAGAACATAGTCTATAGAGCCAAGTCTTTTGTAGTATCTTATATTCTATGGCGTAACGAAGTAAGCCGGGAAAGCTCGTACATAGTTTAAGTCGCATCCCGCGTCTGTCCCTATGTATGCTTAAATCTTTAAAAATATGAAACAGATTTTGATTCGGGTTTTTAATAGATAGAACATATTCATATTTTCATATTCATTTATTAGTGCTTTCTTAAGGTACATAAACAGATGTTACAAAATAGAATAGTATCACTTAAGCTACCTTAAATAAGATATTGCACAAATTGTAGTTGTAATATGTACATACTTTAAAGTTTATAAAATACTTACCTAATTAGAATTTAACTTATAACTTAATGAACAAAAATAAGTTAACTAGTACTTACATACTTAAATAAAAACAATAATAACTAAAAATGAAAGTCTAAAAAAATTGTAACATAATTAAAATTAAATTTATATTTGCTTTTTGCTTATTTGGAACATTTTAATCGACTGAGTTGAACTTGTCATTGTAGAAATCTTGAAAATTGAATTGAACGATTCATGAGGAAGTTTTATATGTATAATACATGCACAATATAGTTAAAGGTTTGGAGGTATGAAGTTCGCCGGGTCGACTTGTCATTAAATAAAGCTTTTCCGGTCCCAACTGAGTGACTGACAACGTAAAGGCCTAAACTTCGATGACGATTTGAAATTTGGAACGTAAATTACTGTACTGTAGAGGTTGTTTTCGGTGCTCTGTATGAAAAATGTACGAAACTACGAACAACGTACGAAAGAAAGCGAGAATTAACATTTAAATTTTAAAAGTGGACGAGGTGACTGCGGGCGTACTTTAGAACCTAAATAATAAACCGCATAATGAAATCAAATTTATTGCTCTATCTTCCAATCGGACGCAGTACTACTCTACGGTATTACCACAGAATACCTAATATGTAGTATTACGTAGAAGTTAACCTATTACCAACTCCTATGTATTCATTGGATGTAACACAAGCGAGCGGTACGCCAAGCACACCAATGCATAACGGCCGTATCGTATGTCGTCTCAAAAGGTAAGCTTTGATGCAATATCCTTTAACCGTAAATATGTACTAGTCACAATCACAATACTGATTAATTAATTGGTTATAAAAGAAAATGTTCCCTTATTTACCTGGTAATCTAGTAGCACTGGATGGGTGAGTTTTTTTAACAGAGGTTTTATGAGAATATGTAATATGAGAAATTGTATGAAAGAAATAGTTTGTAAAGGAAAGGGGTACCGACCGACCGTGCTATAATCTATTGTACAGTGGCGGACTAGGAGGCCGTAACAGATTTGTCTATGGTTTCGTCAGCCCTAGACTGTATTACCAAAGAACAAGAGCTATTTTGCAAAACCGGAAGTGTTACACCGACCGTGTCCGCCACTGTACCACCTTATCACAACGTTGTTGTTTAGATATGCTTTGCCATCCTTAAAACGTTATTTGATATTAAAAAGAATTTTTTAGGTTTTTTTGCTGCGCAAACGTAGATAGATTCTTGTGAAATATCGGCGTAAAATATCAATTTTCCCCAAAAGTTATGCAAAAGTGGTTGTTTTGGCGAAAAAGTGACTGTGTATTTAAATGGTTCACGGTTTGGTTTCACAGTTTTTCTTTATTTCCTGAAATAGCTTTTTTTATTTATATTTCCATTGTCGAGGCGGCGGGGCACTGGCGTGTGAATCCTGCGATAGTAGAGTAGAGTCAACAAATAAAAAAAAATACCTATGAACTTTTTTTTTCAAACATGCATTTCAATAAATTTTTAAATTAGGTACGCGTACCTAACCGCGGTTACGTTCTAAAAGAATACGTTTTTTTACTCAATGTAGTAAAAAGGTGATAAAAATTTACAGTTCAATCAAAATTAAACTTATTTACAGAATAATTCATTAATTTTGCTTCAACAGTGAAAATGTTTCCGAAAAAGTTAGCTAAGATCCGGTGATTTAAATCAAATTTCAATAAGTAATGAATAATAATCTAATTTAAATTTAGCATAATGCGCCATTTTTGTTAATTTAAAAGCAGAGAAAAAATAATATAACTATGGCGACTTAACGATTATTGCTCGTAAAACACTGGATAGCTCGGATAACGAAGTCATTACCGTGTCGAATAAAGTCTCAGTACTACTTAACTCTAATCCGATAAACTTCCGAGATGGTCTCGCTGAATCTAAATTAAGTTTAATGGCGCGAATCGGGAAAAAAGTGAATAGGCTAGCTTAGCATAGCGATTAGCGGCCTACCAGCCGATGGGCTAGGTCTAGGCACCAGATTAATCTTTTGAAAAAATAATATTTTCTGTCGTTTTTGTAAAGTTTTTAGGCAAAGTCAATAAAAAAACCTATATTTCTTTCACTATTGCCAAAAAAAGTCACATTGATAAGTGTTCATTCATCTTCTTAGTGAGAAGTAGAAATTAAGCAATACCTACCTACTTTTTTTACATTTTCTCCACTGATTGTTGTCAGAAAATAGCATGAATATTCCAATCGGGCGCCCGTCTGAACACAGACAGATTTCTAAAGCTTATGACAGTTTAATTTGCAGGAACTCGAATCGGGAATCGACATTCGTTAGGATCAGAATTTTCGTTGACCTCAAATAGACGGCATTGTTTGGTTATAGCATAGCAGTAAAAGATTTAAAATAAAATTCAGAATTAATCCCGATGTGGCGGCTCAATCATTTGTATTTAAACATTTTTATAACGAAATATTTAATTATGTATCCTACCCGTCGAACTTAATACATACTTAATAAATATATACCTTCCTACATCTTCGTGCTAGTCTGATATCTAATCTATAATACTGTGATCTTTTATCAAATTCGAATCTTTTTTTTTTATTCGTAGGTATACCGTGAGATTGGACCAAACCTCCAAACATCCTCAAAAAATTAAAATGAGAAAATAGTATGAAATAATGATTACCTAACCGTCAAATAATAATTATATTTTTTACCGACGGATACTGACTATCTAAAAAATCTACAATTCACATTCGCTTAAATGCAATTAGATATTACTGGATAGATAGACAGTATAATGCAATTTTGGACTCACCAACAAACAGTCCTCAAGTAGTCTTCATGGCTGGTCGCCTCATCGGTCTCGTACTGCGAGTTCTTCTGGTGGTTGCTGAGCTCTGTCAGCGTGACCTCGTACTTCTTACTGCACTTCTCGTACTCTGGCCGGACATTCTTTACGCAGTCTGCATGTCTCAGGTATTCATCCTAACAAGGAGGAAGAGCATATTGAGTAATGCTTAATGTAGGGTGCTACAGCCAGATAAAAGGAGGCTACCATCATTGTTGGGATATTTTTCGTCGCGTAGCATATGTGTCACTATTATATTGATGATAATGATGGGTTCGATTCCCGGGCGGGGCGAATATTGATATGATAAATATCGATGTTTGTTTCCGGTCTGGGTGTGATGTTTGTCTCTGTGTGTGTTTCGGGCACCCTAAGCATACAGGTTCTTCCTAGTTAGGGGCTCTGAGTGTGATTTTTATTATTATTATTTATTAATCCTTTGAACTCCTCGGGGAGCATAAGGCCTCAACATAATTTTATATTAGGATGTGTGAAATTTCAGTACTATAACTTTTACACATTCTAAAGTAAATGAAATGGCGGAAAGACAGACTTAGCGAAACTATAAGGATTCCTTGTTTGAATATATTTGAAGTAAGGTGTAGGGTTAGGATCCTGAACAATGTTTTAAAAATTAAGGCTTTATCACTGACTGCATCAATGCTAAAATGCTTTAACTATAATTTTAATAATTCACCTGGTAGCTGCCCCTCGTGCACAGTTCCTGAACAACGCCAGTGATCCCCGCGTATATCCTGCGGAACACCATGCGCTCACTCTTCTCCATGCACACGTCTGTGTAGTTGTCGATGCATTTGATGCCAGCTCGCAGCTCGCTGAAACGAAAATAGATGTTGATTGATTTTTCGAGGATGGATGGTTTAATAAAAAACTGATGGAAATTGAAAATAGGATGCAATAATGGTCACCAGTTTAAGTGTATTCCCATTTTAACTGGCGATCATTATTTCTAACTTTTTGCTTTGGACTTGTGATATTAAAGTAAACAAGACAAGGATACTTTAAAAAGGCTGACCATGGCCATACGTTTTATTTAATTTCTATTTTGACCCTGTTAGGTATTATTATAAACTTACTATATGTAGTAATTATACCTATGATTTCCCAGGTATCAAGGTCACAATACCAAAAATACACGAACTGATTAATCTACTTGTTTTTAAAGTGCTGATCATAATAAATTTTGCACTAAGAATAAAATCTCACAAAACACGTGCGCTATTTTTGAATAAAACTTATTGTAAGCAGTTTGACCAGCATTTGACTTCTGGATAGAAGCCAATACAGAAAATGTGATTGTAAACATCCGTGTTTTGATTTTACGAAGACAAAACAATTTGTGTAAGTAAATTTACATTTTGCTGTACTTAGCAGGAAGATTTTTCTTAGGTAGTAGTTTTAGTCTAGTGCCTACATAAAACACTAATTGTACTTGACACGTTCTTAATCCGAGTTCTAAAACTAAACTTGGTTAGCTTCTAAACCGGAATGCTAAACTGCTAACTAATCTTGCACGTCGCGTCGTACGCCTGACGGAGTCTCCATGTGACGTCTCAAATGTAATGTTATCTGTTATTCGGCTTATAACAGACTTAGCAAGACGCAAGTTTGCCTGTGCATTAACATTAAAACAAAGTAGGAGGTGGTTTGCAGAAGCATTTCCTTTCCTTTAGATAATATTGTTGGAATTTAACAGAACCTAAAGGATCGTTGACTTACTTCATTGAAAACAAATAAATTAAATTAAAGTCGTATTTGTCTTTTTCCGTGCAAATTTCAAATTTACATAAGAAATAGCTATTCTTTGTGAATGAATGAGTACTTCGGTCTTTAAATGGAGCACAAAGCTTACAAAGTTGTTGCAGTATTATATAATCCTTCAAGACATCGCAGCTCAAGAGGTACAACAGGCAACTTACAAATTGCTATTTACCACAAACAAGAACACTAAATTAAGATGAGCTAACTGCTGCTATTCCGCCAGAAGTTGCCGGCCTCGAGTGCTGACAGCCTTGAAGTTTTCGCTAAGTTTCCTTACACTGGCAGGCATAAGCTTGTCAAAAGAAGAACGGTTAAAAATCAAGCAGTTGTAATCATTGCAGTCGATGACTTATTACAGAATTAGCCTTGCATAGATAGTATGCTAGCTTAGGACCATCTGTCGGCGATACATTTGAATATGATAGGCGAAGTATATGAGCCGGTAAAGGCAAGGCTGTAAGAATTTGCTTCACCGACGAGCCTTGCTCAAAAATCTCAAAATGTATGATATTGCAGTTAGTTTATGTTATTGACTTCTGTACAAAAGTTTAACGTCAGTAATCTTTGCTACTCTGGCTTAATGAACGGGTCGCTTCATATACGTACTTATAGTCCGCGATCATGATACTTGGTAACTAGCGGCAGAATCTACTAACTACAGCGTTCAGGAAAACTACCTACTTGTTGAACACCTCATTAGTGCGCGCTTGTTTGACGTCATAAATAAATCAACGCAACCCCGTTTCGTAGAGCAAGTGGGGGAAGTAGATTTCATATTGAGGATTAATATTCAGAGCAAATGTTGCTTTTTATTAATTTTAATTTGGAGTAGGTAGAAAGTTTAACATCTATGCAGACAATACCTAACAAATGTTTTTTCAAGTAAGTATACCTCTTCTAGTTCCATTCTGCCCAGTGACAAGTCCTACAGTTTACCTAAAAGGCAAAACAAATGCCAAAACACATGATTGTGTCCTATTCTGAATCCAAGTAAAAAAAAAACAGTAACGAGTTAAGAATTAAACTAACTGACTGTTAATAAATAAAAATGAATGTTGTAAAGCAGAACAATGCAAACCTACACGCAACTCTTGTCCAACTCCTCTCTGGTGAGTGCGAATGATATCTCAGGAGAGCTCAGCACGGGCAGCGCCATGGAGCATCGCTGCAGCAAATCTTGCTCGCTGTTGCACTTCTCCTTCAGGGCGCCTGCAAACAAGTGAATGAATGAGTTGCGGTTGCAAATTATGAATGGCGAGAGAGCGTGACCGTTTCAAGCAAGATACAAAGATAGAATAGATAGCAGAGGGTTCTTAGCACGTAATGCCACTTCCCACGTCGTTGCTTTTTTGTTTTACAACTTTCGACGTCATTAGTTTGCGGAAAAACTTTTCAAGAATTTCAGCGTTTCACTGGGATATGTTTGGATGTAGGTAATAACCGCGAATACCACGTACAATAGTAAGCTTGTAAATAATATTAATCAGAAACAATGGGATTATCAATATAATAATCAGGAACAAATGGGTGTTTGTTCAAAAACTTTAACTTCTAGTACACAATGTCTATTTATGTAACAAAAGTCATGGCATTTAAGCACCACTTATATTCACAGAATTACTTCGATGGAATTTAGATTTTTGGTCTATTTAGAGATGCCTACCAAATCATAATTCTTTGTGCAATAACAATATAGTCCAAGCTGACAGAGTTAACTCGTAAGCATAAATTTATCAGCATTATGTATGCACAAAGCACGTTGGAACGTTGGATCAGAACCAGTAAACTCGACAAATGTAATCAGTGATTTTATTTGTATTATTTCGTTTGATTTACAATCGGGAATTGAAACAATGCTTGGTAATGGCGTGCGGCTAACAGATAACAACCTGCAATGCAGACCTAAAACGAGCATTATCTGTATTGATATTTTCATTTAATTTTAGCATTTTATTCTCAAATACTGATAGCGCAGATTAATGAGGCATGGGATGGTATCCTTTGGGATTACCAGATTTTCTTTCATCATCCCAGCCGAACGATATCCAGTGCTGGACGGCTAGACGTTCTCCTCAGATCGCCATATCCAGTGTACTCTCGCAACCTTTACAAGGTTGTCTGATCACCTTGTAGGCGGTCTACCTACTCTGCGTCTTTCGTTGCGCAATTTTTGTTTAACGTTTGCAATTTAGTTCTATCTTATAATCTTTTATCTAGTAAATTTTGTAACGTGTATTATACATGAATAGTATATGGTAGGTAAGTATTTTCTCAGTGTCAAGTTCACTACGTGTACCTAACTACTGAAGAAGCTAATTGCTTACTTACTTAATTTCATTGTCGTCAATAGTGACGTGCATCGCTGAGTGAAATTTATCGAATCGATAAATCGAATATTTCTACAAAACTCTTATGTTGTACTGATTGACTGATATAAATATAGCGTACATACATAACAATGGAGATGGAAGTGAGTTCTTTCTAAGATAAGTATATATGAAGGAATTCTCAAAATTTACACATGAACGAAGAAAAAATATTTTAAAAGCGCAGGCAAACCTGCGGTTGCCCACTAGTTTGATCTTATTGAGGATCTTATTGGGAAAAGCTCTGGGTGGTAAGGTTAGTACATAATAGTTTTAAAGCCTCCTAACATATAACACATAAAATTATAATTTTAAATTGGTGTCCTTCAGTAACGAAATAAAAACTTATTATTCTAAAAACAATAATTTAAACCTCGTTAATTTATTAAAACAGATGAACAAACCCAAAAAGCTACATGTAAACATAAACCTTGAAACTCATCCTCGTGCAGCTAAATTTAACATCCATCATAATGATAAGATGAAGATAATATTCCGTTTATGGGGAACGATTCGCTTTGCTATCGCATGGCGCGGCCACGTCATTCACATAATCGTGTTTCACGCGGTGCGCACGCGCACAGCTGTTTTGTTTGAATGGAAACAAATGAGGGGACGATCTTGCGATAGATCGTAAGCACTACAATTCAGTCTAATAGAATTCGTTTTTAATAATAACACATCACACATCACACTCAGAGCCCCTAACTAGGAAGAACCTGTATCTAGGGTGCCCGAAACACATAAGTACAGAGACAAACATCACACCCAGACCGGAAACAAACATCGATATTCATCATATCAATATTCGCCCCGCCCGGGAATCGAACCCGGGTGCACTCGCTTCTCAGTCCACATCACTGCCAACTAAGCTACGGAGCAGTCATTTTGGGAACTGGAAAGACAAGGACTGATGTCGTTTTACGAACGACAGCAGATTTCTTATTTTTTCATGTCTTCTGTTGATAGTGTATTTAATAAAAACTGGTAAATACAATCACGCTTTTAGTAATCACGTCTATCATTCACAAATATTTCATAAGAAGCAGAAGGAACTATGTATTCAAATCATTTTTTACTTTTACTTGATTCTTTATGACCAAACTGTGATCAAACCGAGAACCTTCCAAAATAAACCCTGAGACTTGTTTTTGCTCTCCAGCACCGTGCACCTTGTCCAACAGGTAGTTATTTTTAACGTTCGCTTCTTCGAAGCATACAAGCGCACGCCGAGGCTGGTGGGGAGCCGAGCCCACGTCAAGGCCTCGTCCCATTGGCTGAGAAACATCGTACGATGTCTTTGCTGGTGTGAGTGCTTGACGTTAATAACTCGCATTGGCATTCAATCGGCCAGCAATTGAGAGTAATTTGTTGTTGAAGTTAGCTTATGGCTGAAAATTACATACTGCGTCTATGATATCGGAGTTTTCAAGTGCATCCTTTTTTTTGTAGATAGGAAGAAACTACTTAGTATACAGCTAGATGACACTACAGCTATGTCCACCTTTCGTCACAAATACTTTAAATTTTAAGGATCGTTATTAATTGTTTTTTTCATATTTTTAAATTGTAAAGTAGTATAAAAGTATACTTAATCATAATCTACTTTCTATTAAGGTATCAAGCCTTGAATTTAAGAGAGAGAGAAGAACAAAGAAGCTAGACTGACATATGAGGGGTGCCATGATATATGTGTATAGAATACTATCCTAATACGGCAAATATTATAATAGATTAACACTATGGTAGATACCTAATAAAACAAAGTTACGAATATTCATTGATCGTACCCAAATGAAAATAGCTGAAAATAACTTTAGAGGTTCAGCAGTCACCTAAATTCAGTTGACCCGTCAAGCCTGATGAATTGAATGATGCCATAGGAATGCATCCTCGCCTTGACATTACCAGCCCTACGAGACTCCGAAGTAAGTAGTCTTGATTAATCAATAACCTACTTACCCCACTGTTAGACGACATTGTTATTTTCCTATGAGCTGCAGTCGATTGCATCTTGGAACTATTCCACCATGAATTGGCGAAGAGGAAAATAGCTGACGACTTTTATGACGTAAGCTTAGTACTAAGCTAAATATAAAGACTTGAAGAACTTATTTGGGTAATGTCCGCTGACTGATATTTTTGCTTTAGGTAGATTATCGTTGTTCCAGCGTAGGCAATTTTATACAAGATACTATCATAATAAGCCTTTGTGGTGCAGAGACACACAGAGTTTCTATTCTAAGTTCTGATGAGGTCGATGACTATGATGGAATTCATAATTTTTAATGCCGTGTTGAAGTAATTAACCGGTAGTTTATTTTATTTATTTTAATGAAAGGACAGTAAATAATCTCATTGTAATGAAGGCTTACCCTGAGCTTATTGAAACTAAGTCATCAGAAAATTTACCTATGTAATTTCAGAATACTTGACTCATTGAAAAAAAAAACGAAAAACAAGAAATAGCACCATCTACGTAAGTAATGTGACGAGAAGTAGTAAACGTAACAGCTAACGTTTAATTATTTTATGTTGAATTTTTCATTATTACCAATGCCAATTTACAGATTACCACCACCATGCACGCACATGCAATATTTGAGTCATAAAAATGTAGGTGATCAAAGCATTGTCCAGTCCACGAATTATTACGAGGTAGAGAGAGATTGTAGTGCTTTATACACTAAGTCAAGGAAAATCACAAGTCTAAGCAAATAATGTGAAACACAACCAGCGTCTATAAAACGCTTCGGTTTGTTCAAACACAGGAAGTGTCTGTTATCAATTTGCACCTAATTTACTTGTATTATCTATAACAACTTGCCATTGGGCTTTCATACCGACCGATTTTGATGATGATAGTTGATGATGGAAATATGCAATAATAAGGTAAAAAGCAATAATTTATTATAAACACTCAATGATAAGATATTTAAAATCGATTGTAATCGTAAAAATATAAAATTAAGACTCCATCCAATTAAATTGCTTTTCGCAATTTAAAAGAATTCTTCGCGCTGAATTCTTCAAAAGTTTTAAGCAATTTATCAATTTCTTCAACTAATTATTATGCAAAAGATACAATAAGAAAACTCTCAAGGGAGAGAACACCTTATTTGATTAATTAAGAATCTAGAAATTCATATTCATGAAATCATTAGGGTATTTATGGAGAACACAACAAATATTTTATTAGCTATGTAATTTTAAGCATGACTTCGGTAAATTGTGGTTCTTACTTCTTTTTTGTAATATAACTTTACAGGTAATATTATTTAAGTGGATAAAATACCCCTAGGTAAATTTATTAATATATATAAAACTCTTCCGTTACTGACTGACTGACTGACTGACTGACTGACAGACAACGCAGAGCCGAAACTACTGGGCGTAGCGGGCTGAAATTTTGTATGTAGGTTCCTTAGGGAGTGTAGGTGAGCACTAAGAAGGGATTTCCCGAAATTGCCACGGGAACGGGAAAAAAAGGGAATTTTGTGTTTATGAGAAATCTGCGCGGGAAAAACCGCGGGGCAGCCTCTAGTTAATATAATAATATGTCGGTAATAACAGGCAGGTGCTGACTGACATTCACAGTCAGTGTTTGGAGCCTTTTCGGTCGAATCGATAATGATACTCGGACAAGTAGTTCCCAAGTCCTGATTATCCTGGCTCTAGCTGTTTTATACTCCTTCGAGCATATGTTTTACTGTCACGAAGTTGGAACTTGACTATGTATGTCAATATAGAGCGGAAGATTTAAAGCTCAAAGTAAGAAAACCGCCGGTAATTTAAAGTTACATTTTGTCAATTTTGAGTGAGAGTTCGAGCTGCGACACGACTGACTGTCAGCCTTTAGTCTTTATAAAGAAGTTAAATTCTTTTAGAATTTTAATGTAACTCTATATTAAATTTGCAGCCACATTGCGGATCAGCTACACCAGGATTATCATCCAATAACATAACACATCTAAAGGCGAAATGTAACCGGGTCACCAGTTCCCATAGGAATCAGCGCTGAGATATAAAGAGAGTGAATGATCGAGAAACAAATCGACCATTTCGCAGCGGCTCCACTACCGCAGCTCAGGTCATTTGTCATCTCTCCGGATGGGAATAACTTTTTGCACGGATCGCTGGTTCTGGGACAAGGAAAATCGACTTGTGAGAAGTTCAGATTTAGACACCGATGGAGATGACATGAATAATATTGTGTTTTTGGGTGTTTCTTAATTCAATTAAGGTCCGTCCAATATTTAAGTATATATATATTTGGAAACAAGTTTTAAAATCCATTCGACATTGCAAATCAAAAACATGTTAGGCAGACTGATGATAATAATTATGAATCTTGATGCAATGCATATTTGATAAAAGGATTTAGTTAGCTGATAGCAGCAAGTAAGAAACCGCAGTACACACACTAGCTAGTCAATGAATAGTGATCTTAGTAAGTCTATTGTTTCGTTCATAATAATATCCCTGTTTGCTGTAGTCTACTCTTTTTGCAGACCATTGTTGTAAGACGAGCGTTATCAGTGCCTCGGTGACAGACACCTAATGTATTCGTCATTGACACGGCGCAATCACTGTTCATGCCTAGTTGAACGCGTGCTTGATTGATTTTCATTTTTTTACGCCTATCGCAGAATTATATGACCAAGAAATACCCCATCATATTATTATATACTTTTTATTTTTGTAGTTAAAAGCGACCTTTTGAAAAATCAATTTTAACATGGAGAAGTGAATAAATACGTAACTATTAAGTTTATCTTACAACTCTATAATTATGATCAACATTTCCAAACACAAAATATGTCATCATTATTTAATTTATAACATTTCTACGTCGTACTTCAAAATCCAAAATTATCATGTTACGTTCATTACCTATAGGTACCGAGTTTATTTCAAGAACAATCAACAGGTTCTTGAAACAATTGGGAAAGAATCCCATGAGATTTTACTTAGAATATCTATGTAAGCAGTTCTAATGAAATGAAACGATTTTTTGCTTATAACTGCGTTTGAGACGTTGGGAAACTAGGTATTGCAGTAAGACACAATCAATGTTCTTTTAAACCCGAATGATCTTTCTATCAGGCAAGGTACACACACTTAAAGAACCACCGATAGTTAAATCCTCTTTCGAAGACGGAGTTCTAAATAGGCGGTCATTAATATTCATCAAGAAAGACATTGAATCAATCAGGGCTTAATTGCACGCGGAGGCAGCGGTCTACCGGGGGAGACCGGGGATCACAAAGTCTAATTCATTTTTAGTGCTTGCTTCTTAATTTTTATCCATCAAGATTTAAGTTTTATGTGAATTATTTAAGGTTATGTAAATTAGGTACCTACTTCGTTTGAATGTTTTCAATTTCTTTTTTATTGGAAATTGTTTCTTGTGTTTCATTTTCAGTCTGTTTTTTTTTATCGAAACATGGGTTCTTCTGTAGTATTCCCAATAACGTTTCAGTGCCTTTTTTGGGTATTTTTTATAAAAATTCGTAGAATAGCATTCCCTAGACATTTAAAACAGTTTAATTATAGTAAAAAATTGTACAAGGCATTGTAGTCGAATATAATTTGTTCTTTATCTTCAATGCCAGGCCAGCTCATGCCATGATGCCAGCAGATAAGCACAGATTTTGGTTTCTGTTATACGGGGTTGCCTCTGCCCTATACTTTCTAGCAATCAAAAATACGAGATTTAAAAATATGAATAAACGAAATAAGACTTGAATAATTGAATAAGAGAGTAACTGAGGCTTAGTAAAATAAAACAGATTGTCCCTTCATCCCATCCGAATTAGCTCTCGACGTCACCAAGACGACGAGCAGAGCAGCCGGTGGGCGGTTTTGGCCGCAAGCCACGACACTGCCGCGGACACACCTCGACAGGAGATGACAACTCTTGAGCCAGATTATTTTTTATTCTAGTTTCTTTTGAGATTGTGAGACGTAGGTGTGTAATACGTAATTTTTTTTAGTTGATTGTTAGAGTCTGTCCGCACAGTGATTATTTTCCGCTAGATTTTTTTCTCGCAATTCTTCGTTTCGAATCTTAAACGAGTTTTCGCACTGGCGCTTAAAAAATCGCGTAAAAACTAGTAGGTAGATAGGTAATTCGCTAAAACAATTCCGCGAAATATAATCGCTCAAAAAATCGCGGTGCGGATTTGTTGAGAGGAGCAAGAACGGTCGTTTAGGTTAACACTGACACTAAGACAGTAACTTAATCAAAGAAATAAAAATTATCGGCTATACTTAGTTGGCTTAGTTATTAGAAGGGCTACCTGCCTATTATACTAACTTATCGATACTTTAATATGATAAAAAAATAATGAATGGTAGGTATAGGTACCTTACATATTTTGCGTTTTGTAAGGAAAAATGTGCGGAAGCAGCCGCTATGTGTGTATGCTAATAATGATGTTAGTCAAACAACACACTTGCAATGCAATCGAAGGAAAATCTAAATTTACTTAAACATACCTACCTACCTACATTGATTGATATTGGTAGCCTTATCGCTTGAATGATTTCTTCCAGACGACCCAATTTTTTTTTAATTAGGTAGGTAAGACCTACTTACAAACTGTGTATTAATTGAGTAACTATACCTACTTTATAAACTTAAGTAAACTGGGTTTTACTCACCAGTAACAGCCAAAAGCAAAAAAGAAACGAAGCCTCGTATGATAAATTCTTGAGACATAATTCGAACTTGTTTTTAATTCGAGCGTAAATTTATCCGGAACTTTTACATTAATTCACATGAAACACCGTTTCAGCAATACATTAAGGAACCAAAAAAATCCATTAATTTGCATCACGCTGTGCTGTGCACTAGTGAAATAATAACTATTAAAATACGATCAATGGTAATTTACGTGTCTAAATACGACAAAACTTTTTTCGCAGTGAAAACACAGCCTACCCTGCGACGGCTAAAATTCAACTGACTGAATTTGATTGGCGGTTGTGATTGTGACTATGGTGGTGGAAGTGTTGCCGTTTTGGGATAAAAAAAATTTCGCTAAACCAACATGAAAAAATCGCTAGATTTTGATAAAAATTCGTGTAAAAAAACGATAGAAGGAATAAAATCCTTAATATAAAAGGCAAATCCTGTGTAAAAAAGCTAAATAATTTACAATATATAAAAATTACAACTTTTATTGCGACAATACATCAAGTTTTTGATTGGATAGGATAAGTAATTTTCTGCTAAGTATAAATCTTAAATTCACCCACTCCGTCACTGTCTCATTAATAAAGTTCAAACAAACAACCAGCAACCAGGCTTGACAGAATTCAAAGTCGCTAAAAATCACCCTAATTATCGCAAACGACGCCTAAACTCCGCTAGATCTGGTGACAAAGTCGCTAAAACGTCAACACGGTGTATTGTTTGTTGTTGTGGTTTTGTTTTGGTTCAGCATGCTACTTCAGAGGTTGGAAACCGCTGCTACGGGTTTGCTGCTTAAAAATTACCTAGCTTAGAAATAAACTAGGTATGTACATACTAAAGCCTTGGCTGTATGGACTATGTTCCTTTGTATGCCCAGAATGGTCGAATTTTAAAAACAAAACAAAAAAAAAACTAGTTTTGAGTTTTGCTTCTTGGCGGGAAACAAGAAGAACATGTGGGGCTTTTGTTAGTCAATTTTCTAAATTAGTTTTTCGTGGCTATACTGTGCTAGTGGGGTAGAATTAGTGTAATAATGTGCCCTTTATAGAAAACTGTGTAGTGAAGTGAGAAATAAAGGATGCTCCGGAATAATTCTGATCGATGTCCCGTAAAGCAGTCGGTGTGAACTGTGAACATTATAATGTGAGACGACCCGTATTTCAATTAAGTAAGGAACCTACTAGGTTAAAAACAAAGAAACTCAGAAGACTTGGCTGTATGGACCAAGTTCCTTCCTTTGCCTGTCCAAAATTGGTGAATTTAAAAACAAAAACTAGTTTTTGAGGTTAGAAATATGAAAAATTTTAATCAACAAAATATTTTTTACACATAACAATGCATTACCACAAAATCTAAACAAATAGGTACCTATTAAGTGCAACTTTATACTGTGCATGCATAGGTTGTGTATACTTACCGGCAAAACTATCAAATGGCTACCAAAATTTTGAGAAATTTCTTGAGAACAAAACCTTCTAGTATTTTGTTGAGGCGATGGGAAAGCACTGAAAAGAGTATAGTTACTTACGACCCCTTTAGTAACGTTAAAAAAAAGGATAAACAGACTTACCTGGAGCTAGTTAAAGTTTTTGAAGGTAGAGACATCAGACGAAGAGGGCATGTAGAGTTCATCTATGCGGCCTTAGCTAGAATGAAAGAGTTCGGAGTACAGAAGGATCTTGAAGTCTACAAAGCGCTTATTGATGTTCTGCCTAAAGGAAAGATGATTCCCGAAAATATATTTCAGGCAGAGTTCATGCATTATCCAAAACAGCAGCAGTGTGCTGTTGACTTGTTAGAACAAATGGAAGATAATGGTAAAATTTACATTAATTTCTACCTAATTGTTCTAAATTACATTTCTTATTTTAAAAACCTTATTATATTTTCAGCTGTAATGCCAGATTCTGAGCTTGAAACCATGTTACTAAATGTCTTTGGGCGACGTGGCATACCACTTAGGAAATACTGGCGCATGATGTACTGGATGCCCAAGTTCAAGAACCTCAGTCCGTGGCACTTGCCTGATGAATTACCAAAGGATACTGTTCAGTTGGCGTATTTGGCAATACAGAGGATAATGACTGTTGATCCGGATGTGAAAATCCACATTTGGCAGGTATCTCAAGAACTTAGTTTTTTTTTTGATTTATTGAACTCATTATGGTTCTTAGTATTACCAGCCCACTTAGTCTGTAACACTGAAAGATGGCTGACTTATAATATACAAAAATTAAAATAGTTTATTTTATTTTGTAATTGAAAGTATAAAGTGTGTCAAAATTCAATTCAATTGAAATGCTTTTTATCCTAGGCTGAAGAAATAGAAGCCTCCCTGGACAAAACATGGATAGTCAGTGCACAAAGCCCAGTACAGAAGCTGCTGCTGTCACAGCAGCCAGTCGACCAGCCTTTGGTTGTCAAAGGACCATTTGATATATACATGAGAGATCAAGTGGTGACATACTTCACCCTGCTTGGCAAAATAACGCCATTGTTGGAAGACGATGCTGATGAAGATGGTTAGTATATTTTGTTGAGGTTAGAAGTGCAATTAATGTAAAAATTGGTTGACTTGCTACCTTGCTAGTACTTTAAAATTAATAATCATTTAGCTTTTTTTACAACTTTTATTTTCACTAAAAGTGATTAATAGTAATATGATTGTATTGAAAAGACATACTAAACTGTGTTCAAGTAAATTTATTCTGTCACTTTTTGCAGTGTATATTTGAAATAGTCGGTCAAAGC
Source organism: Euspilapteryx auroguttella (assembly GCA_951802225.1). Classification (NCBI taxonomy): domain Eukaryota; kingdom Metazoa; phylum Arthropoda; class Insecta; order Lepidoptera; family Gracillariidae; genus Euspilapteryx; species Euspilapteryx auroguttella. The sequence goes on from OX637651.1 coordinate 6,428,960, forward strand.
TTTATAATCCTGAACTTATCAGTACAAATAGTCAAAGTTACTTATGTTTGTGCTCAGATGTATCAAACATAGAGAAGCCCATTGGTATACCAGGTGCAACCGGAGCAGGCACAAGAAGCCTGCCAAGCACTTACCGCACCTCTGTGCACGAGCAGGATGATGGAACCATTGTTGCTGTTTGTGCTACTGGTTGGTATATTTTTTTTCTTTGTAATTAATAATAATCTTTTTTACCAAAAGAGACCCGCCTTCAATGAACTGACACAAACATAATCTGAGAACTTTCTCTTTTTCTAAGTCAGTTAAATATGTACTAAAACCTTCTCCTGAATGTAACAAATACATTACTGAAAACTGCATCAAAATCGGTTCATCCAAACGCGAGCTAATCACGGACAAACATACATACTTACTTACATACAGGTCAAACTGATAACCTCCTTTTTTGAAGTCGGTTAAAAATGTTATCAATTAAGGTGTTATTAAGAAAAAACTATACTTTTCTATAGTACATTTTTTTTGCTTTAGGAACGTCATCAAGGGATTCGCTACTATCTTGGATAAGACTACTAGAAAAACACGAAAATCCAGTTTTAGCAAATATACCTGTAATATTCACCCTAACCGCGCCGCCAAACGAGGTTGCTATACCGGAAACTCAGCCTGCTATATCAGAAAAACCAAGTACATAGCTTTTTTAAGTGTAAATAATTAAGTAGATGAATAATAGAGGATTCAAATTTTATTTAATAAAACGAATGTAAAGTTTAGGAGTGATTTAATTTTTTATTAATTTAACAACACTTATATTGAATCTTAAACTATTAGGTAATATGTACATTATTATGCTGTTAAAATTATCACAACTTTTGGGTCAAAGCTTATTAAGGCGCAACTCATAACAAAATGTTCCAGAAATCTCAAAATACAGTATATATAAGTTTTTATTTTTTGAAACCCATCCCAGCCAATGCATATTATGTTCCAATTAAAGATCAATGCAAGGATGGGTATTAGCACTAGCCATCGCCATCACTCATGGTTAATTAATTTGAGAAAATAGTGTTGCATTAGTTGCACTCCCAATGTGTAGCCACAAACCCCTATCAAACAACTATGTCACTCATAGTAATCCTCATCTAGGAACATTATAAAACCCCACTGTCAAGTGATGTTGTGCCAGTCTGCTTGTGGGAGGAGATAGGTTTCATTGTTGCTCTGAATAACGCTTACTCCAGCTCCAAAATATGGTATTACATAGGCTGAGCCATCAGAGGGACCTACAACCTGTTGGTAAATTGATAAGTTAGAACCATTGGTATTTAGTTTTATCTACTTACTATAGGCTCTAAATAATTTAAATATTTAAAAGCTGTTAAGAAAGTCTCTATTTATACTGCTTTAAGTGTATTTTACTCTATTTATCATGGTTGTGTGTGACAAATTCAAAAATTCAGACTTGAAAAATTTATTCCTGGAAGAAATAGCTTGGAGCAATAAAGTTGCCTTTTGTCAACTTTTTTCGTTCAGTAAAAATATAATTCATTCAGTAAAAATATAATTCATTCACTAATTATAATTTGGGTTTAAATTTATTTTTAAGGCGGTAACTCTCGGTATGGCGCGAAAAGAAAAGGATTTCTATTTTGACTGTCAGAAACACTTATATGTGGGCTAGCCACCAAAATCAAAGCTCAAATAATAAGATAATTAATGAGACACACCTGAGCGGCAATAAGTATAATGTCCAACAACTGTCCAATGAACATGAACCCCAATGTGCAGAGCTTGGCAAGCCCAATACCCGGGTAGCCGAGGTAGAAGCGGTCAAGGCCAAACATGCCCAGGAACACAGAGAGGAGGAGCGCTATCTCAAGTGAATAACCATTACTGAAAAAATACATACAATTGATTCAATACATAGTATAACACAAAGTTGCTTCTAGCGTCTGTTCATATGTATGCTTGTATCTTTAAAACTATCCAACGGATTTTTGATGCAGTTTTTTTAAAACATAAATTGGTTCAAAAGGAAGGTTTATGTGTATAATTCATGCACAAAATAGTAATAGGTAAGGCGACACGAAGATCACAGGTCGACAAGTTACTATAAAAAAGCCTGAATGAACCAGTTAAAAGATACTTACAACTTAGTAAAGCAGGAAAGGAAGGACAAAAAATAAAAACAACTTACGTCCATTTACATGGCAATTTTCTTCTAAAAGTCGAATTGTTTGTTTCGTCACATATAATACCCTCTGCTGCTATGCACAGAACTGAAAAGAACAACAATAAATTGATTATTTTACACAACAATTAAATAAAAAGAGTTGGAGTTACAAGCATTACACGAGCCTTTGACATTAGACCTTAGTCACCACATTCAAAACCTTTGATCGTACCTTCAGCTTCCCCATCAGATGGGTTCTCTTTTCCTTTCGTACAACCTTTGAACTGCTGAGTATCTTCATCGATTTGGTTTATGTTGGGATCTGGGCACATGTACTGCCCCATACGCAAGGTGCTGCAATCCACTCTTTCTGCCATAGGAGCATCGGAAGCTAAGGCACGCGCACAGGATATTACTAAATAAAATAGAGCACACAATGTTCGATTCATGTTGGCGTATTGGTTGGTTTTATGTTCCTGGGATATGATCACGACCGTTGTTATAAAGCGGGACTTTAGCTCGTAGCATGCACAATCATTTTACATGCAAATATACGTACGTTTTGTACGAAAACACATTTTATTTAATAAAATGTAGGAAGATTAGTCAAGATTATTTCCAAATTCCAAATCAAGGAATTTGATTGAGTTCGAGTCTTTGACCAATGATTGATTGACTGAAACTGGAAAATAAAATAGGATTGAACTGAAGTTGTTTGTTGCTTTTATTTATTAGAGAGTAAAATTTTTCTATGGTATGTATGTCGTGGCCAGCGGGTCTATTATGGCCACATTTGGTAGATCATTCTTCGTTCCTTAAATTTTCTTTTAAAAAAAAATCATTCATTTGGTAAGATGGTCATTCAAAAAATGACAGCTAGATGTCTTCTAAAAGCAGAATCATTTTCAATACCTCTTTTTTGACAGGTTTCTAAGGGAATTCGTAAGATGGCCTAATTTGATTTTATCTTTTAGCTGTCAAATAAGTGAACGTAACGATTGAAAAATACAGCGGGTCTACTAAGGCCACTTTAGCAATAATGAAATGTAAACGAAAATTAATGAGGAATCAAAGCGAAATGTCACTTGAAATCATAATATGGCCGTTTTAAAATCCATTCTCCCTTTCGTTCATTTCCTCTAATCGGCAGCCTACTTGACATTACGGCGCAATGTTACTGTTAAAAAAAAATAAAAGGGATTGCCTCATTTTTAATTTTACCGGTTTTTTTGCAGACTCATTTAATTGTGTTTAATTACTGTTTATGTGCATTTCAAGTATTAGCTTTGAGTTTTTAATCGAATTAAAATCTAGAAACGTTATTTCATTGCCAAATAGACTCTTAATTTGCTTGTTTTATTAGTTGGTCGTGAAATTTTTGTTTATGGCGGCATTTGCCACTGACTGATTGATCCTATTTTTGTCAGTCAGTCAGTCACTGACACATTGCTTCAAAGTTGGTTTGTTTTGTTTTTCGGAAAAGTTTTTTGCCACAAGCGAGCTACAGACCCCAATCTGCCAGCTTCAGACCTGTACCTGCCCCCGCCCCACCTACAGCATCACAACCACAAGCCAGCTACAGACCCCAACCAGCCCCTGCTCCAACTACACCATCACCTGCCCGCCCAACTGTTGCTCTAGCTGATAGCCCAACGAGGAGGCCAATACCTCAAAGAACACGGCAGAGATATCGCGGTTTGTAAAAAAAGACACCCTAGAAATGGGCAACTAGGTATGGTAGTATGGTAAGTATCTAGGTACCGTTGCAATAGACTAGCCTACTGTTACTACTTAGTAACATATTTAACCCCTGCGTCATTTTCAGTTTAGTCATGCTTTGCAGAGATCAACTTCCCAAGGCAAAGTTGAAGCAGTTGCTTCACCAACAACTCTGCACTTTGCACCTTCACCACAGCATGTCTGCCTCAGTTTCTTATTCGATGGACTTGTTCATTGTTAGCGATTTGGTTAACCATTGTGATTCTTGTTGTGCGTGTAACAGAAATTTATTTTGTGTAAAACGGCACCGTGTTGCAAAAAAAAGATTTAATTTATTTTCTTTGTTTCAGAGCTGTGACCAAAACACCCAAAGAAGTCATATTTAGTACCTATTTAAAGATTTTAAACAAATTGTATTAAAAATAAATAATTATTTATTTACACTGTATGCGAACAACTATACCTAATATATTTGATGTTAAAAAATAAATAAATGTTAATCTAGTTATTGTTATTTTACTAACATTATTAGTTTCCTTAAGCCTTAGCTGGTTTAAAGATAGACAGGCAGACCAACAACAACTCATTGTAAATCTAGTTATTTTTATCTTACTAACATTATTAGTTAGTTTCCTACTTATTAGCTGATTGAAAGATAGACAGATAGACCAACAGCAACTCATAGGCAAGTGCTAGTGAAGGCTAGTTTATACAATAAGAGAATTTTAGAAGTGGGTACCAAAAAAGGTTTTGCCCTGGTACACTAGTACAACCAAGAAATAAATAAACAAAAATATTAAAGGGTATGTTCGTAAATACACTCTAGATTTGTATTGATAATAAATAATAATAATAACGCTCCCCACTACTTAGAGCAATTAATTTAATAGGTAGAAACTGTATCTAGGTTGCCCGAAACACATACAGAGACAATACAATATACCTAGACCGGGAAACAAAAATCTATATTCATCATAACAATGTTCGCCCCGCCGGGATCGAACCTAGTGCTTCGATGTCTCAGTTCAAATCACTTCCAACTGAGCCACGGATCAGTCAAAGAATGAAGGATGAATGAAAAAAGCACCTATATTTTTCAATCGTTACGTTCACTTATTTGACAGCTAAAAGATAAAATCAAATTAGGCCATCTTACGAATTCCCTTAGAAACCTGTCAAAAAAGAGGTATTGAAAATGATTCTGCTTTTAGAAGACATCTAGCTGTCATTTTTTGAATGACCATCTTACCAAATGAATGATTTTTTTTTTAAAGAAAATTTAAGGAACGAAGAATGATCTACCAAATGTGGCCTTATTAGACCCGCAGGTGCTTTTTTCATTCATCCTTCATTCTTTGACTGATCCGTGGCTTCAGTGATTTGAACTGAGACCGCAGCCTCTTATTTTTGCTTTCTATAGACATTCACAAGTATATAAATGCATTATAATAATAAAAATAATATTAAAAATAATAATAATTTTATTTACTATAAAATACTTATAGTTTACAGATTTAAATTAAAACTTACAAATTGATATTGCATGTAGATTTAGATATTTGTAAAGGATTAGTTTAAATAGAATACAGAATAATTATTTAATTGAAAAATTACAACACCATGCAATTCAATACCTAAGCTATCCAATAAATAATTGAAATTAAAATAAAATTAAATTCATGTGCTAGGTAGCACTCTGCCTGTCCTGCTGTGGGGTGTTCTCGAAGGCTGGTCATATTCTTACCGACAAAAAGTCATCATGATACTATAAGCAGCTTACATGTAGGTAAGCTATATAATAAGAATAAATATAAATAATAAAAGCACACTTTAGTTTAATTTTTTATAATAACTAAATCTAAATACTATATGAATCGGTATCGGTACCTACCTATTTATTATTCTATCTTAATAGTAATTTTCTAAAACATTTACGTTTTTCTGTTTGCCAAACAATAATAGCACTTTTTCCAATGAAAAGAATAAATAACTCTTGAACAAGGCTATACCTTCCTCATTCACCTCACCTAGTCCTCATTTATTGGGGTTCGTTTCGTTTACTTGTCGTTGAAACACAATCCTCACGCCTCACGACGCCTCACGCTTCACGCTTCACGACGCCTCACGTCTCCTCATTCCTCACGCCTCCTCACTCCTCACGACGCCTCACTCCTCACGACGCCTCACTCCTCACGAGCCCCCTCACGAGTTTTATACGAGGTACTCACTCACCTCACTGTAACGAGCCCCCTCAAACGAGGCCCTCACGAGGGAGTAACTCATCACTAACTTCATGATATGGCCGGCCATTTCATGAAAAGTGATTTTTTCATGAAATGGCCGATTTTCGTAGGCCAGAGGGCCTATTACGGCCGCTTTTGCAATTTTGCTTTGCGTCCTCTTTGCGTTTTTTTTGTATTGACTCTGACACTTGGAGGACGAAAAGCAATATTGCAAATGCGGCCGTAATAGGCCCTCAGATCATTGAAATATCAACGTTTAACGATTTGGTCAAGTAATAGCATGACTATTTCATGAAATGGCCAAATGTTAGCGATCATATCGTTGAATAGATTAAAAAAATTTCCGCTAGTGGCGCTGTTGTTGCATTTGTGTTGTGTGTTTTGATTAGTGATTTCAAAATTGAGGATGAGAGAGGGCCTCATTCTTTAGACATTCACTAATTTAGCAATATTAGCAGTTATTGTATAAAGTAACATAGGTAAGGTCAATGTGGGGAAGTCCGTCTGGGAGGTAAGTCCGTCTAGCGGCAATAACTTCCGTTTTAAAAGGAATTTAGCGGTTACGATTAGATTGGTAAAGCAGATCTGTAAATTACTTTTCAGCTAATTATCATAGATGTCGCTACAAGCATTATCTTAGGAGAAATTTGGCAAACATTTTTTTTGCATATTTGAACTTGAAGTGTAGCGGTGACTTACTTTCGAAATATTTTTTGAAAAAATGAAAATTTAAGGAGTTTTGCCATTTCCTGTTTCTACATAGGTAATTTAATTATCCTTTTTTGTTTTTCTTACACTGGATTTGATAAAATCACTTGTTTTAAACCATTTTCTCATCCAAAAAGAATCATAACATTCAAATGTAAAAGTTGGGAAGTCCGTCTAGTAAAAATCGGAAAGTCCGTCTATGACGGAATTCCCTTAATATCAGATATTGTAAACCTTGAGTATAGTGCAGGTTGTTAAAAATCAATTTTTGAACAGCTTTGAGCTTGATATGATTGAAATATGAAGATGAACTTCACGGCGAAATCGCCTTCAGTTCAATTCATTATAATGTGGGTCAATTATATACACAATTATTTATTTAGTTACAGTAAAAAAAAGTTTACAACCCCTGCTTGCTTGAATATGACGGTCTTGCCCTAAAAATGATAAAATTGGATTATTATCGAAATCTCAACTCTATTTACAATGGATTTAAAACCAAAGTGCCAAGCCATATGTCGTTATCATCTGAAAGAATTTCTCAAAGGTTATTTCCATAGAAAATTCTGATAATAAACCACTAGACGGACTTGCCCTTCATTTGCGGGAAGTCCATTTTCTTTTTTTTTTTTAAATATCTATATCTCGAAGCTTATGAAAGTGAATACATTTTCTGCTTTGATAAATAAAAAAACATTTCATACTCTATTACCTTCAAGCACATAAATCGGCGTAGAATGCAAATATCAATACTTATTTAATCTCAAAGTGAATATAGATAAAAGTATGTCGGACTTACCCACACTGACCTTACTTATATTTTCCAATTTAAATAATTAATATTAAAGTACCTACCTACATATTACAAACATAATTAATGTTAAGTGATTATTTGATGTAAGTAACGTTATAATAAATAAAAAAATGATTAAGTATAATCTCTTTTTATTTCACCTTTATATATCACTCTTCATGATTTGGCCAAACGTGGTTGGCCAAATCGTTGAACGTTGTCATTTCAAATACATTTCAACGATCCGGTCAACGAAAATTGGCCATTTCATGAAAAAAATACACTTTTCATGAAATGGCCCGCCACATAATGAAATGGCCGGCCACATCATGAAATGGCCAATTCAACGATCTGGCCACGACATATATACTCTAACCAGTGACTAAATGTGTACATACCTACATTATAATTATGTAAAGGGTTTCGCCGCACGCACCGGAAGATGCAGAGTAGGCAGACCTAGCAAGGTGGTCAGACGATCGGGTATAGAGATAAAGGTGCGCTGTGTGCGGGAGTGTACCTACTTGTTAAGAGTCGCACAAGACCGGTCGTTACAGCGATCTGTGGATGTGGGAGGCTATATCCAGCAGTGGGTGACTTTCTCCTGAGCTACGTAAAAATTAAGTTCTAGAGATAAACTCGATATAACTTACATGGCTGGCACGCCCGCCCCTTCGACATTTTTAGGTGCTTGAATGTATTTGTAAAATTAAGTAACTACCTAAGTACCTACTTACGCACTTACAAAAGAGTGTATTTTATTTTATTTTAATTTTTATTTTATTTATTAGACAAACCAACAGTACATAGAACATTCAATACATAAGAAATAGCAAACATAGTCAGTTCCGTCCTACATACAAATAATAGGCTTGCAACAGCATTCACAATGTATAAAGCCAGCAACTAAATAAATCTAATATTATTATTTTAACAATCATGCAGTAAGCTATTATTATTTACAGCATTTATACATTATTTTATATAGATAAAAGAATAAAAAATAAATGATAACAAAAAAAAAAGAAGCTATTTAGGTACTTACATACATATTCAATGAATTAAACCTACAACATATCTACTATTATTCATGATAATACATTACATTATTAACTATTATGATGTGTATTATGTAGTGTATGTACCTACACAACGTATGGTGTGCGTGTGCGTGCTTGGGCGTCATCAAACAAAAACTATTGCCTGGATTTCTTGATGGATTAGCTTTGGAGCGGCGCACCATGATATCGTAGAGACATTATATCTCAAGCTAGCTATTTTTATAGATCTGACTGCCTTACGATCTCTTAAAGTTACGATAAGTACCTACTTACTTACTTCTATTCTATTTCGTACGATTGGGTCAAAAATTGAGTCTCGTAACTTAGATCCTATAGGAATAGTAGAATGATGATACTATTCCTATAGGATCAAAGTTATGGTCTTGATCTTGACCGAATCGTAATACTGGTAATACTAAGTATTAGTACTCTACCTATAGAATAGAAAGTATAATCGTAAGTTTAAAAGATTAGGGGCCCCAGTTAGAAAAATGTAAGTAATTTCTTAAATGGGCCAAACCTGCAATCTTGGGCTAAAATGAGCACATTAATCTTGCCGTTGCAATTAGAGCTTGGCTACCTTGCTCTTGCTCTCCGATTGGAAATGTTTGCCGTGAAGACCGGCAGCGAGACGTTTGTGCTAATTGCAATGTTTATACCTGTATGGATTAGGCAATTGAGTGGTTTATTTTATTAAAGTTAATAAAAGCAGAAAACATAATAAGATTAAGTAAGTATAGGTACCTAATAATGTAATATATTAATACTTAATGAAACCGATAAAGCTATAGTTAAGTATAGGAAGGTAGGTAGGTACTTACTAACTTAGCGTTGCAAAATATTATTTACTTATTTATAAAAAAAACTGTAGGGTAAGTACCTACCTAGATAAGTTAAGGTATTATACGTTCTTAGTATAGTACTCTACCTACTACTTACGTAAACTTCAATCGTAACTTGATTGATAATGTATTAGAGTGAACAAAGTAGGTAGGAAGGGTGCTTTCCGACAAAACTTAAAAATGCAATTCTTTGTGAACGAGCTAAGTAGTTCTTTGTTAGTATCAGCAAAGCCCGCAAAGGGAACTTTTCGCTTGCTCTTTTATTACTTTGTCAAAGTAGGTATGGTAGTAGGTATATTTTGTCATGCGACCTTTTGAGAGAGCATCTTCCTTGTTCTGTGTTTTACTCTGTCAAGTAGATACCTACTACCTACAGAGAGAAGGTAAATCACTACGTTTACCTATTTTAAGTATTTCTTATTTATTCATAAAAAAAAGAATAAAAATAATAGCAGCAAGCAGCAATATAACAACAAATAATTAATTTCGTAATGAAGTTTACGTTAATTTCCTCCTTAGTTGCCTGAAACAAATTTTTGTGATTATGATAAGGCCGCCCTTTGCATATTTCGTTGCATTTAACTACTTACTTACTTGTTGTTTTATGTTTTATTTTAATTGAATAAAAATGCTGTTATCTTAAATTATGGGATACTTGCCAAAAACCATTAGGATTAGCTACCCGAACCTACTAAAATTCAATTTAAAGTAAATCTGACAAACCCGGAAGTAGCAACTTTCCTCATCAGTTTTCAGACAACAATAGATCCAGCAGAAAACTTGAAATAAGTAAGTATGCAAAGACGCGACGCGCAAAAGCAAAACTTATTCAAACAAATCGAATTGAAATCTTTCGCTCATTAGTAAAGTTGGGGCAAGTTGGCAATGTGCTAGGACCGGACCGAGCCATTATATATTCAGATAAACTCCTTAACGAACGGATTCTTTAAGGAGGGGCTAACGAACGAACTTTTCCCTAAGTTCGGACAACATAAAGGCTGAAATTTTATGTTTTTCATTAATAAATTCGGATGTTTTGGTAATAAAATATAGACTTATCTATGCAGTTAAGAAAAATTATCGTGACGTGCGTGGTATATAAACCCAACATCGTTCTGTCTAGTTCTGTCTTCAGCGTCACGCACGAGACGTAAATGATAACAAGCCCTACAGTAAATTTTATTTTGTCACCCCTCTTTTTTATATAAAGTAAGTAAAACAATTGTTAGAATCAACTTTATCTTTTTTATTTTTCATACAAAATAAAGAAATATAAATCCTTTCTTGCTTAAAAGCGGGGCACATAATTTTTTATATTTATTTAAAACTATGATAATAATAAAGAAAGTATTAAAATTAAGTAACAGTCAGTTTAAAAAAAAAACGGTTTTTGAATTATTGAAACGTCATGTAAAAACACGCTAAAAACAATAAATTCCCTTGACAGCTAGCACTCTTTTTACTTGGCGCGAACCATACCTACTAATGCTAGTGCAAAAACAGCCCTTTTTTTTCGTTGGGGGTTAAAAATAAATTAGAAATTACTTAAACAGGATGTAAGTAATAAAGTAAAGTAAAACGACTTCAAATTCGGGAAACAAAATCCTTAGGGAGAACATTCACATTGAAAACAAATTGGCTTGTTTCAGTAATAATCACTATATGGGCTTGGAATTTACTTTAAGTTTTACAATATTAACAGTTCGACAAAGCTCCGTTGGGTTTAGTGATGATGAATTATTTAAATATACATTTTTCAATATTCCTACTTTTTAAAGACTTCTTTTAGCACTACCCTTTTTTAACATGATAGGGCGTATTCGTGTTTTTCCAAAGTCCAGCCACAATTTATTATTTTTCAAATAATTTCGCTTCATCAGTTAACATGCTAGTTTAATTGTTTTATTCAATGTCAAATAATGTTACAATGTGATCATGACTAACTCACAGGTCGTCGGATGCCCGATCTAACCTCTATCAGGCAGGGTCGTGCTCGTTGATATCATATTTAAATAGTAGTATCTTCGACGTCCTGCTCTCTCTTGATTTTCTTGGTGTTTTTGTCCTTATATCAACCACGCCAACCAGTGAATGACGGCGACCTAAAGAAAAAAATTAGTTCAATAATCACTTAAATTTTGAAATTGAGTTTCCTTTTTTAGCAGAAAATCAAAATTTTCCTTTCCCGTAGGATGTTCGGGATAAAGAGTGTAAATTATTCAAGTTTATAATATTGTAGCGGATGTTTCTGACAAGGCGGTAATATTAATAAATTTAAGGAGTGATTCAGTACATATCTCACAACTTTCCCAAACAGACATGGGTCAAAATCTCGAAACATTTTTTTTTATTTCGCGTAGCGAAGTGTCAGCTAGGTTAGCTCAAGCTAGACTAGTGCTAGTGCTAGTACAGAGTGCGCCTCACGTGTTGAAGGCGGGCGCGGGCGCGGGCCGCGCGGCCGACTGCTGCGCCAGGTTGCCGAACGAGAGCGTGTCCTGCCCCGCCAAGCTCTCGAATGTCGCGTTGGACAGCGTTGGCGCTGCGAAACCTGTACAATACATATCTTATTTTACTAATTGCTAATTTATTTTGGAACCATTAAATTAGTTGTTTGTTCTAAAACTGAAGAAATAGTTACCGTGGTAAAGTGAATTAGACGGTGAAAGGAAAGAGTCAAGATTGTAGATGGATTCACGAAATAAAGGATAACCTTAATTTTGTAGGCAGATGCCCACCCTTTTTTCTGTGGCTGAATCAAGTCTTCTTGAGTGATCTTGGCATTGGTAAATTAATAAACTGAAGTGTAACTTAATTTTACAAAATTTCATCCTATAACGTCAGGCAGACCCCTCACAAAATGGTTGGACGACCTGATGTATGTTGTAGGAGTAAACTGGAAGAGCGTCACTTAAAACCGGTTGGTGGGCGACCTGTGTGGGAGGCCTATGTCTTCAGCCGATGTATTTCAGCTGAAATTATTTAATAAATGTCTTACTAGGCGCTGCTCCACCGAAGACTTTCCCAGGCGAGGTGGAGCCGAAGGCGGGCGCTCCGCCGAACGTGGCGCCGCCGCCGAAGGCCGCGGGCGCTCCGAAGCCGCCGCCGAAGCCTGCTGGCTGACCGAACGCTGGGGCGGCACCGAAACTGATAGGGGATTTTTTATTATATATGTTTTATTTTCTTTTATTAATCATGTTTATTGTGTGTTATACTGAAACTGGCAGGCATTTTATACATAGTGCGCGCCAGATAAGTTAGCGCGCGTCGAGATACGACGAGCTAATTAGCAATCAGCCATTTATTTTAATGGGCGGATGACGTACGGTGTGGCGCCACCAGTCGCGCGCAGACTTATATGGCGCGCTCTTTACATGATTAATCATAATTTTAATTTTTATAAGGACAAGAAACATGCACTGTTGCAATCAAAATGTTAGTATTATGTTATGCTACTTTCTGAAAATATTTAATTAACAGGATGATGTAGAGAAGAGGGTAATAAATCAAAGGAGGATTAAACTTTTTAAGCAACATAGGTCCAACATGGTTACATTTGCACTATCAGGTGATCAAACAAATGAAACAAACATTACACCAAGTAAATCGAATGTAGTATAGAGTAAAGAACTATATTATAATTATTTCATAATACATAGTTAACAGCAACTTACCCAGAAGGTTGTCCAAAAGCTGGTTTAGAGCCGAAACTAGGCGATCCACCAAAGGCTGGAGCTAAGGATAAATTTAAATTATCCATTAGTGACTGAGACTGACGGAGGTTAGTTGCGATTATTGACTGAGCCATGGCTTAAGCATCTTGCCTATTGTGTTCTAAAGTAACGCTTTGCCCACGGCTCTATAACCATCCCAATACATATAAAACTCCATCTTGAATAACTCATCTTAAAAAAAACGTATCAAAATCCGTTAGGGTTCTTTCACGTACAACGCTGGTATCAACCGCTTGTTGACACTGGTTCGAAAAATGTATAGAAAATACCTGCACGGACATAGACGCTTGTTCCAGCACGATAACAGGGCAGGTATTTTCTGTACATTTTTCGAACCAGCGCCAACAAGCGTTTGTTACCAGCTTTGTACGTGAATGTACCCTTAGGACCGATCCTAGAATGAACAGAGTATAGAGTTACCAGTCTGTTGCGGCGGCGTGCCGAAGACGGAGCCCGTCTGCGGCGCGGGGCTGCCGAAGGCGCCGCCCGGCGCGCCCGCGCTGAAGCTGCCCGAGCCGAACGTCGAGGCTGCTGGGGATGTCTGCTGCCCTGGTACACGGGATAAACACGCTTTATTACTTTAGTATTCTATACTGCCAATGGCATGCTAATTCTACAATTGTTTAGGTACAGTATCGTTTAGTAAATAATACACCAAAGGTGTAAAGTGACGTATTTTGATAAGGTGCTCATGAAAACAAAAAAATCTTTATTCAATATAGGATACAAGATATAACTTATTGAAAGTAAATTAAACTAAATCTAATCTAATCGCTATTGATACCTTATTTGGTAAAGTACTTATCCTATACTGTGAGAGGCAAGGTAGTTCAGGGTGCCCACCAATTGGCTCAACCAAACAAATGTTTGCCTTGCCTTACGACAATGGTTGCCTGGAGAGGCCCCCAAACGAGCCCTCTTCTTTCAAAACTATTAAAACCTGACATAGCGAGAAATAGGTGAACTTGAACAATCGAGGGTTTAACAGCACGCTAAGCAGAATAGCTTAACGCCCAAGTTTCAAGTTCCAGTTCCGTCCCACGAGAAAATAAAATATTATAACACATACAAAATGCTGATAACGATACTGCTACACTTTATCTTGAATCACTAATTTTTTGTAAAAATATTATAAGAAAATATGATGAATGAATTTCTGAAATTGAATATAAATGCTATTAATCTTACCAAATGGACTGGAGCCAAATCCAGTGCTAGCCGTAGTACCGCCGGCCCACAGGTTGTTCCCGGACGCGCCTCCACCGAATATTGACGAAGAAGGGCTCGCCTGCCCGAATGTCGACTTGCCACCGAACACGTTCGATGGAGACCCGCCACCGAAAGCCGAACTGTTTGTAAAAAAATTAAGGTAATTATTTTTACAATAATGTCTTATTATTATTAACAAGTGACTTTGCCAGCGCAATTTCTCTTCAAACCACCAATCACCAATTATAACCTCCCACGGGATTTTTGGGATACAAAGTAGCCTTAAATGAAGGAATGTACTTTCTCAGTTTTAGACTATCTCTAAACTAAATTTAATTTTAAACGGTTCAGTAGTTTTCACGTGACAGTGAGACAGACAGACAGAGTTACTTTCGCATTTACAATATTTGTTTGGATTACCCTCAAGTCCCTAATTCCTATGCAAGTTTTCTTCAATATGTTATATGAAAAAAAAATTACATTGTTTTTCAGCCTCACTCGATAGTGTCTAGATGTGCTTTAATTTTTAAGCACTATGACAAAAAAAAATACTGATTACAACAACTTACCCGCCACCAAATATACTGCCACCCGACGCCGAAGCGCTAGTGGTCGATATGCTAGCACTTGCAAACATATTCGATTCCCCGAACAGCGACGAGCTCGTCGTCGCGGGCGCACCGAATACCGACGCCGGCGACGACGAACCGAACACCGAAGCCTGCGTCGAAGGTGATCCGCCAAAAACTGAAGCTTGAGTTGTCGGAGTTGTCGAACCGAATATAGATCCCGTTTGCGTTGCAGTTGGTGTTCCAAATACCGATGGTTGGGTCGCGGCAGTCGCCGATCCGAATATTGAACCGGGTTGACTAGTAGTACCCGAAGTTCCGAATATGGAAGACTGCGTTGTCGCGGGAGGAGACCCAAACACCGATGATTGCGTTGTAGCGGGAGCTCCGAATACTGAAGTAGGACTTGTCGGAGTTGCTGCACCGAATACTGAAGCGGTCTGCGTTGCTGGTGAGCCTCCGAATATAGAAGATTGGGTTGTCGCTTGATTCCCAAACACCGGTTGCATCGCGTTGGATCCGAATACTGAGCTTTGTGGGGAGCTTGGGCCGCTAAATATTGAAGATTGTGTTGTAGCGGTTCCAAATAACGATGTGCTCGTTGTAGTTGTAGTACCAAAAACGGAGCCGGTAGTCGAATTAGCAGTACCGAAAACCGACTGAGGTGATGTAGATCCAAATACGGATTTAGTAGTGGATGTTTCTGATTTAGCTGCCGACCCGAATACAGAGGCAGGCGATACAGCGTCCGTTTTAGCTGCCGAACCGAAACCCGATGAAGGCGACGCTGTCTCAGGCTTTGCCGCACCAAATACGGAAGATGGAGAAACTGGTTCTGTTTTACTTGCTGATCCAAATACGGAAGATGGCGATATGGGTTCCGTTTTAGTTGTTGAACCAAAAACGGACGCAGGTGATGCAGATTCCGTTTTGTTGGCCGTAGCAAACACTGATGCTGAGGACGGAGATTCTGTTTTGTTAGCCGAAGCAAACACAGATGCCGGCGACGGAGATTCCGTTTTGTTGGCAGAGGCGGAACCGAATACAGAAGCAGGCGAGGGAGCTTCCGTTTTACTCGTAGTCGCCGAACCAAATAAAGAAGATGAGGATACCGGTGTTTTAGTTGCACCAAAAATGCTTTGGGTAGCTGCCGATCCAAATACAGAACTTTGGGTTGTCGTAGTAGTATTTTGCGGAGCAGAAGCGAAAATACTAGATGGACTGGCATTTCCAAAAGCAGATGCGTTTGTAGAACTGAATATAGAGGCAGGTTGAGTGACGGCCGCACCGAACGGAGAGCCCGTAGATGAACTTGTCGAGCTAAACAATGAGCCAGTAGATGAAGTTGTCGAGTTAAAGGCAGATGACGTTTTTGATTCAACTGGTGGTGTTGTAGGTTCTGTGGTTTTTACTGTGAACAAAGGAACATATTTAAAAAAAAAAAAGATATCTAATGAACTAATGGAGTTGGAATTGTTAAAAGATTTTACCAGGGGTCGAGGAACTTGATGTTAGCACGACAGTGGCGGCGGCAGACGTTTTAGCTTCAGATTTCTCAGGCTTGGGTGCCTCTGGTTTTGTTGCTTTCGGTTTTGGTATGACGACTAAAAAAACACAACATTTATTAGATACTTTTATTTTATATCAGACCATACTTCTTTGATAATTACAAGACTGATAAAACCGATTTCACAATCAATCAATCAAAAAATCTTTATTCAATATAGGATACAAGATATCACTTATTGATAGTCAATTAGACTACATCTAATCTAATCGCTATTGATACCTTATTTGGTAAAGTATCCTATACTGTGAGAGGCGAGGTAGTGAAGGGTGCCCACCAATTGGCTCAGGCAAACAAATGTTTGGCTTGCCTTACGACAATAGTCGCCTGGAGAGGCCCCCAAACGAGCCCTCCTCTGTCAAGGATTCTACTCCCTTTCGCAATGATTTTACAGCGTAGAGAAGAAATGGGTAACAAACTCTACTTTACAATTTATCTCTCTTTTTTTTTTGCTTTTGTGATATTACAGTAAATAATACACAGAATACATTTCAATCTCAATTCCAAAAAGAATAGAAATGGTACATAACACTTTTTTAAATATTTAATTCAAAATTGAATTCTTTACAGGGAAGTGTGAAAGGAGGGAAAAGAGGCTTTTGCCCAGCAGTGGGATAACATAGGTTAGTAATAAATAATAATTATTTTTCATAATAATTAAACTTACTGTTTGCAGAAGCAGTGGCAAAACCTTGAGTTCCAACAGAAGAACTAGCTTGGGACAGCGTGATACTGAACGCCTTTGTTTCCCTTTTATCTTGAACATTCTCCTTACACTTCTCTGGCTTCTTCTCAACTTTTAATGAAATAAACAAATTGTAAGTAAAAAAACAACGCCTGAACTTAGGACGTAATTCGGCTGACAGATATTAAGTTTAAAGTAGAATTTGTTGTTTGGTCGATTTGTTTGATATCAGTAAAAGGCTATTTAAAGAAACAGATGGATCTAAATCTTACAAATATAATGTTGTAGGTATTACTTTATTTGCATATAACTGTAAGTAAAAAAACAACGCCTGAACTTAGGACGTAATTCGGCTGACAGATATTAAGTTTAAAGTAGAATTTGTTGTTTGGTCGATTTGTTTGATATCAGTAAAAGGCTATTTAAAGAAACAGATGGATCTAAATCTTACAAATATAATGTTGTAGGTATTACTTTATTTGCATATAACTGATTGAATTGCATGTATGATCCGCAAAAATAACTTGTATAGATAGGTAAAAAATCAACACACCTTTACTAATAGTAACATTAGGCATCACAAGATCGGGTATATTTTTCACAGAGAAGGGCGCGCCCTTTCCTTCTTTCTTCTCTATAATAACGACATCCCCCGAGTCTTCCGGTTCACCTGTCTCCAAAGACTTCATCTTCGGCAAGTCTTCCGGCTTGGTCGAGGGTGTGAGTGGCTGCGTTTGGTATTTTGATATCATTGCGGATATTTCTGAAGTTGGTTTTGTTGCAAATTCGCCCGCTGATTGGTTCGGTGTTGGAGCTGCTGATGGTGAATATGAAATTATTATCAGTATAGCTTACTCTATATGTTGTGAAGTGATTATTAGGGATATTTTTTGTTATGCAGGAATAATATAGAGGTTAAATTAGACAGTTGATTTGGACAGAGAAGTTTAGTTATACCAGACTAGATCGCACGAATACAATAAGACGAAGAATACTTTCTACGAGGTTGATGAAATACCGAATTCTTTCAGATTGTAGAAAGAGCCGTTTCACTACGTTTAACTTACCAAAAGCACTGGGCGAGCAAATCTTTTGTCCCATGAAAGTGTTCGCTGCTTCAGCGCTCTGCTTATTCATCAGCAAGTTTTTCAAAACACTCTTAGTTGCTTCCGAGGCCATTTCGTTATTGGAACGAATACTAAACGCTGAAGTCGTTGGTTTGGCCACTTGGGAAGTATTATCGATGGACGATGAAAAGCTAAAGGGTTTGGATTGGGTCGGAGTTTGCGGTGTCGGCGTTTGCAGCATTGGCTCTCGCTTTGGTTCTGTTAAAATAGATAATTTTTATAAACGTATTTTAAAGAGAGAGTCTGAGTTGACTTTATGAAGGTGGCTCTAGACCGGTCCGTATATTGATTTGTGCTGTATTTCGGCTGATATGATTAATGATGATGATGAAAGCCACTAATTATCTCAGCCAAGAGGCGTCCACTGTTGTACATAGGCCTCCCCCTCAGACGCCACAATGACAAACATTTTGAGCGGGTTGGCGATCGCTGTGGTTGTTCCGCAAGTAGTTTTGTGCCAGGAATTTCTCCTACACTAAACTTGCGTAAGTTGCGTACTGCACCGTGTATAAATAAATACTGTTTACTATGAAGCACTGCACTGCAATCCATCGCTGTTGTCAAGGATCTCAAGCTTAGTCTACTTGTCTATTTGTATACTTACCATCAGTAAACAAAGTTCTAGCGACGGAAGCCAGGCCGTTATTGCTCGGCTTGCCGGTGGTCATAGGGCTGTAAGATGGGATGTTGATAGGTTCCAGCTTATGCTCCTTTTGCTGCTGCTTTATTATAGGCGCTAGATCTGGATATTCAGAGAAGTAAATTTAGGCACGGTTTACTTTAGAGCAAGTTAAGGCTTTTCTTTGTCTCTGACTGATATTATGGCCGGGATATCGACTGTCACTAGTGGTTTCGGATAGTTTAGCCGGCGGCGAATAATGTTATGATGAGTATCGATATTTGTTTTCGGTTTTAGATTTTCTGAATATAGTTTTTGGACAGCTTAGATATAGATTTCTGCTTAGTTTAATGTATTTTTTTTTATAATTCAAAATTGTCACGTAAATCGTTCCATATAGAGATACACAATATACTTTGGCTTTTAATTTGCAGAATTTCTAGGTTTACGATTTTAAATAATTGAACAAGAAATTTTCTTGATTGTTTCTGTTTGAAAATACTTGGGCATAAAAGTAAATTTTAAAGACAATTTTATTAAAACTGTAATTGATTATTTATTTAATAGTCTTTAAAATTTACTTTTTGCCAAACTAAACAAAGTCAGTACTCACTGCTGCTTCCAGCAACTGGCTCCGTTTTAACCGTCTCCGTTTTGATGTCCTTCACGTGTACAGGCGTCAACTCTAACTTGACCCCCTCCTTGACCGCCCTCTCATAGCTGAGCCTCAGCGCGGCGAGGTGCTCGCTGAGCTCCATGCTCACTGGTTTGATCTTCACCGTCTTGTGGTTTGACAGCATGTCTCGGAGCGCTTCTAGTTTTTGGTTCGACAGTCCGCCGTCGAGATTCGGACGGTCTTTCGGCTCTATGCTCATGTTCAGGATGTTTTTTGTTAGTTTTGATAGTGGATCCCTGTTATAAATGTGAAATATATTAAATTTGACTGCTTTTAGCTCAATAATCGAACATTACAATAATATTATAGACCAAAGTAAAAATAAGCTAGTCATTGAACTTTCTAGGCGTTAACCTCATAGAAGTTTCAGTAAATTTTAACATTTGTGTTGTTATCTTTGATTCGTATAAAATAAAGTAGACTAACCTAAAATAGACAAAAATAATTTAGATTTTGTATTTTTTCTGTGCATTATTGTCTTACTTATACTCGCTGTTATGTTTACTAGTAGTCGCACCTTCGTTGCGAAATCCAAAGTTCGAAACCGCTGCAATAAAACTTCCTTCTATTTCTTCTCTGCCGCCGTTGTTCTTTGGCAGCGAAACAGGAGTGATACGAAACTAACAATGAAGTTGACTCTCTCTAAAGAGACCTAGTAGCAAACCTTTTCAAGGGCGTAGACCTGAGCAGGCCGGGGGCAGCGGCGGGCGCGGCGGCGGCAGCGCGCGCCTGCAGCTGGCGCAGCGCGGCGGCCTGGCGCGCCAGCACGCCCTGCTGCCGCACCAGCGGCTGGTACACCGCGTCCAGCAGCGGGATCGTCATCTGGCTGCCCGGCCTGACAACCGAACAACTTCATCTTTATAACCGCTAGACGTCTACTGGTAGACACAGATTGCCAAAAGGTCGTAATCGCTCTTCCAGCTCTCTTCTCTTCTCAGTATTTCGATGAATGACGCTGGTGCCCGTCCCTCGGCGGTACATTATACACAATTGGATACACACGATTGCGCAACTACATACCGGAAGTCATCAAGAGTCACTTCATGATCAAGAGAACGTAACCAAAAATTACTCTTTTTGAGAGTAAGACTAAGACTAAAACGGACAAACAAATGCTTTATAGGAATCGAAGTAAGATTCTATAACAAGATCCCAGAAGAGATTTTGATCCTGAATGATAACGAGTTTAAAACTCGTATCAAAAAAGTTCTGATTAAGAAAGCTTATTACAATATTGATGATTATGTAAAAGACAAAGACGCATGGAAGTAGTCTATTTTTTTTTTATTTGATTGGTGGCTATGCAGGGCTTTAACAGCCCAGTATCACTGCGACCTTTGCAGATCTATGTGATCGCCACTATTATGTTTTATAGTTCAGCATCAAGGCCTGTTGCTTTCAGGAACAACAGTATGTCCTTGAAACTGAGAGATTTTATCTCATCCGGCTGCAACAAATGTTTTCCGAGATGGATTGACCGTTTATGTATTAGGGGACCACACTCGCACAAAATATGCATCGCAGTTTCATCTGCATTTAGGCAGAGTCTGCATATTTTTGTGTCTTTCAACTTTAAGTTGAACATAATATGCTTGTTCAACTTGCAGTGTCCCGTGAGTGCTCGCACCAGAGTACGTAAGTTGTTCCTATTTAGCGCCAAAGCCTCCCTGGCAGCTTTGCTGTTGAAAGGTTTTATGGTTGCTTTGGAGTGATTTAAACCTTTGGTAAGGGCCCATAGGTTTAGGGATTCTTTATGACATTGGTTCCTAAGATGAAGGCGAGCGAGGCTTTTAGGTATTCCACAGAAGGGCTCAGGCCCGACAAAGGTTCCTTGTGCTCCTGCTCTAGCAAGTTCGTCGGCTTTTTCATTACCTTCGATCCCTGCGTGTCCTGGAACCCAGCGAATAAATACTCTGTTATTTGCACCCAGAGTATTTAGTGAGTTGATGCAGTTCTGCACTAGCTTTGAGGTACATGTGTACGAGCTTAGTGCTAAGAGAGCTGCTTGACTATCTGTATTCATGTAGATAGTAGTGTTACCGTAGTTTTGTAGCAGGGTGGTTTCGGCACATTCGATGATGGCATAAACCTCTGCTTGGAAGATGGAGGCATGTTTTCCCAGATTAACACTTTTGACAAAGTGTGGGCGCTCTCCATAGACTCCGCAGCCTACGTCGTTTCCGGATTTTGAGCCATCCGTGTACCATATACTACAGCTGTCCTCCCAGATCAGTCGGTTGTGAAGCCAATCTTCTCTGGAGGGAATATCTATAGAGAAGTACTTTACAAATGTACATGTCGGAATCATGGAATCAGAAACCATGGCCAGAACCGGCTCTCTGAGCAGTGAGTCCAGGAAAGTCCTAAGTGACTGAGAGATACAGCTTATTCCTCCCTGGGCGACAAGTCTACACATGCTAGCCCTCGCCTCCAAGCGCACATGCACATGTAGAGGCGGCAGGTTAAGCAGTGCATCCAGTGCTGCTCCAGGTGTGGTGGACATGGCTGCCGACGCCACCAGACAAGCCATTCTTTGTAAACTACTAAATGTGTCTATGGTTGTCTTCTGTTTGGCTTTTTTAAACCAGACCATAGAGGCGTATGTAATGATCGGCCTCACAATGGCGGTGTATAGCCACATGGATATTTTAGGGTTAAGTCCCCAGCAATTCCCAGACAGTCGACAGCTAATGCCTAAGGCCATTTTGGCCTTATTGATGATATTTTTAATATGAGTATTCCACGTTAGTTTCTGGTCTATGGAAGTAGTCTCGCTCTGCACTTAAGATATTTTCATTATTTCATGTACTTTCATTTTTATTAATCTGTATAATGTTCATTGTATTGTCACCTAATTGTATTGTAATTGTAATATCACAAAAAAAAAAAGAGATAAATTGTAGAGTTTGTTACCCCTTTCTTCTCTACGCTGTAAAATCATTGCGAAAGGGAGTAGAATCATTTGACAGAGGAGGGCTCGTTTGGGGGCCTGTCCAGGCGACTATTGTCGTAAGGCAATCCAAACATTTGTTTGCCTGAGCCAATTGGTGGGCACCCTGAACTACCTCCTCGCCTCTCACAGTATAGGATACTTTACCAAATAAGGTATCAATAGCGATTAGATTATATGTAGTCTAATTGACTTTCAATAAGTGATATCTTGTATCCTATATTGAATAAAGAGTTATTTGATTTGATATTTGATTTGAGTATGTGGTATAAAAACAAGTTGCATTGAGTACATTATTATTGAATTTTTATTTGTGACTAGCTCTCCCGGCGAACTTCGTATCGCGTCCGCCGTACCATTTTATATGGAAAAATGAAATTGTGGTTTTTACTAACTTCCATATTTCCATATTTTATCACCTTTTGAACTTCACCTGGACTACTACAAACATTTCAAAACCAAAATCAGCTAAATCGGCCCCCGTTTTCAAGTTTTAGCGAGACTAGCGAACCACAATTCATTTTTATATATATAGTACATAAAATTCGTTGTAAAGAAGAAATTCAAAAAAAAGATTTATTTTGCCCAATCTAATAGATTTTAACTGAACGTGCTTTTACAACATATTAAACCCTGAAGTAGGCAGAAAACTCCATTCCGTACTTATTGATTAGCATATTGCAAACTTACTTGTTAAACTGCGCGTCTTTGTCCGCGATCTCGTTCCATTTGTAATCCAAAGCCTTGTGTGCTTGCTGCAACTGATTTTCAACATAGTACGCCAACTTCTTCACTGAGGCCAGACGTTTCACTGAGAGGGGATCCGCTTGAGTCCATTGGTGGTCTTTTGCTCTGTTTTAAGTTTTTTTTAAGAAAATTGGACTTGTTAGCTGAATTATTTTTTTTTATTTTTAGCAACTTGTCAGAAACACCGTATCGGTATTAGAATGATATTTTTTTTGGCAGAAACACTCCCTCGGTATGATAAAGGCCGTCTCGAAAAACATCCTATATTTTAGGCCGCGTTTTTATCTGCAAGAAAACATTCGCTAGAAATGTCTGACAGTCTGTCTGACAGCAGCTTGCAAGTGTAATCACCACCAGCACTTTTTTATGAGATTTCACTTGCAAGCTGCTTGTTTGCCAGCAGCTTGCAAATCTTATAAAAAATTACTGTCGGTATTTGAAAATGAAAAGTTTTCTTTCACTCGCGGAAGTTTTCTTTCACGTGGAAACGCGGCCTTAAATTATTTCATAAATAGCATACATTCATGCTGTATTTATAGAATAACAAGTTTTTTTAAAACTGACTCAGAATGCGAGCGGGCCTCGGCGACCACTGCGCAGGCGCGCACCAGCTCCAGCTTCTGTTGAATGATAGCGCCGCGCAGCTCCTCCAGCGAACATTCCTTCCTTAGCTTCTCCGTGTCCAGGGATTGGAGGTCGAAGGGCGCTTCTAGTGAATTCAAGTCGTTTTGCATCTGCAATTTGTATTTACTTTTATTCATATTCTTAGATTAAAATTAACCAAATTATTTCTGATTTCTTTTACAGTATTTAGGTGATAACGAATAGTGTAAGGACCTCTGAAATTTGTACTCTGTGTGTAACTTAAATAAGATATGTTCCAAATGACATATTTTTCACGAAATTGCGATTGCCGATGCGAATATTGCTTGAAAGAGAGAGAATGATGCCGATTTTGACTTTCAAAAATAGTCTTGAAAGGCAAAATCGGCAAAGTCATAATTATACAGGATGTACAAACATGAGTTTTGCTAAGTAGTTACTGTATTTGTATCTTTTAATAAAAAGTGTCTTCTGATAATGATTTAATATCTCTACAATAGTAGGACGGTAGAAGGACAATACAATAGAAGGACGGTATATGCTTAGGTTTAATAAAACCTAAGCATATACCGTCCTTCTGCCCATCTTTCACAATACAAGCGACTAACTCCAAGACAGATCCCTGACTTACCTGAATCTGTAGTTCTCTTGTCTTAACCCTAAACTTATAAAGCGCCGTCTGAAAGTCATTGACTTCCTTTACGAGCATGCTTCTCAGCTCCTCGTTTGCCTTCAGCATATTTGCCCTCTCTTGGTCCGCCTGAAACAAGATGAGTAAGTTTTCTTTTAATATAATGAACTGTACTGCGGCCGTAGCATGACAAGCATTTGTCGAATCTTTCTGTCATTTTTGACCTCTTTTATGGTGTGCTGAATATTTCCTAAAAACCATTAAAAACAGCGCAATTAATTACCTTGAGAGCAGCGTTGACTTCTGGCGTCTGTGATTGAGTCGTTGTCCGTTTCTGTGCTGGAGTGGTCGGCTTTGTTGTTTGAGCTTGTTGGGGCTGTAAACAATACATAGTATAAAATAAAGTCGCTTCCCGCGTCTGTCCCTATGTATGCTTATATCTTTAAAACTATGCAACGGATTTTAATGCGGTTTTTTTTAAGGATAGAGTGATTCAGACGTAAGGTTTATATGTATAACTAGAGGCTGCCCCGCGGTATTTCCCGCGCAGATTTCTCATAAACACAAAAATCCCGTTTTTTTCCGTTTCCGTGGGAATTTCGGGAAATCCTTTCTTAGTGCTCACCTACACTCCCTAAGGAACCTACATGCCAAATTTCAGCTTTGTACGCCCAGTAGTTTGGGCTCTGCGTTGTCTGTCAGTCAGTCAGTCAGTCAGTCAGTAACGGAAGAGTTTTATATACATTGATTCATGTAAAACTTAGTATGATATAAGGCGGTACGAAGTTTGCCGGGTCGACTAGTGTTACATAAACTACGTTTTATTACGTCATTATGATTATTATGAGCGTGTCCTGTATGCCAAATTTACAATGATGAGAATTAGTTTTCACAACAGATTTCTGTGTTCGCTTATGTATGTTTATATATTTCTATGTTCGCTCATTTAAGACTATTTATTTAAGGGGCTAAAATTGGGAAAACGGCGAGAGGAGTGTTCGTATATACGACTTTAATAACACTTAAAAATAATACAGAAAGCTATTTTTTTTTTCGTAGCTTCTCAAAAGACTGAACTACAATTAAAGTAGGTTTTCAAATAAAAAAAATAAAGGGTTTTCTTATAAAAAAATCGTAAAGTTCATCAAAAACTGCAAAAACAGCTTTTGCTGTTAACGATTGTTTACTAGTTTAAAAGTAAGTTGAAGCAAAACAAAAATTGTATCATAAACTAGAAAGTCTGTTCAACTTTTATATTGTAATTACAAAAATATACATGTCCATTTTCATCTAGTTTTAATTGCTAAAACTTTACTAAAATTTCGGCGGAAATTCTCCATACTAAATTGTATGGAGGGATCCAACGGCCGAGCGGCCGATTCGATAAGCAGAAACGGGCGCCAGTACGCCTCCGGTCTTGAGGCGGAGCGTACGTCAGTCGTGCTTTGGCGCGCTATTACAAGACTATTTATTATTGTTTGCGCGAGGTTTGCGCAGTGAATGAGAATTCTTTTTTAGTTTGGAAAAAGTAAGTACATTTTATTATTAATAAATTAATAAATTTGAGCAATAGTAGACGTAAGTTTCTGTGATTTTTTAATATCAAATAAGTATCCCTACAAATTTATATTCTGAGGGGAAAAAGAAAGCACTTATTTTCACTCATTTTAAAAACGATATCTACATAGTACAGCTCTTAAAAATATATTTTTATATTGGGTTGTTTTCTATATCTTTCTTTTTTAAATGCAAAGCAATAAACTTTTCATTATTTTTATTTATTTTACGATTTGATATGTAGGGGTCATTGACCTTAGTAGGATTACCCACATGTCACAGTGTGTATGTACCTATCAGGAAAAATAAAAACGTAGTGCTTCTATTACTCTATCGTACACCTATATAGTAATTAGTTTTTTCGCTACCTACTTTACACAATGAAACTACAATAGGTATGGACGTAGGTAGGCAATGTTTGGTTGCATAAGGGTTTCGTATGAAAAACAACTTTTAGGGGATATCTCTCAAACAAGAACAAATTTAGGTGTAAGGTACTATAAACTATAGTAATAATAACTTATTATGCAATATGCAAGCCCGACCTGACATACGCGATCCTTTATCGTTGCTCGAAATTCAACACCTCGAAAAAGGTTTTTGCACATATTTATAAAAATAATATATTGAACTTCAATTTATTTGAAAATGATGAACCTAAAAATTTATAAAAAGTTACTTTCTTTAAAAAAATGGAGGTGGATTTAACAGAGTTCTAAATATCAATGTTATTTATTTTAATATAAAATTATATAAATAACTGCTTGCCAGTTGTGTTAAAAAAACAACCCAGTAAGATTAAAGTTAAGCTCGGAAAGTAACTTTTTATTCTATTTATAAAAAATGCAAGAATAGGTAAAAGGAAATGAACGTCTTTCTATGCTGCAAAAAAAGTTAAATATCCAAGAATGTTCTATGTACTGTTGGTTTGTCTAATAAATAAAATAAATAAGACGCCACCGCTACAAAGGTAATTTTTATTAAAACAACCAACTTAAAATATTAATTTACACGATTATTATTATCTATACCTACTGAAGATTCTTATGTATGGATTATGTTACTTTCTTGGCCAGGAATGGGCAAATTAAATAACAACAACGTTAAATCTTAGACAGGAAAATACATAAAACAGTTTATATGGGAAAATTACATTTTTATTTTTCTTTCAACCCCTCCATTTTTTCTATCTTTTCTCACCTTTTGAACCTTATGTGAACTACGACAAACATTTTGAAACTCAAATCAGCTAAACGTTCTAAGTCGTTCTCAAGTTTAAGCGAGATAAACAAACCACGATTGATTTTTAAATATAAACTAGTCGACTCGGCGAACTTCGTACCGCCTAACCTATTACAATGTTATGCGTGTATTATACATTATAAACTTTCCTCTTGGACAGATGCGGGAAGCAACTTTATTTTATACTATGTACTAGAGGCTGCCCCGCGGTTTCACCCGCGCAGATTTCTCATAAACACAAAATTCCTGTTTGTTCCCGTTCCCGTGGGAATTTCGGGAAATCCCTTCTTAGTGCTCACCTACACTCCCTAAGGAACCTACATGCAAAATTTCAGCACGCTACGCCCAGTAGTTTCGGCTCTGCGTTGTCTGTCAGTCAGTCAGTCAGTCAGTAACGGAAGAGTTTTATATATATTGATTGAAGATGGTCTGTTATTTTGACCATCAAACTCTATCTATAGTCTTTTTTTTATCCAATTTTTTTTTTATTACAACAAGAAACCTTTTTGGCGGGAAACATTTTTCATAGTCAAAGAAGTCTAAAGAAAATCAATCAATGTGGCAGACAGACGTTTGTTTTATTGAAAGGTTTAATATACCTAAATTTTTGAATAATATAATGTACCTATTTAAAATTAATTCGAACAATAAATGTTCGTTATATTGAAATAGGTATTTTAATCTGTATGTGTGTATGTACTATGTATGTTTGTCCGCGATTCTTTCACGTTTGGCTGAACCAATATTGATGCCGTTTTCAGAGTAGTATTTGCTACATTCAGGACCGGGTTTAAGTGTTTAAACAAACTTTGAAAAAAGGCAGTTCTCAGTGTATGTATGTGTCAGTTTATTGAGCCGTGTGCCTTTAAAAAGAAAAAAGTATCATATTGTCACTCGTTAGCATTAATTGCGAGACTCTTAATGTCATACCTACGTAATTACATTTATTTTTATCACAAACAGTAAATTATTGCAAGTAATTCTTTTATATTAATTATTAGCAACGAGTTTTCAGATGCAAGTTCCATATCTCCTTTTCAAAGATTCAGCTATCTTCTAACATAATAATGACAGGTATAAAGATAAACATACAAACAGTACTTAGGGACACGTAAAAAGTATCGATACTTTGCGGTATCGAGTACATTTCCATTCCTATCCTTACTTTGTACTCAATACTGTGCTTACGATACTTTTAATCAATGAGTACATACATTTTGGCAGGTATGGCATCATATCGAATGAACTGAAATGAATTCCCATATAAAACTAGCGACAATAAAGGTTCTGCAAACGATCAAATTTGTTTGACAAACACGTTTTCATATAATATTGTTTGACAAACTTCAAACACATCTTTTTTATATTACCCCACGATTAATTTTTTTGACATACGTAAAATTTTACAAAAAAAAATAAGTTAAACGGACACTTACACGGCTTCCGGCTATTTTTCATCGTTAAAGGAAAGCCAACTTGTTTTATTTTTTGAAGAACTTTCTTTTATTGTATTAAACTTGTGTGCCTAGCCTAAGTAAGAACTGGCCCTAAGAAAAGTGCTTCGGGGTATCGATACTTTTGTTTCTTGTTTTTTTTAACAACTTTTCCAATTATTGTATTAAATTTGTGTGCCTACCAAACGTAAGAAAAGTAAGTACTATAGGACCTCAGAGAAGTACACGATAGATACATTGAAGAATTGATACTTTTGTTTTGATACTACTCATTATGAGTACAGTATCGATACTTTCTATTCTTTACCATATATTATATGAAATAGTTTTAGGTTTTGTAACAGTTTTTTTAGCGTATTTATTGCTAGTGCCTGCACATAACACAAATAAATTTCGTTGATAATTTAATGAGTGGTTTTCAATTTGACATATAAAAAAATAAGTTTTATTACACCGCTATGGTATGGCGCTTTGCAAAAGTCAATAGGTCAAGTTGAAATAAATCATTAAAAGAAAAAAAGAAAATTGAAACTCGTCACGCGTCAGTCAGATAGTTATTTTTGTTTTAAACTTTTTAAGTTAATTTGAACTGATTTGAATTACTATCCTATGTCTTTTATTTTAGACAACGCAATCTACGGGCGTATTATGAGACTTATTTTTGCTTTTTAATGACACAATGAAAACCCCTCATTAATTCATATTTGTTTTTTACAGAAATCAGAATCTTCCATCCCCCCGCTGATAAGAATTTATCACACCTTTATGAGGCATACTGCAGTTTATAATGTAAAACTGGAGTAGACGAGTGGAGTCGTCATGTCATTACGATAAATTTGAAATCTTTTGTAATTTAGGGGATATTGTTATTATATTTTATTGTAGTTAAAATTTTAAATTAATAAAATATTTACGTGTGAGTATTTACTTAAATGAAATATATTTACCTATGTTGAGAAATTCAGTCCTTTAACAAATAAAAAAAAACCTAAAAGCTGAATATATTAAAATCACTCTCAAAGCCTAAAAATCAAGTAAAATCGACAATTTTTTATTTGTGGCAATAATTGTTTTCTATCTTATACCAGTTGTAATTAATTAAAAATATACAAAAAAAAATATAATATTGAAATGCGACTTTAATTTTTACCTTTAATGTAATCAAAAAGTCATAACCAACTTTTTGTATTTTTGCAGTGTTGAACTCTGACCGACGATCTTTTTTAACCGACTTCATTAGTTAAAATAAACATACTTTACCTTTTATTTAGTAACTAGTCGACCCGGCGAACTTCGTACCGCCTAACCTATTACTACTTTGTGCATGTATTATACCTATAAACCTTCCTCTTGTATCACTCTATCTATTAAAGAAAACCGCATCAAAATCCGTTGCATACTTTTAAAGATATAAGCATACATAGGGACAGACGCGGGAAACGACTTTGTTTTATACTATGTATTGAATAATAAGTAGGTAAGATATTTAGTTAGATAGTTAAAGTTCTAAACAATTTTTTTAATGTTTCTAATAAAGTATGTTTAAGTACTCAACAATAAACAATTTGTACTAAAATAAAACCTATTAGGCAGTAAAAAAATTATATAACATCGATAAATCATATTATTTCGTAATCACAATTCAATAAACCCATAAATCATAGTAACGATACACCCAAGTTAATTCGCGCGAAAAATCAGATTTAAATATTGCGCCAAGAAATGTTCGCAACTCGGCCGCGTAACATTTAGCGCTAGGGTCGCGCGAAATCGGCGTTCAAATAAAAGAGGCCTCAGCCTTAAGTATATTGAAATTAAAAAATATATATGTTTAAATGTAGTGTTGGTCTGATAAATAAAAAACTTCGCGTATAAACCCTTTGCAAAGTTCAAAACAAGAGAAAAATATAAACAAAATCAACAACTTACCGTAGGAACGACAATAGGAACAGAACCACTTCCATTCGCCTCCTGAGCCTGGCTCGGCACAGCGGACAGAGCTTGGAACCCGTGACTGGGTTGCTGCGTGAAGGCGGTGGGTTTGACAGACTGCGTGGGTGCGGCCCCCTGATTGGCCGGCTGGTGGGGCGGGGCCGGCTGAGTGTAGGCTGGAGGTGGTTCCTGTTTTCTTTGAGCTGCTGTTTGGACGGGAACCGGCGCTGGAGTTGGAGCTGGCTCTGCTCCAGGGATCACACTTGATAACAAATGAGAGAATGTTAAACTAGTCTGGACATAATAAAGATAGCGCAAAGAATGTCGCGGTATTGTAAAATCCTAGGTGGTCTAGACAGCGACGGAAGCAGACGATGGTGCGCGCCGTGAACACAGCATTCTCAACATTGCGTGACCGTGCAAAGGTGTATTTTTGGTCGCAGTTAAGTCGTTTATGAAATTTTAGGTACTTATCGTGTAGGAATTTGCGATTTTATTTAGAGTTATGTATCTGTTACGAAGTAACTATTATATTAATTGTGCTTCAGCAATGAGGAATCAACAAGAAAAAAGAAGAAATTTGTGTAATACACGTTCGTACACTCTTACTAATTTAAGGGACAAATCAGATTAGACATAGTGCGGCAGAGCACAAATCTGCGGTGCGGCGGGGCGCACGTGGTTATCCGCGGAGAGAGATTGGCGACGCACTGCAAATCACTAGGATCGGGGGCTAATCAAGTCACCTGCCTGAGCATTCGTAGCCTAACTTTGTTCAAGAGCGATAACAAGCTAGATAGACATACTTGGTCATAGCAGCAGCAGGCAAGGCGATCTGCTGCGGCGGGGCGCAGAGCTGCGGCGCGGCGGGGCGCAGGCTGACGGCGGCGAAGGCGGCCAGCAGCCCCGACTGCGACAGCACCAGCACATGCGGCATGAACGGCAGCTGTTCGTTCTCACCTGGGAATTAAGACACCTTTATTAGATTTTATTAGGAGTTGATGAAATATACGTAAACTAGAGTCTGCCCCGCGGTTTATCCCACGCAGATTTCTCATAAAAACAAAAATCCTGTTTTTTCCCGTTCCCGTGGGAATTTCGGGAAATCCCTTCTTAGTGCTCACTACACTCCCCAAGGAACCCACTTGCCAATTTTCAGCTTTCTACGCCCAGTAGTTTCGGCTCTGCGTTGTCAGTCAGTCAGTCAGTCAGTCAGTAACGGAAGAGTTTTATATATATTGATAAATAAATAAACGTAAACTCCTCATAACTCTTGTACAGTGGCGGTCTGCCCGTAACAGATTTTTCTATGGTCTCGTATTGCCAAATAACAAGAGCTATTTTGCAATACAGAATAACTGTAGGTGTTACGGCGACCTAGACCGCCACTGTATATGTGCAATGTGCGTGCATTCTCCCCATTCTTACCTACGGAGCTCATACTTGGTTTTTGACTGACATTCAAAAGCCCAAACTCGGGGCTTGCCAAAGAAAAATGGAGCCATAACAAACCGCGTCCGAAACACTGAAGCTAATATATATATCGGAAAGGTTATATTTCCGTGATTTTAATAAATGCAAGATAATATACTGTGGCAACAGCTATAATAACAAAATCGGTTTTAAAAGAGATGTTCAAATAATGCTGTCTGCGCGAGAGTTGCACGAGACCAGTCGTTATGGCGATCTGTGGGGGAGGCCTATGCGGACGTCTTTCAGCTGAGATGACGTCAAAGATGATGAAGTAGTACTGCCATGTTAAAATAATCAATCTTACCCCAAGGCAACTGATGGACGGCAGAAGTATCGATGCAAACTCCGACCGGGTAGTTCTCCTCCTTTTTGTCTGTCAGAGGCAGCTCGGGCCGCGCTTCATCTGACTGAAACATAATTACTTTAACACTGCAATAAATTTATTTTTTGCAATATCTAAAGTTTTTACTGATCATTATCATGTCTCTGCAAAAAGTCGTCAACTACTGTACTTTGCTCTTCTTAAATCGCCAGTGACCTGTTTTAGTTACCATCGCCCTCAGCCTTGCAGTCATTGGCACCTTCACTAGTTCATAAAATTTGACCAACTTCTCTGTGTCAGGTCTGCCTACTCAGCATCTCTTTGTGCATGTTTGCAATGAGAATAGTAATCTATATCGTATGAAAATTACAGTATCTATCTCGATAGTTTTAAGTCCCAAATCTCACATATTTTTTACTAACTAATCATGAATCATTATAGTTTAAGTAAGTCACTAAATAATAAAGTAATTTTGTTGATACCTGGGTCCATTGACACCAGTTAGCACCATCTGAAGAACCCATGGTTGCAATCTCCATACTGTTTGAAGATGCAGCAAGAATTATGTTCCTGTTAGAAAAAAAGAATTATATCTTTGGATTATCCAGTAACACAAACAAGCCCACATATCCTGCAACGCTAAAAACAGCTGCCGTTCAACTTCACCAACACTTTTAAACCAATATTGAATCTATGTATGACCTCTACGTATCTCAGTCTGGCAGTTAAATAAATGGATTTCCCACATTACAAGATACCTATTTTATATAATTCTCGGCAAGAAAATTCTTTAATGCGGCGGTGAAGTTGCAGCTTATGGCATTACTGAACACGGAGACAGGTATTTTGTTAGCTTATTGATACTTTAATTTAGATTTTTGTTTCTATTGCTTGTTCTAAAGTATATAAGATCTTTTAGTAAACTCGACACTTCCGTCGGTAAAATGGAGAGTCACATATTATATTTTGTTGTATAGGTATTAGAGAATTTTCCTAAACTAATTAGGTAGTAGGTAATACATTACTTACCACTGTGGAATTCCAATAAGATAATAATACCAGGGTCGGCTAGAACCCATGCTGTAGCAGATATCTTCGTAGTTCAGGCAGGCTGCTTGACCACCCTTTGGCGTATTTACTATTGCCACGGCTGGAAAAAAAATGGCAACAATTTGCAAAGAATAGTCTCATAATCACAAATTTGACCTCATGAGATAATTAGACAATTTCTATCCTGCATCCTGCCTGTATAAAGTAGGGCGCCCTCTATTGGTTAGTCAAAATACCTTATTGAAAGTCACTCTCACTTTCTATAATCTAATCTTAATACAATAACAAACCAGGTTAAAAGTTAGTTAACTACAGGTTTAAAGTAAAGGGTAGGCTGCCACAGGCGCCATCTATTGCGCCTGTGGCAGCCTACCCTTTACTTTAAACCTTTAAACCTAATTTGTGAACTTGACATTATCAAAATACTCCACTGAAGTGGAGTCCAGTCCATTAAATTTAAATAATAATAAACATAATTTACCAAGTATTTTACCCTTGTGTCTCCTGGAGTAGAATAGAATAGAAAACACTTTATTGCATACAATGTAAGATACAAAAGTACATAAATAAATTCACAATACAAATAAATTGAATTAGCATGCAATGGGTGGCCTTATCGCTAAAAGCGCTTTCGTCCAGGCAACCCACAGGGATAAGAGTATAGTATAGATACTTATCTAAAATCAAAAGACTCAAAAGCTGGTCTACTCACCAGGTCGACTGTTATCCCCAGCATTCCTGTACACCACAGCAAACTGATAAGTGGAGATCCAATATATAGCAATTGCCTCCACTGGTGCCCCATCAAAAATGTTTGGAGCGGGTATCATTTTCATTGGTGATAGATCTGGCTTGTACTGACAGAGGGTACCGTCGCTGTTGCCAACTACTAGTTGCTTGCCTTTTGGACTCCAGCATATGCATCTGTTTTTGGGGGGTAAAATTATTGTAAAAAGCATACTGTGGTAGCCTTAGAGTATACATATTACAGCTATAGAGGGAGTACATCCAAGTGGGAACAGTAGACACAGGTGAGAACAAAAAGGCGTTTCCGCCGCGAGCGTCTATAGTCTGTGATGATTGCTTGCACCGTGCGGTCCTGGAGAGATTTTGTTCGTATTTCGCCGTCACTATGGTGAAATGTGCAGTTGATTGTTGCAAAAATTATACCAGAAAACACCAAATCAAAATCAAGTATTACATTTCACCGGTAAGTCGATTTTCATACTTATTTTTTATAAAAACAATTCAATAATCGCGGGGTTGAAGGAGACGTGAGAGGCGGGCACGCACAAGCCCGCCTCCACACCGCACCTAACCACACTCCCCACTTGCTCCCCACTCGAGATTTTAGTGATGTGCCACGACCAACGTTAGAGTCGATGTTTTTTATCAAATGTTTATAATCTGCACAGTATAGTAATGTAACTGTAACACTAAAATATTATGATAATGTTCTAGCTTCTATCTAATAAATAAAAATCAATGGGGGTTTGTTTTCTCGCTAAAACTCTAGCCGGCCGGGCGGATTTAAGGTGGAAACTCTCGGTATGGCGCAAAATTCATAAATCTTTGTGATTTATTATGACGAAAGTATTAGTTTTTAACCGACTTCAAAAAAGGAGGTTATCAGTTTTACTTGTATGTATGTTTTTATGTATGTATGTATGTTTGTCCGCGATTATCTCGAGTTTGGCTGAACCGATTTTGATGTGGTTTTCACAAAAGTATTTGTTACATTCAGGTAAAGGTTTTAGTACAGTGGCGGACACGATCGGCGTAACACTTCCGGTTTTTCTGTATTGCAAAATAGCTCTTGTTCTTTGGTAATACAGTGACGAAACCATAGACAAATCTGTTACGGCCTCCTAGTCCGTGACTGTACCTATTTTGTTGAAGGCGGGGGTCTCTTTTTGTAAAAAGGAAATTATTAATAAATTTTAAATGACTTTGCGTATCTAAAAAAACCGTTTCCCACATTGGAACGTTGCAACGGTTTTGGAAGATAGACTTTCTGATTTTGTGTATGTATTGTATAGGGTGAAAGACCAAATATCAAGTTTCTTATACATACACAAAATCGGTAACTCTGTCTTTCAAAAACGATAATATGTGATAACTAGAGGCTGCCCCGCGGTATTTCCCGCGCAGATTTCTCATAAACACAAAAATCCCGTTTTTTCCCGTTCCCGTGGGAATTTCGGGAAATCCTTTCTTAGTGCTCACCTACACTCCCTAAGGAACCTACATGCCAAATTTCAGCTTTGTACGCCCAGTAGTTTCGGCTCTGCGTTGTCTGTCAGTCAGTCAGTCAGTCAGTCAGTCAGTCAGTAACGGAAGAGTTTTATATATATTGATTGATAACGATTAGTATGTAGGAGCTGGTTTTTTACATACGCAAATTCTTTTAAACTTTTTTACATACCTACGCGGAAGAAGAGAGAGCTAAACTATCAGTACTGACGCAGAACAATCTTTCATCAACACTAAACAAAATTTTGAACAAAATTTCATCTCAATAGCTTAAGGTGGTAACTCTCGGTATGGCGTGAAATTTAAATTTTTTCGCATTTTTTTAATTATTCTGGCAAAAGTATTCATTTTTGATTAAGTTCAAAAATTTGAATTTCGCGCCATACCGAGAGCTACCACCTTAAAGATATCTGCTTCAAAATTGAGTTGTAAGATTTCATACGAACAATCATTCATACATACATTGCAATGCAATTTAAATAAATGCTTTTAAAAAACATTAATTGTTAATAAAAAAAAAACATAAACAAAACGATTTTTTTTTATTTAATAAATCAACTAGCTTTCCTGCAAGATTTCTTCTGCGTAAAGTATTAGATGCAAAAGAAAACCGGTAAGTATACTTATGCACCCAATGCAAATAACTCTAAGAAATAACTTATCGACATCTCGTTAATTGGAACGTAAGTAGTTGAATAACATCCCTAGCTGTCATACACATATATCTATAGGTATGTATATATAGCTCATCTGTCTACACTGCGCACTGAGTGATTGACTGTATAGGCTTGTTCTTGTATTATTATTATTCTGAGGTGGTAGCATAGAAAACCTTATTGTATTTAAGTGGTAGTGGAATTATTTTCAGATGATTTGCTGTAAGAGGACTTAAGTTTAATTCAGTCTCTTATAATGAATGGGCTACAGTTGTATCAAACCATTGTATTTCTCTAAGATTTATGATATGTTAGACCATGTCGTCATTATGTAGTAAATTATGTAATCGGAGCTTCACTTATCTCATTTAGTGATTGTACATAGTATTGTTAGGGATTAAAAATTTGCTTAATTGCATAATGGTGATGTCCTCTTATCCCTCATGAGAAACACAGGCCTCTTAGTAGCTTAATAATAATCATCATCATCATCACAGCTGAAATATGCCACAAGGACAAACATTGAAGTAAAGTTTTGCATCATTGAGTTTTTCAACAAAGAATGCTGCGGCCCATTCATCCAGTGTTGACTTAGTCGCCTTCAATGAAACTCATGGCATAGAGATGGGGTGGTATTCTGTGCTGCCATCACATGGCTAATTTAATTGCAGAAAAACTCACCTGGCTTTAGCCTGCACCTTCTTAACTTGGGCATTATTAACCTGGGCTACAAGTAGGGTTCCATCATTAAAGGCTAGGGCAATGGTGTCACTGATGCATGGGTTCCACTGCACAGCTGACACCACAGCATTGGGGCTGATGTCAGTCTTCATGAATATTGACGGTTTTACATTCTGTTAAAAATATTGAAACAATGTATACAAAAAAATTGGTGATAGTATTACTGAGTGAGTGTGTGCTTTAAATAATTGAATTTTTTGGTACTTTAATAGTAAGGCATATTTTTTTAATCCTATTTCTAAATTAAAGGGCTCCAAGGGTCTTTATTGGATCCAATATGAATTTTCCCTGTTTATTGAAGGCATCAAATCCCTTATTTGTTCATCTTGTTTATTTACCTGATTATTAAAGTTGACAATTTGAAAAACTGATATGATCTGGCCTCCTGTTACAGCCAACAGCTCATGATCACAGCTCACAGAGATATGAGTTGGTTTCTCTTGCAGGTGCACGTCCAAATGAGATGGGATTTCACAATCCTTGTCGGTGATTTGTTGAATATAGTATACTAGAAAGGGAAAGAAATTAATCAGGTAGGACCTACAATACTTTGTTAATTTGTGTGGATTAAAATCTGCTAAAATAAAGAGAATCGTATAGTCTACCAAATAAGCCAACAAGAAGTTAGCTCTGGCATTTGATCAAGTGTATCTGATAGGTAATCTTTTGAATAAATTTCCTACTTTTTTAAAATTCTTAGGTTTTGACCTCGGTTACACATAGTCTTAGTGAAAATTAAACACATAGTATGCACACTGCTCCAAAGACAGGTGCTTTGAAGCAGCGCCAGATCTGTTGCGAGACTTATCGCACCTTCAGAACGGTAGGGGCACAATTCAAAAAATGAGATTTTCGGGAAATTGCAAAAAACAAAAATAAAATTCTAACTTTGAACTTTGAAAGTATTTATTACGCTAATTTGACCTAAAAAGTTTAAATTTTATATTCCCAAGGTAAAGTCTAGGTTGTCTTCTAGCCTATGAAAGTTAAAAAGAGGGTTTATGTTATTTTTTTTATATTTTATTATTTTTTTTTTAAAAACAATGGAAGAAATGAGCCCTTTTTATTCTGATAGTTTTTAATTTTTAATGGTTTTATAGACCTAAAACCTAAAAGTTCTATTTATTCTAAACTATAAACTTAATTTATAAACAATTTTGTAAATAGCTTCGGTATGAAAAAGGCACAATCATAAATAAGTCTCACTTTATATTAATATAATTCGGTATCGTAAAGACCTATTTACATAAAGTGTCTTTTCTGAACTGATAATAACAATTATACTTAGCGATGATGTTTAGGATTATATGGCCACAATCGGCTATGAGCCTGTAAGAAACGGAACCTGTCCGTCCTACTTTTGGCGCATTAATGATTGCGTCACTCTGGTTCCGAGCGGGTGCAGGAAAACGTCTCAGTGTAGGGAGCACCGAAAGACGCAGTGTAGGGAGCACTTCCACAAGGTGGTCGGACGACCTGGTGAAAGTGGCTCGCTCAAGACCGGTCGTTGTGGCGATTGATGGAGGAGGCATAATAATGTCCAGCAGAGGACGTCTTTCGGCTGAAATGATGATGATAATAATTATGTACCTACCTAAACCTATAAGTACTTTACGTTTTACTTACTTACTTACTTACTTACTTGCTTGTTGGCTACGTCTACGTCTGGTCTACGTTTCACGTATGTACAGTGGCGGACTAGGAGGCCGTTACAGATTTGTCTATGGTTTCGTCAACCCTAGACTGTTTATCCAAAGAACAGAGCTATTTTTCAATGCAGAAAAACCGGAAGTGTTTCGCCGAACGTGTCCGCCACGTCTCAGTGTAAAAGAGACGTAAGTATCGGATTTCTTTTTCTGTCGTTAAAATGCCTGTTTTAATATTCATCGGATAGAGCGCACATTTTTAAGCCTTTCTATGACCGTAACTCAATTTCGCGAAATTTTAAGTTAAGCCCGGGCTTCAATTCTGAAGGTGTGTTTGGGACAAATTAGGATAGTAAGGGTCAAGGATTTTACCTGATAATATTCCGTCGGGTGAAGCAACAAAAACAAGTCCATATTTACTGGAGCTGGCTACCAAATCGTATCCGCGGTTGGCAAGTGGATTGGTGGTGTTGAAAACTTTGATCTTCCGCTGAAGCTTGTAGAGCAAGTTCTGGAAAACAGCGGTTGTTATTCTAACCTCTAACTTAAAACATTATGATAATAAGATGTTAATGACACCATTGCTTGCTACGCAGAAAATACCCACCGTATAAATTTTGTTGTGAGAAGTCACTATAAGTATCTACGAGATGCAGTGAAGAGA
Source organism: Euspilapteryx auroguttella (assembly GCA_951802225.1). Taxonomy (NCBI): domain Eukaryota; kingdom Metazoa; phylum Arthropoda; class Insecta; order Lepidoptera; family Gracillariidae; genus Euspilapteryx; species Euspilapteryx auroguttella. The sequence continues at coordinate 6,468,600 of OX637651.1, forward strand.
GCAATCTGCGTTAAAATGTATGTAATTATCATGAGTAAGTATAATTTTTTATACTTACTCATGATATACAAACATACAATACATACAAACTTACCGGTTCGTCCGCCGAATTAGGGCCGAATTGCACCTCCATTTGGTCGTTTTTGGCGTGTTCTATTTGTAATTAAATTGAGATTATATTTTGCAAAATCTCAAGAAATTTAGCAGGCAAACAAACAAAATTGCAAAATGTATTTTTGTTTTGGTTGCTGTACGGTTAGTTGTATTTGATTGATTGATTGTTGAGAGTTTGATTGATTTGGTGGTTGAGGAACAGAAAAACGGAAGATTGATACGAAAAAGGTGCAAACAGACTATCCGACGCGACAGAATGGACGTGACGTAATGCGACTTTACTTACTAGGTCCATGACTAAAATGTATTTATTGAGTTTGACATTTGTTCGGACCTCCAATAGATATCTGGCGCTGGCAGCTGGATGGCTAAGTTATGTAGCGTGCACGCACACTATGAGCTGCGTCCTTCAGCCGTCATAAAATACCACCCCATCTCCCATGTATATATAGATAAAGGTGACTAAGGGGAAAAAACTGAAGCACTGGCAGTAGCAGTCCATCGATGATCCTACAACAGCTTAGTACAACAGCCATTCTGCAATTTCCAACCTGCCTGGCAAGTGTGATATGACAATATTAACATACCCACTCATATGAGGTTAACGCCATATAGGTTATAGCCATGAGGCTAAAACTAACGTTTTGGCCTAGTTTGCGTTTTGGTAGGGGTCAGGAAAATGCGGGGCAAGAAGTCCTAACTAATTGTAATCCCGGGACAACATCGCTACCATAAACTTCCTCTTACCCTGGCAACATACAAGTTGCCCATGATAATATAGAGAGAGCTGACGAGAACCTAGTGAAACTAGAGAAGGAATTGAGTTGGTAACGGTCGGACATTGTTGTTGAGGAGGGAGAACAACAATTCCAGGGAGGTTTTGGGTTCATAGTGCACAAGTCCCTTCACTACGTTGTAAATACCGATAGAATGACGGCAAGGGTAGCGTGTCTTGAACTTCGATGAACCTAGCAGTATTTGTTAAAGGATAAACAAGTATACGCTTATACATCGACGCAGTCCAACGAAAAAGCTGTTTCCCGTAAAGGAAATCACATAAATGCTTTAAGACAGTTAATATAGAAGTCGAAAAAGTATGATCTGCCTTATTGTATAGCATTTTAAACTATGGACAATCCTTTGGTGCTGGGAAGTACTGCAATCTGTTATGTGGTGCCAAGTGGACTATTGGTATATGGAAGTGTTTGTAAAAAAAACGCCACTATGTCAGCTGGACTACAGGATCAGAGCTCGAAGGCTGCTAAGGACTGCAACTGGGTTCAGAAAGGGGTATGTTATATCCCCAAAACTGTATACTGCAGCCGCTGTGCACTCAAATATGTCTTTAAAACTAGGGACAGGAATGAACTAAGCATAAACATAAATTATGAGTTGGTCAGTTGGTATCTTTTACTATAGAGTCAAATTTAAACTCGCCGTTACCTTTAACTTAAGGAATACAACATATTTTAGTGCTAGAAATCAATGCAAATTAACATTTGACATTGTACCCACAAAGAAAAAGTTATATTTTGATTGGTTGATAAAATTGATCAACGAATGGGTACTTTTTAAACTTAATTTTTAAATAATTACATAAAAAATAATAAGTATAATTTATTTTTTTAATAAATATAAAATTAAGTAACGACCCTTACGACCTTGAGCTTAAGATACTGCAACTATTTTTTTTACGTCGTAAAGGACATATTGACAAAAACATAAAAAAAATCATCAAGAATATTTTAATTTATTGGCCCTTACGCCAAAGTGAAAAAATTAAATGTTCCATAAAGCATTTTTTTTAATAAATTTCTGAGTTAGGCCCAAAAAAAGTCAGGTCGTAAGGGACATTTTTTGGAAGCTAGAGAGGTTTCAAATATACCATTCGATAGAGCGTGAAAAACTGAGTATAATGGCATCAAAAACGAAATTTCGAAAAATGTCCCTTACGACAATTGGCATTTCCATGATCGATATGGTAAAGCAAAGGGGTCCAAGCTGGTAAAGCCAAGTCTGCAGTTTTTCGTAGTTTGCTCGTTTGATAGTAAGGTGTGGTATGGTTAGTATATAAAACTGTAACTGAGCACTGAGTAGACCTCGTAGACCTACGACGCTGGTTCCTGATTCCATGCTTTGAAAGATTAACATGCAAATTCTAGGTTTTACTAAAAATTATAATTCAAAAGCAGTCGAGCGGCGACCGCGAACCGAAAGACGCAGTGTAGGGAGCACTTCCACAAGGTGGTCGGACGACCTGGTGAAAGTGGCTCGCTCAAGACCGGTCGTTGTGGCGATTGATGGAGGAGGCATAATAATGTCCAGCAGAGGACGTCTTTCGGCTGAAATGATGATGATAATAATTATGTACCTACCTAAACCTATAAGTACTTTACGTTTTACTTACTTACTTACTTACTTACTTGCTTGTTGGCTACGTCTACGTCTGGTCTACGTTTCACGTATGTAAAGTGGCGGACTAGGAGGCCGTTAAAGATTTGTCTATGGTTTCGTCAACCCTAGACTGTTTATCCAAAGAACAGAGCTATTTTTCAATACAGAAAAACCGGAAGTGTTTCGCCGAACGTGTCCGCCACTGTGTACATACTTGTTTTTAATAGAAACAGAACTTCTTTGATTCTGGTACTATTCTATGTAAATACCTACACGTTAAGTATTATTAGGGCATTAGTAGGGTACCTACCTAATTATGTAGATAGGGGTAGGTAGGTACCTACAATCGCGTAAAATTTAACTTTAGGTCTGCTTTAGGTAGGATAGGAACGTAGGTACCTACTATGTCTGTTCTGTCCTGCTGTCTGTTTACTTTTTATCGCACGCAACCTACATACCAAACTAGCTAACTTATTATGAGCGAAATAAAAGACAACACAACAATCACGCTTCCGGAAAATTAACAAACTTCTTTATTAGCCAACAATGTACGGATTCCGGTAAATTTAAGTTCATGAGACTGTAGTAAAGTTTATATCGCAAACTCTCGACTTTGTACATTCTCTTAGGGTTTTCGTCAGTAAGGGTTTTCATAAAAGTTTCTATGATGTTTATGTCGCGTAACTCTGCATTTATTTGTGTCACAGGTCTTAGATAATCTGCCAAGGCAGCAATCCTTTTGCCGTAAAACGCTTTCTGCTCCGTATCTAGATTCTGCAGCATTGATTCAAAGTTGTTTGTTTGTCCAGATACTAAATTACTAGCGCCAATAAATCCACCTGAAAAAGAACAACAATAAACCATGGAACGTTTGATAAACAGGCAAATTACTAACTTATGATTTAAAATCTTTCGATTAAGCATCGAATTATACACAGAACGAGTGAGATGTAGGTGTGGGTTTTCATCTAAGTATTCTTGTTTGTCATTTCATTACGACAAGGTCGACAAGAAACCATCCAAGTTAGTTCAAAGACTACTTACGTAGGTAGTTACCAATAATAAGTAGCAGCTACAGCTAATAAGCCAGCACATCAACCTTTTGTTCTATGTCGTCTCTTTTGTACGCATTCTCTTTTATGGTGGGTCTCAGTGATGGGTAATGGTTTAATTTTAGTAACGTTGATGTTGGCTGGTTTCTGTACCTGCTTCAGCGTTTCAGCATTAAAATTCAGAAGAACAGTGGGTATTACCAAATTCTGAATCATAAAATGTCATAGCCAACCGATGGCCCTGAAACGTACTTTATCTAAAAATACAAGCTAAGAGGTACCCAGTTCATTAGCGTCAACTTCAAGGAGCTACCTAAATAATGAAGGAAGTTCTTAAACAAAAACCCACCTGGTATAAATGCAGAACAGTTCAAACCATGTGATCTGTGCTCCAAACGCAAACTCTTCGTCAGAGCAATAACGGCAGCTTTGCTGGCGCTGTACGGTGCAAATCCTGGCAACGGCTGGAGACCGCAATGGCTTGCCACGTTCACTATCCGAGGTTTGACTGCACCCTGTAAATGAAAAAGTGAAGTGATTATTAAATTCTGTGTAGGTTTTGAAGAAGGCAGTACCGAAGTTAACCTTATGTTTACTTATGACCACTGCTGGACCTAAGCCCCCCTATAAATGGCAACAACAAACGGTATTAAGCGACCCTCATCCAGTGTACTCCCGCAGGTTTCACGGTCACCTGAACACCTTGTGGGGTATACCTCATTGTGTCTTCCGGTTCGCGGTCGCCACGCGAGAACTTTTAGTAGTTACCAAAAAAAAAAAACTTCTTCATATTATTTACCTCCAGAGCTGTTCTACGTAGATCAGGCAGAAACGATGAAATAACTCTCATAGTTCCGAGCAGGTTCACGTCTATAGTGTTATAGATCATCTCCGGTGTTTGCCACTCGTAGTTGCCGATCGTCATTACGCCCGCGTTGTTTACCACTGCGTATAGACCTTAGCAAACAGACAAATACAACAATTAATAAATATTATGATTAAGGGTAACTTATATCGTTTTCAATTTAACTACAAGCTTAAGTACTAACAAGATTTAGTCAGTGGTTTACGGATTATCCAAATAAGTAGGTAGTGTTGCGAGGTGGACTGAACAAAGAACTTAGAAAATGAGTAGTTATGTTTGGATCACCAAGATTATGTTACAACAATCAGATTCACAGTAATTATAATGTTATTATTATTATTATTTTATGTTATAAATAAGAAGGTACTTACGGTAATCCGAATTATCTTTCAGCAGCCCCAAAACGTAGTCCTTAAAATCTTCTACGCTTTTAGGTTTTGTAACATCTAATGGGTGAGGATGGACCATCAGACTCTTTAGCGACTCCGCAGCCTTCGTTTCAGTTCCATTGTACATTCCGGCAACAGTGATCAGACCTTCTCTTGCAGTTCTCGCTGCTATAGCCAACCCCAGGCCGCTGTCACAGCCAGTTATTGCTACCACTTTTCGAAAAGCCATTGTGAATAATTTTCTTCAAGCCTGTAAATAAGTTCTGGGTTACACTCATCATCCTTAAACGAGAGACGTGCCATGTTGTACACTTACATATATTGTCTCAACGAAAGTTCGACACAGTAATTTTTAGGGGGGATTTGCTTTATCGCCACGCGGGGCGGGTTGACGATCGCAGTATTGGCCCTCCAAGGTTTTTAACCGAGGACGCTGCTGGCATCGGGTGTTCCCTTAGCCTTCGCCATTTACGACACCCATCCCATAGAAGGAATGGGCTGGTGGTATTCTATTCCAGCACCAATGGAAATACAAATGGAATACTTTAATGAGATCAAGATCTAGCTACCGCTTTTAAATAATGAAACAAAAAACGGCAGTTCTCACAAAATAAAAACTATTATCGGCTGATATCAGTAGTACTTTGATACAGAATAAGGGTCAAAAAATATGATTCTACCTTCGGTTAAATTGGTCGGGCGTATCGCTTTAATGGTCCGGATGAGGATGCAGTCAAAAGATAACTGAAGGCAAACAAGATCTGCCGGTGAGCTGTTGCATATGAAACGGGTTTCGGGTTTCGTTGCATATTTAAGAGGAATAATACGCTGTTCCGAGGTTTGTTTTGTTTGTGATTATGGTAAACGGTGCGAGATTGGTCAGGCCAGATAAGGATTTAAAAGATTTATTCTGTCTGGTACTCTTGATGTTTGATAAGTACTTAGTTAATAAAAGTATACTTACCTATTTAGTTACTTACAACTTGTTATTTTTTTCTATAAAAACCAAAATTTTACTATTCTGGATAGGATATTAGGAAGTTTAGGAATCTGCCATCATACAGTTATAGTTATACAAATTGGAAACGATAGTTACGATAGGCATCATTATTATAACTATACTTAGGTACTAATTTAAAAATTCCACGGGTATAAAATAAATAGAAACATAACGCTATGAAACCACTTAGTTATGGCTTCTTGCACAGCAATTTTTTAATAATTCTCAATATGAAAAGTTGCACCATTTAGCTGTGTAACTTAGGCGATCCCCGGCGTGCAAATCTGCAGAAGTTGAATGGCGATACTATTTTATAATTCAGTGACTCCTCTAAAACTGTCCTGAACTTGCCTAGAAGAGGTCAGGATAGCATTATACATTCAAATTACTTATTAACTGACCGCTGAACTCTGGGTATTGTTCAGAAATAATTGAATTAGATTTTGAATCGTGGAAGTCTGGCTGGTAAAATATAAAATATTATTTCAATAAGCTATCGGTACTTACTAGAAACTGAATGTGATGTAGGAGCCCGACTAGAAAATGTTTGCAGCATCGCATTTATGTCTGTTTGTTTTTATCAAACAGTATAATATTAAATTGAGCGAATAAACAAAAGTTTCAATGTGTCTTTTGAAACCGGTCTAGATTTTTGCATTTTAATTGTTTGACCCAACTTTAAGCAAGTTAAAGAAATTTTATGTTTAAAAATATCGGAGGAGTTATGTGTATACTTACCTACTTTGATGCTCTACTTAAACTTTCGTTACATATATTAATGTTTAGGTATACAGCGATAATTCCTAACTATAATTTCACAATTTGTGCCTACGATAATCAGCATTACCAACAACACAAGTTCTATGAAAAAGACAAACAATAAAATTCATTGTTTGCTTTACAATATTTCCAATCAATCATTGTTGACAAAATTTATTATAAATCCAAACGAACTGCTGAACTTCCGAATAAGTTCAGCAACGCGTCATAATCACCGTCGACGACGAGGGCTGAAAAGTTTCCAGTGATTTTGCTCATTGACCATTCTGTAAATGCTATTATGTACCTATGTATAATGTTACATTTTCGTTCTGCAAGCGCATTGTATAGAGTATACTTAAAGCACGCGGGAATCAACATTCGGTTTTAATTGGATTCCATAGATTAACTAGGCGGACAGATGCGAAAGGATGTCGCATTGCGACTTCCCGTTAGGGTTATAGATGTGTGGCAATTCAGAGGGCTTAGAACAGCGCTAGTGCGGAGCTTGGCAACACAAAGTGGTGATACGAATAAATCTGAGCTAAGCTAGTGCTTCACCTCGTAGATCAGCTGCGTGCTCTGTGTTAGACCTCTGGATTAGCGTAAGGCGCATCAGGCCGCTAGGTAGGTGGTAGTTAGTCGTTATTTTAGTAAATAGGTATTAAAAAAATCACGACAGTTTCTCTAAAAACCTCGATGAATATAAATGACTAACCTACAATCTTCTGAATAAAGTAGCCAGCTACGGTATTACAATAAATAAATTTGCGAATTAAAAATTTTATGCAGTGTCGGCGCAAAAAACATTTGAAAGTAAATTTCAATTAAAAACAGTAGACAAACGAGCAGATCCCCTTACTAGGTAGAACCGTTAGGTATCTAGGGTACCCGAAACCCATATGTACAAAACATACAAACACACTCAGAGCCAGGAAACAAAAACATTTTCGCCCCACCCGGGAATCGATCCCGGACCTCGTCACTAAAGGTTCTTTATCGATTCCGTAGTACCTAGTACATGCCTAATTTTAAGAGCAACATGCCTTGAGAATTTTTTTTCTTAAATTGAGAAGCACCGGGTACCTACTAAGTCAACGTGCCACCTCTACGATAAGTAAAAGCAAACAAAAGAGTTTCGGATTTGTTATTGATACCACTCTGTAGTCATTCCATTCCCCTCCAAATCCCCCGCTAATTGTGACACGGCCGCCGATGTTTACAGCCACATGGTTCTTTATTTGTTGTTGCATTGATTTTACATAAATTTCCAGCGCCCCGGGTGCCCGCAGATTGTGTCAGGCTCCGATTAAAGGTTTTTTTTGCTCTGGGGATCAGTGATGAAAGCGGATCGGGAATTTATTATCAAACTGTGTTCAACGACAACATTACTGTGTTTTTTTTTCTTCTAAAGATTTAATTATGTGGATAATATTAAATGATTATCTGAATAAATTATAAAAATTGTTGTAAAAATGCTTATTTTTAACTCCATCTCAATCCATTACACAGGTATAAGTGAGTAAGTGCCTGAGTATAAATACTAAAACAAATTTTGAACACAAAGCAAAAGACGAATTTTCCGACAATCTAACCGGCCAGACTCCAGCCTATCTAACCTGCCTTTTTATCATCAAAAAAAAAAGGAAAAAACTTTTCGTCTGCACTGAATGGTGTCATTCGTCCGGGCTGCTACTTTTAAAGGAGGAAATAGACTCGGGGGAAATCTCGCCCTCGACCGTGATAATAGTGTTTGTTCATTTGAGTGTTCTCCAGGCGGATTGTGTTCCTCTATGGTTTCACTGCGTTTTAATGGCGTTGTGCATGGAGATAGGACTTGTCTGAGAATTGTTTAATATTTCATCTAAGTATTCGAAGAATTATATTTTTATGTGGAAGTTAGGCGGAATAAATTGGGCTATTTATTAAATTACGAAAAGTTTCAAAGAATTTAGAAATAAGTGGCTTTTAATAGCTATATTTATTTCTGCCATCAGGCTTTATCGCAGTCCAACTAATTCAAAAGAGATGACGTTTTATCTTAATGCACTTCACGAGTATACTCTCAATAGAGAGTACCTATAATAATAGGTAGTGTGCTTAAGTTCCGATTGGACTTGGTCTACCTTTGAACTCTTCTATAGGTGCTTATAAATCTTCCTGTTCCTGACTCCACTGTGAAAGGCAGCGTTTCGTAGAGTGTGCCAACACTACGTCAACATTATGGGGGCTTCTGTTAACTTTCTTGATATGGGTTGGTAGTGGCACAGGTAGTGGTATGGTAATGCATTTCTTGTTGACTTAACTTTGGGTTTAAATAGAATTAGATTAAGTACATAAGTAAAATTCTTAATTTTAGTTTTTTATAACAACTTAGTCGAAATAGGTAATTAAAAAGATATTTGAATTTAAAAATTATTCCTTCTAAAAAGTTTTTTGTTCAGAAGAGTAGAACCATCTGTTTTCTTTTTATTTTAGGCTAATATAGCCGCCAGCTAAATAATCTGAAATAAAAAAGTATTTAAAATGAAGTATACCTTACCTACGTAAGTAGTTAAATAGAAGATTAACCAGCTATTTTGCTTCATCACCAAGCTAAAAACAAAAAGAATTCATTGCCAGGAAATATCACTTGGTTACAATATTTTCTTTTGAGTTATCTAAGCAGAGTTATTCTCTAAATTAGGCCCTTATTAATCCGTCATCATCCGTCAAATGGACGACCTTTTGCCTTAATAAACATTAATGAATTTGCGCTTTGGTAAAAATAATATAGAAATTAAATTTTATGTAAGTACTTACTCAACTTTTTTTATGTAATTGGCTTGCTTTGAATAAGGAATGAAAATCATAGATCTTAATTTACTAAAGCAATCTTAATTTAATCAATTTTAATTACGATCACAAGTTGCCGGGTATAAAAGAGCATTATCTAGAACTTACATAATAAAACCTCTATGCATTTTATAAAGTAAGTAAGTACTCAGTAAATATGAAAAAAAATATTTGGAGGTCATTTAATTTATTCAAAATATATGTATAACTTTAATTGGGCATTTATACTTTGTGCTGTTTAACATTTTTAAGCTTTATTGAATGAGTATTTTATTCACTATTTACAAAAAAATATATTTAAACAACATTAAAAAAAACAAGCAATAGAACCGATTGTTAATATGATAAAATTATCAATACAGCACTCGTAATTTTTGGGACTCAGTTATAAAATAAAGAGGCAATACTAAGTCAACACTATCAATTCCTTATATTACTTCTTATCCAGTCTAAGTAATGGTACACATTCGTGTATAGAGAGGGCACAGAGGTCCCGCAGGGGGAGTCTGCACGTTTCCCACTGACCACTCCACTCACAAAGTACTTCCCTTCATAGAACAACATGAGAGGGCCTCCCGAATCACCCTTGCAGGTGTCTTCACCCGAGTAACCGGCGGCGCAAACATGCCTCCTTGTCAGAAACGAGTAGCTCCTCTTGCAGTCCCTCTGTGGCACTAAATTGACGACAGTCGATTGTTTAACGTTTGAGTTGTAAATGCCATTGCGGCCCCAGCCCGAGACGTGCAGTGGAAGGTTCGAGAACTCCGGATTGTCAATGTCGATGGGCGGCAAACAGATTGGTCTGATGAATTCTGGAATTGAGAAAAGTGTTGATGTTCATAGAATGTTCTCTCCCATGATATAAGAATAGTATCTGTCCCGACCCGCCATTTTATAATAATTAGTACCGAAATCCCGCGACCGACTAGATTAAATATTAAAAGAAGTAAAGCAATAAGTAAGTACCTACCTGATTGAAATAGAGCTCCAATTATGAAATAGGAATCTAAACCCAATTACAAGGGAAACTGAGGAATCCTTGGTAATTTATTTACATAATTTCTAAGATACTTAGATTTGAATTTCGGCCAAAATTAAAATGTAGTTTCTTGTTTATTAAAATATGAGTTATCTATAGAAATAAAAGCTCTCTCTCTTTAATTTACGCACCTACAAAATAACCTAACTAAACGAGCGTTCCAAGTTCCAATAATATTAAAAGCGTCGTAGTAATTGTTAAATTTCGACTGTGGTAACGTAAACTAGTAACCAAATCTTGAAAAAGATAATTATTCAGGTTTTCTACATTTCAGTTTAGTTCTCAAATTACGGAAGCGACCGAAAAAACTACAAAAACAGGCTTACATCGCTTTAGCGACCTAAAAATCCAAAAGCCTAAAGAAACATGACCGTTTCGATTTCCAATCCTCTTATTCTAATTGGATTACCAACCAGTGTACGGGGCCCTGGTGCGAAGTCTTATAAGGGCGATGTCGTTCTGCAGCCGAGTGTCGTCGTAATCTGGATGTCTGATGACGTCAGCGGCATTGAATCGGACGTTCTTGATGCATCGACGGCCTTCCTCGTCGTTAGTGCAGTCGTTTGGGAACGTACGTTTGTCGTATTCGGCCAGTGTTATTTCCACACTTTAAATAAAAAAACATAATTAGACAAGCCGATAACTATGATATAATTTAAATTATATTAACGATTTTATTTTCAATGACCATGCCATTAAAATATAGTTTTAAATGCAGATAGACACTATTTTAGAGCAACAATAGTGTAGGTACTTTTGTTATGTTCAATACTTAGTTTTGTATAAACCGTATCGTACGTAACCCTTTCTTGAACATGAATAGTTTCATTGAAAAACTTTTTTGATCTTACTCGCTCAGCGTGGCTTCAGAGTCATAAACGCAATGTCCAGCAGTCAGCACATAGCTGGCACTGATAAGAGAGCCCCCACAGTTGAAAGCCTGGAGTTCAGTACCATAGTCGAAGATACTTTTCAGTAGTACAAGCCACGGGAATTGGTCTATTGCTGTTGCTTTTCCACCTGAAATTTGAAAAAAAAAGTATTAGAGGATGTTCTGAAATCCTAGTTTAATCAAAACAATAATCAATTGAGGATAGGTTAAAAAGAAACTTAGAAATGAGAAGAATATGTTAACTGTTTGGAGTTCCACAAAGTAGTTAGTAGGTAAGGTAGGTACAGTGGCGGACACGAGTGATACAGTCTAGGGCTGACGAAACCATAGTCAAATCTGTTACGGCCTCCTAGTCCGTGACTGTACTTACCAAAACCATTGAAAACGTACCGGCAATACGATTATCCAAAGTTATATTCACTGCATCTGCCTGGTTTCCAACAGCACGCTTCATGCGAGATTCTGTGTCGTCTGATGAAGAGAAGAAGTTGAAAGAAGAAGGAAAGAAACTAGGCCAGTTCGAAGAAGGTGCAGGCTGAAAACTGTTATGCGACCGAGGGAATTGGTTTGTTTGTGCTGGAGCGAATGTTTTTGGCCTTTGTGTAGCTGGTGATAAAAAGAGTGCGTTTTTAGAAAAGTATTCTGTGCAGAAATTGATCTCAAGTAAGAAAAGACAGTGATGTTCACCTGCGTCCTTGGATGTCCGGTTTGGTTCCCGGAGGGTGTGCCCAGTGGGTCTGGGTGTATTCGTATGTTTTTGTATGTATATCCAGCACTAGTTAGGGACTCTGGCTGTGATGGGTTATTATTAAGTAGTTAGTTACTCACCAATGATTCTATCTTGTTCTATCGATGCGTCACGCCCGCAGCAGCCCGAATCGATACCAGGAGGTACACTCGTCAAACTTTGACATTGTTCAGCAATATTCGTTAGAGCAGGGTTATTAATTCTTCTGTTCCTATCACTGTTATTGGGCTTTCGAGTTGTAGTCCGTGCCATGAAATAAGGATTTTCCGTTTGAAGCGATTGATTCGGTCTACGATTTGGAGGGTTAACGTTATTCGGTCGTCGGTTATTGCTTTGACCGGAATTAATGTTACCCGTATTAGGGTTTTGAAAACCTTGATTCAAGTTAGCATGTGTATTAGGTCTTCTATTTCCAAAGTTATTATTTTCTTGTCCGTTAGAGCTGCCAAATGTTAAGCCACCATTGTTCCAATGATCATTAGGTCGGCGATCATTTCTGAAATTATTTCCATTTTGCTGATTGATAGGCATTTGGTTCCTAAAGTTGCCAGTCGCTGGTCTGTTCAGATTTCCCATGTCTGCATTATATCTGTCGTTATTATTTGGTTTCCATTGTGATTCAGGTCTACGGTCGTTTCCAAATTTATTTCCAAAATCTGATGTTCCACTCTCAGGGTTTGATTTATCATTATTCCAATTACTAGGTCTGTTACTGCCTGAAGGTTGATTCTGATAATTTTGTTCCCTGGCGTTTTCATGAGTCCGTTGTTCATTATTATTCGCAGTAGAATCAGGACAACATATCTGAAATAAATGTACATATTTCCGAATGCATTCAATATACGCTCTACATGGAGATGGAATGACAACTATTAAATCAACGAACGAACGAGAAAATTGCCTTGGTCATTATAAATAAAGTAATCTTTGTGATTGATTGCAAATCATTGAAACAAATAAGATTTAAAGATAAGTGTAAGTTAAAGTTTTTTTTAATGTATTACCTACCTTCCTACAATTTACAATTTCATTTCCGTTCAAGTGTTAATTACATGTTTATAAATAAAAGGTCACAATTCCTAAAGCGATTACTTAAGTACTTAAGTACACACTAAAACGTTTTAGAAAATATAACTAAATCACGGAGTTATATAACATAAAAAACCACAGTCTAAAATAAATAATGACATGATATAAGCCAGATAGAATTATCATTCAAGTCTTTACCAATATCTGATAATAGGAAGAACTTACATAGTCCCCTTTAGCAAATGGAGCAAAACCGTAAAGAAAGCTGATTTCCTCGTCTTCCTCCTGCTGCGCCGTCTGGCAGGACGCCTCCTCGAACCAGCGCTCCTGCTGCTCCTTCGACAGTCCTTCCAAGGACTTGCAGTCTTGTACTGGAATACATTGCTGGCACTTGTTCTCTAAAACAGCACGTAAATCTTTGTGATTGTCGAAGAAATTTGATCTTTAGATAATGGTATACTGCACAGAATCGTGCTTAAAAAAAGTTAATTCTGAGAATTGTATCAAAATATTATTGTTTATATAATAAATTACTAATGTTATATGTCCTAGCCACGGATAAGCAAATTACTGTTAGTATGCCGTACTTACGTACTTACTTTTGTTCGTTGCGTCTACAGTTAAAACTAAAACTATGAACAAAACACAGATTTTAAAATTGAAATCCATATTTTTATTTGACTTTAATACTTCACACACATTGCACTTAGTCCCTTTATTGTTTCCTTATGACTAAACCTTCGTTTGTGTAGTTGACTACAAATGCCTGTTTAATGATAGTAAGAAATCTGGTTTGCGGGTATTTTACTCTAATGACCGCTGACGGTTTAATTATGACGATTGTCAATATACCTACTTACAATCATTAGTGATCAAGCCATTAGTCTTATCTAGTTGTTTTGTATTCTGATTCTATGTGATTTCTTAATAACCTTTAACTACTATTCTTCTTGATATAATTTTAAGTACCTATATGACACATTCTGCAAGTGGATTAATATTTTATTTTACTTTTTCTTTGAAGGAAAACATAGCTCGTTATCTCAGTATGATTGTAACTATGTATGTAATATAATTATTTATATATTACAAAAGTGCTAATTTAATTTATTTTTATTTGAATTTTTGTTCCTTTTTCAATCCTTATTACCTGTAACCTGTGAAAGAAATCACAAAATGTTTTATCACCGTTACATCCTTGTGGCAGACACACGCACAAACGGATAAAACGGCTTTCTATACATGGTAGATACCCTTTAAAGTAGATAGTATTCTTTTCAGAAATAGTAGCAGCTAACCAAGACCAACCGGCTGTAACCAGTTTAACTAACCGGAATAACAGGAAGTCACGCGGGGATTACACGCGATCCCGCCGGATATCGATTCCCGTACCCTTCAACCCCTCTATTAAACCTCACAGGAACCCCATAAGGCACGTGACTCGTCCTACGTTGTAGCTCTTAGTCTGTCATCGCTTCATCTCTTCGATCATAAAACTATTCGGCACGATATTTATTACTTTGGCGCCTCCTAGTAACCTCATGAATGAATGTTGTAGGTGTTAATTTGCCGCAGCAGCAGATACTCAATATTCCATAATTTAGTTAATAATAATAATAATAACTCATCACACTCAGAGCCCCTAACTAGGAAGAACCTGTATCTAGGGTGCCTGAAACACACACAGAGACGAACATCACACCCAGACCGAAAACAAACATCGATATTCATCATATCAATATTCGCCCCGCCCGGGAGTCGAACCCGGGTACACACGATTACTCAGTCCACATCACTGCCAACTGAGCCACGGAGCAGGCAGTTATATTTTTATTATTTAGTGGAAATCATTTTCAAAAGCGAAAGTTTATCGCATTGTTTGAGATATAATTAATAATAGTAATTTGAATTAAATTTATAAAATGGAAGAAGTCTAAGTAAGTATGTTACTTTTTCAGTTTTCAGAAGATTTTTCGATAAACAAATACGAAAACATCTAAAAAACTTTCACAAAACAATGGCAAAAAATTAAACCAGACACTACATGTGGCACGTACCTTTTAAATGAAACAACGCTAAACCGAATTTAAAACCAGACCTTTTATGCGCATATAATATTCGTCATGTTGAAATTCAAAAATAAATTTAACATTTTATTTTTTCTGATCACCAAACGAGCGGACGCAGTTTTAGAATAAAAGTATCTGAATGAATAATGCAGTGTGAAAACGAATTGGGTAGAGTGAGTGACAGACTGGCTATTCGTATGAAGCAGAAAATCTGAATCTTGTCATCCTGGAGAAAACTCTAATTTGCAAAACAAAATTATTTTTTACGTGTCTATACACGTTCATGTTAATAGACTTATATGTTCTAAAATTTTGATTTTCCAGGCCTTGTGCGAATTGAAAAATCTTCTTAAGCAGCGATCTGTCTCAGGCAAGACATCATATATTTAATATGTATAATGTATTTTTTTGGAAATCGCAGACAAAAACAGCTTCGTTTTGTCCGTATACAGGTTAAATACGCTCCCGCGCAACGCATAAAAGGAGAGATGTAATTTGAAACACTCCGTGCCTGGAGCGAGCACAATAGTCCCTTTGCCTAGAGTTTCCTACCGAATGGAAGTATAGCGCTTTTTCCGCTTTTTGCCGGGTTCTCGAGGCCCGGCCGTTTGACACAATCGTTGGGTATGTACAGGTACAACAATGATCTTTTGACTGGCACACGGGTGTAGTTGCGAACTCTAGACGTAGAGTCGAGGCTTTCAAGTGCTCTGACTGCGAACTTATGCACAGAAAATTAGACAGTGAGAGAAAGGAATTTTACTGAATTAGAGTTTCTATGATAGAGAGTTTTCATTAAATACTAGGCGACCCGGCGAACTTCGTACCGCCCTACCTATTACTATGTTGTGCATGAATTATACATATAAACCTTCCTCTTGAGTCACTCTATCCTTAAAATCCGTTAAAAAACCGCGTCAGAATCCGTTGCATAGTTTTAAAGATATAAGCATACATAGGGACAGACGCGGGAAGGAGACTTTGTTTTATACTATGTATTGAAGAGAGCCCGTTTTAGTTTGATGATATTGTTCTTTGTCGTAATAATTACTTAGTTTCGAAAAATATGCTTCAAAAGTTCAAACACCATATATTCAAGAAAACACAAAAGCCATCACTAGTAGAACCAATTCATTAATTTTATATCGTTGTTTGGTGTAATTGAATTCAGTTGGGGTGCGGCGCATTTCCTTATTTTTGTAAGAAGCAAGATCTCTCTCTCGTTGAGGCTATAAATGCGGGCAGTAAAACATCATGTGGTGTCCCTAACCACAGCGATATTTGACTTTGCACTCAGCAGACGTCGGGGGTTCCGGACCCTCTCAAGTCTACGTCACGGCGTCAAGCGTCAGCGGCTACAGAATGTTAAAGTATGATATTTTATTTTAAAAGCCGTGGTTATTTTACATGGAGAAGGCAGTCATTTAAATTTACTTTATTATTATATTTACGTATTCTGTTGTGCTTTATCGAAATAACCCTCAGTTCTGACGTCATCCCGCTACGTTTTTTTTTTGTAAGAGTTTTATGCTCATGCTTATGCTCAGAAAACCGACATTGTAATAAAATTTCATTTCTATGTCGCGTCAGCGCGTGTATTCAAAATTTTCTGAGAGTATTACTAAGAATATCTTTTACATGGTAACGTGTTTTAATCGCTGCCGCTTTTCTACGTGGCTTCAGGATTCCTAGAATTTTACTACTTAAATAGGAAAAAAGCAATAAACACAGTGTTGCGGTAAGGAACGGACTTTAGAGATACTTTGTAAATGTTTAGTGAAACAAAGTATCCTGAAGAGGTATGAAAAAAAGATGTAAGACGTAAGTACGTAAATGAAAATTGCATCGCACACCTGCCTAATTTTCTCGAAGCGCTCCTTAGCCAGTGCTTACGAACGACATTCTTCATTTCGTCTGAGCTGGTAGAAATAAAATATCGTGTAAAGTTGTGGAGCGCACCTGTGGCTCGCTGTAAACTGAGTAGGTGGGTACCTAGTTTGCCTCCTTTGAAAAATATAAAGAATCTTTTAGCCTTTTAAAGGGAATTTTTTTTTCTACTTTGCTTGTAAGCAAAGAAAAAGGTTTATAACACAAGTGGACGCTTTTTTCTATGAAACTGTAAATTAATATTGCTAGTTTTTCTTTTGAGTTTGTCTTTGAGGCTGAAACAAGATGACACGTTAGTAAAAGTTAAAGTGTTTCATTATTTTAAAAAAATTCTTGCGATGCTAAGAAGCAAAAGGTTAAAGTGGATAGAAAAACGCAGTGTTGAAGCTACGTGCGTTGTATGCACGTTAATTTTTTTTATGTCAACCAAGGCTGAAAGATTTTATTTTTTAAATTTTTTGGGTGTTATAAAAAAAAACATTGACCTACACATTTACTAAAATTAAACAGTGTAAAAGGGGGCTACCCCGCGTGCCAGCCCAATCCCCCGCTCACTTAACGGTGATATTTGAAAGTGTTTTAATAATAAATGCGCAATCTGCACCCCTTGTACCAAATATATTGCCTTATCTGAACACCGCACTCGAGGGTTTGTTTGTGAAGATTTCTACTCAAAAACGTGTGCAAATAATTATGCTTTATACGCGTTTTTGTTGATGTTTGCACTGTCTGGGTTGCAGGTTGCAGCAGTACACAGACGAGCAATATTACAGACACTGCGCATATGGTTTACCTGCGCACTTAGCTATTTTAAGTTCTAAAATATAAACTTAGATTTTTTGATACCTCATTATTGGAAGAGCGCCAAGCTCGCTAAGGCCACGGCGAACGTCTACCGACCAAATTGGGACGTCCTGAAGATAGGCCGGCCGCGTGAAGAGTTCGCGAAACGGACGTGCGCGTGTGGAAAGGCTTATGAATGTAGAAGAAGCGAAAGAAGTAGGTATATCACGTAAGATGCAGCACGCACTTTCTACGAGCAAGTGAAAATTAATTGTCTCTGCCTACCCCGATGGTAGAAAGGCATGAAGAATTGTATGTTTGTATTTCTTTTGCATTTGTTAAATACCAAATCAGAAAGAAATTAGGGTTTCAGGTATGCTTAGAGATTATATTATTGCAGTGTTTTTCAGGCTTATTGGTCTGCGTACAGTGTAGCAGCATTACTGCGAGCCTGTTGCATTCGCTCAACGCTCAACCATTTGAAAAATCCTTTTGGATTTTGAACAAACATTTGAACTACGGATATTGGTTTATAAGTTCGATTTAAGTTATCTCTTTGAATAGAAGTAATAATTCTCTAGCCAAGTTACTATTCTTTCATCTGTGGTACGATCCAGCTAGCCCGCCGGTTACCGGGAATGGTCGATAGTTAGATTATACTAGACAAACACTTTTTATGTAACAATGTATTCTATAAAAAAAAAGATTATACCATAATTATCATACTGACTTTATAAAAAGCGTATTCGCGTTGCGTTCTTCATATGTTTTATACTTAAAAGAGACCCTCTTTCCTTTTTTTGTGTTTATCGCCTACTCTCTGCTTTCTCCTTCCCTGGACCCGTCGGAATACGGTCTTAATTACTACTTTAGTACGAAACTCGGAGAAAGTTAAGAGTTTACGACACAAGTGGTCTGGTTCCGCAATCAAAACGTTTGTGCTAAGGGCTTAACTTCTGTAGATACTGCTAAAATGAATGAATACGGTAACTTGAGGGAGTTTTTATATGTAAGCGACATTTTAATATGTTAACTAACAGTGGTCGTTAGAAGGTGATAAAGCTAGTTGTGAAGATAGAATGTGGATTATGTTTTCTTATCTAACAAATGGCCCTTAGTTGCCATTGGTTGGTTACTTTAACAATGTTTAAAAAAAAGTTAGATGAGAGCTACGCGTTCCTAAATATAACCTACGTTTATGAAAGTAAAAAAATAAATATATTTTTTTATACTTACTGTAAAACGGAACGACTTCACTAAAGTAAATAGAAATATAAATCCTATAATGCAAAGTAATAAGAATAAACATTTTCTCACAGAATATTTAAAAAACTAAAAACATTTTTCTATTTCCTTCAAGTTCCTATATAACTGTACTACCTACTATCACAGTAAAGGGTTTACGGTCCGGTCGCCAATTGAATTCTATTGGTTTTCAAATAAGCCAGTGTTCTATTTTTGGTGACAAAAGTGGCCTTTGTGTTGCTTTACATACTGAATTTCAAGACCGCGACCGGTGAAAATGTATTCAGTCAGACCTACAAAAGGAATCAGAACAGAACTAAACCCGTATAATTTATCTTTTTAGAGGCCGCTCTCTAAACACAATAAAAGTATTCCCATTTTCTTATTTTGAAATGATACAAAATATTTTATTCTAATTGAGCTAGCAGCAAAACGTAAAATAACGGAAATAATAATAAACTGCATAGGTTAATACGGTACTAGTTAAATATGAAAAAAATAATAAAATGTTTACTTTCTAAAACAAAAATGAATTATATTTAGTTATATACGACTACCAATATAATAATGTTGATTTGGCGAGATTAATATTTCTTTTGAATTATAATAATTAAGCAAACATTTGTATTGTAAAATGTTTCTTTTATCGTAAAAACCAATTTTTTACCGACTTAAAAAAGGAGGTTATTATTTTGACCAGTATGTAGATTAAGTATCCCGCGTTTGGCTAAAACGATTTGGATGCGGTTTTCAGAAAAGTTATTGTAACATTCAGGAGAAGGTTTCAGTACCAGCAAAAGAGGAAGTTCTCAGTTTACGTTGTGTCAGCTCACTGAAAAATACACTTACGACGTTAAAGTTTTTAATGTTATTACTAGTTACATTTATATCACACAGTAAATTCCAAAATATAATTAGAAGCAAAGGAATCACAGAATCTACAAATCGTTCAAAATCTAAGTTCACAAGTTCCTTCCAGCAAAGAGATAGAGGAAATAAATTATTATTGCCTAAGAATTTAATCGTCCGTTGTCGGGCAAGTATCTCCTTTGATATGCCATTGAAGCGGACTGCACCACAGCTCTCAGAATTTAAAAGAACAGTCCATTCTTATTTCAAACCATGCAACTTCACCGAATTTTTTTCAAATAAGGTATTGTTTACATTGTGCTGTTCTGTTCTGCTTATGCACTTAGACGTTGCAGTCTAGCCACCTACTACAAACACAAGCGATTCTTACTTTATGGAACATGTCATAAAGTTTTTATCCAGTTAAAATAAAAAAGGTAATTTATATTCAAATATAAAAAAACCTAACTCCTTAAAACAAAACTTTCAGAATAAATAAGTACGTTATATGTATATACTGTCTTTAATAAAGTGAGAGTGGTATGTTCCTACCTAAGTACTATATATAATTTTATAATGCACGGATGATGATGATGTTCAACTTCAACTAGCACATATTATGACCATGTTTGGAGCACCCTATCTCTGTAGGCTGTAACATCTCTACGCGCCGGTCCCTTCAGTTCAGCCATTGTTTTATTACTAGGGTCGGAGGCATAAATCTTCGCTTCTTGCCAGCCGCGTGCTGCCGAAGTGACCCTTGAAAATATTCCTGAAACCAACCGCCCGGGGTCAAGTGGGTCTAAACACACTATTTTGAGGTCTGATAGTGATGTAGACAAAGTATTTGGTGTACAAGTTTAAACCCGTAATGTATGTTTTAAAACCAGGAACTGATTTGATTAAAGATAGATAGATAGATAACATATTTATTTTCACTTATAATACTAATACACACAACATAAAATACACATAAAAAGACAAATAACAATTTTACATATAAAAAAAAAATTGAAAGAAATAAATAAATAAAAAAAAAAATTGTTTATTTCAATTTTTTTTTATACAACTAGGCGACCTGGCAAACTTTGTACTGCCTAACCTATTTTTATTTTGTGCATCTATTATATTTATAAATGTTTCATGTATTATTCTTATAAATCTTCCTCTTTTACCCTATATATAAAAAAACCGTATTAAAATCCGTTGCATAGTTTTAAATAATTAATCATATAAGTATAGGGACAGACGTGGAAAGCAACTTTATTTTATACACATTGATATTGACAAGTATCATGTAAGACGATAACAAGGTAACAATATGCCTAAGTTCTTATAATTTCAGCCCAATCACTGTAAATATAATGATGATGATAAAATCTGTATAAAAATAAAATATTATATATAATCTAACTGTGATAAAGTGTTTAAGCGTAGGGGTTTCATCTATATAATTTTGAATACCAAAGTTTTAATTGCTATTAATATGGACGTGAAACCTGAAATAAAAATTTAGCTGTTTTAACTTTGTGTTTTATGTGTTTATCACCGGAAATTTACATCAATACATAAATAAAACTGTCGCAAAAGGGTTTTTCAAAATATCGCAATCAACATATTTTTTCATTGTTTCAATGTAAAAACAAAACTATCTGGAAGAGAATAGGTTGACTTTTTTCAAATTAATAATGGTTTTTTTTGTGTATGTTCATTAATTAAATCAAGATGTTCACAAGTTACCACTACTTACTATTAAATAAGTCGTTGACCTAGTGTTAACTAAGTGCTCGCGGTTATTATCCGAGCGTTCATAAAGCAGTTACCAAAGTTGTTGATAACTTCCAGAATAATAATGGCAAAATCCAGGTAAACATGCTGTGCTTAGCATTTAGAGTGGCTTTTCATTAAACTATCAAAGTTGTGTCCGAGAATGTTGTTGACCAAAATGTAATTTCAGCTTAGTGCGCAAAGTTGGCGTTAGAAGTTCTAACGCTTTTAACCATCTATTTCAAAACAAGAAGAATATTGACTAACTAAAAAAACACTTTAAACTAGTACTTAATTAAATAAAAACTTAAAAAATCTTCACCATATTCCATCAGATAAAAATTAGCAATGCACAGAGAGTCGGCTTCCCATTCCTCATTGAAATAAAAACTTTATTTCACAAAGTCGAGCTGAAGGATCGTTTACAACTCGACGCCGGGTGCAAATGCAACTGCTGCCGTAACGAGAGGATTGACTTCGCGACTCCACTGGTCTGGGTCTCTTGGGAAAATACTACAACTCAGATTCTGCATAAAATGACGGAACTTCGGTTTGTTTGTCTCTTTCAAAATAGTTGCTCTAAAGAGAGATAAAATGTTAGTGTTTTCAGAAAAGGGGTTTGTTTTAAGATGGATCGGTTGTAGAGTTTTACCTTTGAAGTCGCCCTGTGGTTCAGTTCTTTCCACAATAGTACTGCAGGTACATAATCTTGAAAATATCGTCATAGAAAATAAAAGTGCCATAGTTTTCCGCTTTGATCGGTCCTATCACTGTTTTCTTGATACAAAGGTAGCTCTTATTCAAATTTAATTTAAGTAAACTACAAAACCCTTAATTTAAAAACATAGTTTCCTATAAGTACTGCATTAGGCAAGGTGGTTTAGGGTAATTTACCATACTGCTGCAGGAACTCGAGGAGACGCCCTCAATCGACCACAGCTCTGATGAACCCGATTCTGCTACCTTTTGCAAATACTTAAATTAAAGTAATCAACCAACAACATACAAACATAATTTAGATAAGATAAGATAAGATTTATTTAATGCTCTTATGAAATAATTTACACAGTTAAGATGTACAAAATATTCATAAACCCCGTTAGGGCGCAGCAAAAAAAATTAAAAACCTAAAAATACTAGCTTACATTAAGTATATCACACTAGGTTAGGTTATGCAGTCTCTCACTGAGTATAATAGTTTATGCTTAAAAAAATACTAACTTACAAAATGCAAAAACAACCCTAGGGTTTTCAAAATTTACCACTTCATGAGTTTGTAAATAATTAACGGGTCTTATTTATTTCACTTTATTACCGTCTTCACGGCAGCTGAACCCACAGTGCAGTCGATTCAACTAGCTTGTAATTTCCCCAGTGATTCGGACATCGTTACCCTCTATTCATGCAAAGTAGAAGACTCTTTGAATGACGCTCTCATAGCTCTTTTTATTGTGCGCTTATGAACTCTAACAGCGTTTTAGCGAGGGGAAAATAAACGATTTTAAAAAATTGCATTATGTAGGCACTTATTGCTTCATAAAAGGCAGATTTATTTAGGTAGAGCATGATAAATGGGTCTCCTAATTTCAAAAATGATTGCGAGGGTATACCTACTTAGGTAAGTTCTTATTCTTTTCTTTCCTGCAGGTGGTTTTTTTGTCAAACAAAATAAACGCTGCTAAAATATTATATTAGCCAGTTTACATGGCTGCTAAAATTTGGCCACAAAAACAGACTAAGGTAAACGGTATAATAGACAATACGAGTATAACCAAGAGGAAAACTTAGTACATAAGTTTGGATGAAAGGTATAATCTCCGTATTAACTTCTGATCTGATTTTGATAATTCTTTCGCAAACGTGAAAAGAGGACCTTAATAGGCTTTCTTGGTTTAGTAAAAAAAAGTAAAAGAGGGAAACAAGCACCGTCGTGAAGGATAGCTAGTAAATAATAAATCTTTGTAATGTTATGTTACGTAGAGAGTTGCTTCAGGAATGTCAGCCATGCCTTTCATCGCGTTATAAATTGTGACGAGCGCCCGCAATCACTAACAAGTCTGCTACGGTGAATTCCTGTTAGAAATATCAAATTAACAGAATAATTTGCAATATAACGCTAAATAATGCCCGAAAACGGGGAAATATTTCAGAGGTATTATAAATATTAATGCTTGCGAATAATTTTAACGAATCACACCCTTATTTACTGAAGTGCTTAGTTTAAGCATTGCGTACCTAAAATGTATTGTGCTTAATTTTTATTTGGTTATACTTATATTATGTAGGTATCCATATCAGAGAGGTTGGAAACCGCCGCTAATCCATATGCACTATGCATAAGTAAATATAAATATACTTAATGGGTAACCTATTACATAGGTAAATTAATAAACCCATCACACTCATAACCCCTAACTAGGTAGAGTAGAACCTGTACCTAGGGTGCCCGAAACACATATACTTACAAACAAAAAATTATCTTTTAAGATCTACCCTTGACATAAGGATTCTCAATGGCAAATATTTTCTTTTAAAATTTAATAAAAACCAATACATATTCGATATCCGTCACGTAACAATGTTCTATTTCTGAATAAGCCATTTTCGGCGGCGGGAAATTAGCCAGATAATCTATTCGGAACACCATTTCCTTGCCTATCTGCGTGGCGCGACGTTGCCGTAACGCGATTTTCTTGCCGCCCACAATATTCCACGAAAAGAAAAAGAAAACGTCGCGTTTGTTTTGAAACATTTGGTAGAGTCTAGATCCTGGACTATCGTTTATATATCTCGACCTGTGCTTCAATTTGATCTACAACTCCACGTGATCACTATCTTGGCATAATTCATAATTTTTCTGTCTCACTTATCTTTCCGTCTCTATCGGTGAAATAAAAACCGATTACTTAGGTAGTATTATTTACGACAGTATGAAAATAGTATTAAATTATCTTCAGAACTTGTCTAGTGTTAATTCGATATAAAATGAGAATCAATTAAAAGGGGTGTTGCAAGCGATTCTGCAGCTGAATAACGGTTCATTAGTCTGTTTGAGGGGCTCTTCATTCTTGCATTGACTTATTCTCACTATGATGTTACTTTTAAACTGAAAATATACGTTCCAGAAGGGAACGCATTAATTCATTCTTGTGAATTTAGGAGGAATTAAGATAGGTATGTACGTATTTAAAAAAAGCAGTTAAGTTTACACTTGCCGAGCGCCAGTATACAAAATTTGAGTGTACAAAGAGGGTATGAATCTAGTATGAATGATGATAATATAAAAAACAAAACTACAGTTTCTAAATTACATTTATAAATGTCAAATTGAATTTTGATTCCATTTCTCATTCCCAGTGAGAAACAGGCTCTCCCACGGCTCAGGAGCGAGGAGCGACACAACGAAACGTCAAGGCAAGGAAGCTCATTACAATTTGACAAGAGCTTGTAGTTGTGTTGTGAGCCTGAGGTTTTGTTCCGAGAGACGCCTTTTGGTGTGAACTTTAATGAAAAACGGAGCAACTTTAGAAGCCAAATTATTTACTATTTTTTTCTGAATATTTTATTTATTGATATTACATAATATTTAAAATATTTATAAGTAGCACAAGCAAAATTATGATTTTTATGATTTTATGACTCCATAATTTGAGATCAATTCATGATTTTATGACAACGTTATTTGAGATCGGATTAAATTCCTAAAAAAAAGAACAAAATAAGAGCTAGACAGAGACAGTAGTGGCATCGCGAAGTGACTGTTAAACTTGCATCGACTAAGCAGTTTAGCATTTAGCTAATTAGATAAGGAATTAACAGCTCGGGGCCGTTTGCCTCATCAAGGAGCGCAGCGATGTTTGTCTAGATCCTGCAGGTAGGCAAGCGAAGTCACCCCTTTGAAATGTTATCAGGTTGTGCAGTGGGAATTTCCCAAGCTCGGTTTTGGTAAATAATTATTCTGTTTTGACAACGAAAATTTGTCTATGATTGGAATGATATTTAGTTACTTTCAAGTTTTTATTTATTAACTACTTATACTTGGTATCAGTTAATATCTTTAATATAAAATTGAATCGCAACATGTGTTGGTAAGCGCAGAACTATACAACGCCTAAACCAATTTTACCAATTGAAGTCCAAGGATGATTTTTTCGGCGAGAAAATTTTGAATAATTGGCGGGAAAATAGCAAAGTGTCGACTAGTAAGACAATAAAAAGTTTCCTAACATATCCTTTTTAACAGATCTGATTATATGTACATATCGCATTTGACTTGATTTAATTGCACTAAATTATATCGTTTAACTTGATTCGTATTTAGTATAACATAGCATACAAGCTGGACTTGAATGTTAGATTAACCCAACTACTTACACATGAAAGAGTAAAGAAAATCAAATAAAGGGGTTTACAACACAAAAGAGAGCTTTCCAAGATTTGGTCTCTCAGACACAAAAGTGAACGTAACCCGCAGCATGCGCTTTAAAATCTCTTTAGAAACCAACGTGGAATAAGGGGGCGTAAGCAGCTTTGAAAAGAATACTCCCTTTGGTAACTCCAACAGGGTTAGATGTGAACAAATCTTACCTTTTGTATAACATTTTATTTCCGTGTAAGGAAGTATTTTGTTATCAATATATATAAAACTCTTCCGTTACTAACTGACTGACTGACTGACAGACAACGCAGAGCCGAAACTACTGGGCGTAGCGGGCTGAAATTTTGCATGTAGGTTCCTTAGGAAGTGTAGGTGAGCACTAAGAAAGGATTTCCCGAAATTCCCATGGGAACGGGAAAAACGGGATTTTTGTGTTTATGAGAAA
The DNA here is from genome assembly GCA_951802225.1 of Euspilapteryx auroguttella. Taxonomy (NCBI): domain Eukaryota; kingdom Metazoa; phylum Arthropoda; class Insecta; order Lepidoptera; family Gracillariidae; genus Euspilapteryx; species Euspilapteryx auroguttella. The sequence goes on from OX637651.1 coordinate 6,495,139, forward strand.
TCTGCGCGGGAAAAACCGCGGGGCAGCCTCTAGTTTTAGGATAATATTATTAGGTAAATAGATTAGATTAGATTTATCGCGAAATAATAAAGCATTTAGATATTTTAAAGTGTAGATAAGATAAGTGTTGAGAAAGGGCAAGGCATGCTGAATGAAAGAGCCGTTAGTTACTTTTAATACATTTTGAATTATAATTTTATTAGGTTGTGGGTTCGATCCCCGCAGAAACACCACATATTGATTTCTGCCAAAAATCACGATGTGTTTTTTTCGGTTGGATAGGACATTGCAGGCTTGAATCACCTGCCTAACCCTTCGGGGAATAAAAGGCGTGAGATTATGTTATGTTATGTTATGAATTATAATTTAAAATTTAGGCCGTTAATTTTGTTTGCTATTATTTTGGCTTTACGTATTGCTTAAAATTGTAACTCTTGTCCTAGCCTTTTTAGGTTAAAATGTAAACCATAACTAAATAAATAAATAACGCATCTCACTCAGATCCCCTAATTCTGCCGTCGTAACGGTAAACGCAGTAATCGCCATTACTGCGGTTTAAGTTTTATTGCATAAATGGCACCTATAGGCGGTTATCTACCAATAAAAAAATTATTATCACCTGAAAAGTACTAAAATACAGGTGATAATATTTTTTTTATTGGTAGATAACCGCCTATAGGTGCCATTTATGCAATAAAACTTAAACCGCAGTAATGGCGATTACTGCGTTTACCGTTACGACGGCAGAATTAGGAAGAGCCCGAACGAACATTACATCAAGACCGGAAACCAACATCGATATTCATCATAACAATGTTCGCCCCGCCGGGAATCGAACCCGGTGCACACGGGTCTCAGTCCACATCGCTGCCAACTGAGCTACGGTGCAGTCAAGTTACTGGTAATGAAAAGCACGTTTGTCACCCGTCTGTTTGTAACGAGGAATTTCAGTGAAAAGCGTAAAATTTAAAAACTACTTATCGACGCGTTCAGCCAGTCTCGTCCGTTCTTTCGTTCGCGAACTCCAATAAAAAGTCTCCCTTTTACCGTTTCGTATATTTCACTCAGAGCTCGAATACTAAATACTTACTAACAACGTTTCGTATAGAAGATTTTCATGTTTTAGATAAGACTATAAAATAGCAAATATTTGGTGTCTGTGAAAATTATCCAAATTAAATGTTTGAAATCTATTCGGTCTTTGCGAATCCCTTAGGAATACACGACGGTAGAAGCAATAAAAATTGAGTAATTTTAACGAATATATGTATAGACGCCTTAGAAGATTAAAATAAATTGAACTAAGCACGTTAGTTTACCCCATTTCAAAGAACCATGTATTTTAACGACAGTTTTATGATCGATTCGAAACTTTCATCGACGAGGATGACAAAATTCATAGGATATTATGTCTTTAAGATCCGATGAAGCCAGGTTCTGGAGGCCGGCAGGTGGTCCTGACGATGATTTATGCGCCTCCAAGTGGCAGATTTTGAGAGAATCCCGCTAACTTCATGGGGATTTACGGGTTCATTGATTAAAGAGTAGGATTTACTTTTTCAGCTGTCTGACTGCCATCGGAAAATGACATGTTTTACATTTGGATTTCTTTTAGTTTTATTCTCGCCCCTTTTTTTCGTATTGTCGTTATTTTCTTACTTTGGTTTAATTAAAAAAAAACATTATTAAGCACGCCAATTGGTCTCATAAATCATGATTTTAAACTGGTTTTTGATTAATAAAAATAGTGTACAACTGAAAAACATTGCTGAGTTCTACGAAGATAAGTAAATCTTCAAAAAAGGAACCACGACGTAGGTATTTGTCCCATACGTAATGCCTTTCAATAGTGTTAACCTAAATAGAAACATATCTTAGAAATGGAGAAACGGTGTCGATCCGGCATCGTAAATTGGGCGAAAAGAATAAAAACTTATTCAATAGAACAAACACGGAAATCAAATGTTTACGCTTTCTGCTACGCCCCATAATTTGGGATGCTGGATTTTCTATGTATGTCATATGCACAAATGTTGTTATGGGGTTATTTTTATACCTGCTATAACCTGTAATTCTATCTATGTCGAACTTTGGAACTTTAAATAATATTATCTTTTAAATCTTCACTGTTGTGGAATACCTTAGATGAATGGCAATGGCGGGGCGGTCGTATCTCAAATGTTTGACGATTTGTCTAGTCTGGCATATTTTTTGATAATTAAGGCATTTAATGAACGGGCCAGTGGCTGAACTGAACAGAGCCTTTATTTTTGCTGTTTTAAAAATTCAAGCTAGCCAGCCAAATGTGTGATTAGGATAGTTGTAAAAAAAAGCAACTGTCAAAAGGTAAATAAGCAATATACATAGGAAATGGGAAATTTATTTTCCTTGTTTTCTTATTTCAAATTCAATAAATTTTGTCTAACAAAATAATGACTTTCGGATTCAGTGACTAGATTAGATATTTTGTTAATAATAGCTTTCAGGAATGTTATGAAAGAAACATGGCCTTAGACAAAATGAAGAGGCGCTTGAGAAAAATAAAAAGCTTTGCTTTAATTTCTTTAATTTAAATTTGTCACGTTTCTCATTATAAGTAATTCTCGGGTAACTTAGTTTATAAAACACGTTTTTTAAAGAATAGGTATATTCGTATTTAAATACGTCGGTCGGATCGATTTACTCTGAAATAATTATATAAAAATCGGAATAAAAGGATTCCTTACAAAAATTTATTTTTATAAATCGTAGTTAGTTTGCGTTCATAAATTCGAAGTAAAGTGCATTTCAGACAAATTTTTAAGTAAGAGTTCATGTCTGGGCTGGGCAATTGTAATAAAAAATAATAATAAAGTATCACACTAGGTAGAAGCTGTATCTAGGGTGCCCGATTTAGGGAATATTTGGATATGTACTATGTACCTTTAAACGCCAAAAAATAACACAAAACTTAATAATGTATTCCTGATTTTGTGCTTATAATAAGTCTTTCGTACATAAAGAGCAAAGTTGCGAATCTAGCAAAGAACGCGCTAGGAAGGCTTTGTCTACCCTCCGTGTTATTATACATCAGGGAAGAGCTAAGTTGCTAATTGCGATTAGGAAATTTCTTCTTTGAAAAACTTCCGACCCGTCATCTTGTGCAAAAAACATTGTCTTTTGAATTGTTCTCGTCTGTTGAGGTTTATTAAGTTTTATATCTTACTAGCCAACCCTGCGAACTTTATACTGCATTACAATAGAAATTCACACAATATTTGTTAGACATTATAGCCTAATTATGTTCTATCTGATGTAAAAACTAAAATACTGTAACGTTACATCAAATTCCAATTAGAACTTTTTACTGAGAAAATGGAAAAACTAATTATCAATACAAACAACTAAAATCGTCGCAAACTTTCGAATTTATGATATTAGTATATAAGAAATGTGTATTATTAAGAAATGTCTGAAATAGGTAATCAATTAAAATCGATGTAGGTATCTTGCCTACATAGGCAAGGGAGCAGATCCAATACATTACCTAACACTTTGCTTTCAAGACTCACCAAGTAGTTACAACAAGAGTCTTCTCAAACAAATCGAAGTTAAATCCTTTGTCCATCCCAGCCGATAGAATATGTATCAGCACTCGGAACTGTAGCGCCCGCGGCAAGTACACAGACTTGCGATGGTCTTTAAATCCAACTTGGAGAGTGTTAGGAATGATGCTAAGAAAGATTGAAGTGTAAGTAACAAAGCACCTTTCTATTTGGAGTGATAATTCTAAAACCAACTAAGATTTTATTCTTAATCTGTAAGTGGTACTGGCTAAATTTCTTTTTTATTATACCTACATAGTTAGCGCCAACTACTTCAGTAAATTTACCTCAAGTTGTAAGTGTACATTATTGTACAGTGGCGGACTAGCACGGCGTAACACTTTTATCTATGGTCTCGTGTGCTTTAGACTGTAATACCAAAGAACAAGAGCTTTGTTGCAATACAGAAAAACCGGAAGTGTTACGCCATCAGTGTCCGCCACTGTGCTCGCTATCTTGTTTGTCATACCCTTTATCCGCACACATTGCGTGTCTGCGAACATCTGTTGTAAAACTAAACAACTCATTCTAAAACAAAATAAAGAGCTTTTCAAGGCCCCAAAAAGAAGTGCGGTGTACGATTTTATAGCCCGTCTTGGAACCGCTGTAAAAAGGAACAATCGCCCACTTTCCCACTTTGTTGACATTTACTCAGGGTGAACAAATATTTTCACATCTTGCCTATACTCGACGAGGCGACGACGGGAGACAAAGAAACCTTAGCTCTCAACATACTTCAGGAGGTAGTGTTTTTGTTAACGCCGTTTTAGGGCACTGTGCCGGCATCATTAATCCTTCTGTTAACAAAATGGTTGATTTTACAAAGCACAATTAATAATTTAATTTGTGCGAAAAGTACCAACCTACGGCTTCCGATTTCACCACATCATTTTCGCTGCTTATCACCAAAACTTATTCTGTAAGACAAAAAATGGGTCCCATGAGCATTAAGAGAGGTCTCAGATTACGGCCCTCCAGACTAATGCAATATGTATGAAAAGACTCGAGTGGCAGCCCTCGCCGGGGATTCCATGAAACTATTCGGAAGTTATGCTATAGAGATTACGGCTGCATTATTTTGGTGATTTTCTTCTTATAAGTAGAATTCGTTTTTCTAAGTAGCATGATGAATAAGACTTGTATTCATTTAATATTAATTTATAAAACAAATCAGGGTATCTAATGCGGTTAGCAATGAATATGATTATGCCTATTAAAAAAGAGACATAGCTCTATAGTCTGTATAGCGCCATCTTCCTTTTTCAATTCACATTTTATATCCACATATATAACTAACTCTTACTTCAAAGTTTTATTAATGATTAAACGAACTTACCTTAAGTGAAGTTCTATCATAATTATACGAAGCGCTTCGTCCGAAGAGATTAGTACATACATAAATATAATAAGTAGGTTACAATGTAGTACCGCATAGGTCACACCACTTCTGCACTATAGTTGAGAACAGTTTTTTTTTTTTTTGAAGGTAGGTAGTTCATATCGCCCATTCCCTGGTTTCCACCAGCGCAGGGCCTCAGTTAGTTTAGAGTCTTGAGTCCACCCTTTTTCTTTGACATATTTTCCTTTTAAATGGGACTAAGTTTTGGGTGGGCGGGAGATTTCGTACTAATCTCTTCGGACGAAGCGCTTCGTATAATTATGATAGAACTTCACTTAAGGTAAGTTCGTTTAATCATTAATTATACTTTGCGCTTCGTCCTCGAGATTAGTACATACATAAATATAATAAGTAGGTTACAATGTAGACCTTGAGAGTGAAGGAAAATATAGTCAATTTTAATAAATGAGAAATGTTTATTTTTATTTTACACATCTTCTTACATAAATAAAAACCTGAAGTTTAATTCAACAATCTAAATCAAGATTATACATATTTAAGGAAAATATATTCATGGTAAACAGTTTTCCTATTTATTGTTGTCATTTAGAATGGCTTTAGCCAAAGCACCATGATTATTATTAACAATTACTCTATTGTAAAACTTAGCGAACGTATCCGAGTGACTGCTCCAGCCAGCTGTATTTCGTATGGTATCCACACTGACGCCAAGCGAGCGCGCGCGCGAGGTAGCTGCGTGCCTCGTGCTATGAGCAGAAAATATGCTCGTATCGATACCACTGTCACCTAATGTATCTTTTACCCAACGGCCTAGAGTTTCGCTGCTGACGCTGTTATGAGGTTTCTTGGTACTAACAAACAATTTTTCGCCTTTGCGTAAATTGTTGGTTCTATCCATATAAGCTATTAAAGTTTTTGCTGGGCAGATGCTAGGTTTTTCTAAAAAGAAAGGTAAGATAAGTAATGGTTGCTTTGCACCTAGTCTAGATGTTTTAATTAAGTCCGAAATTTTAATAATTATTTGGTCATTACAAATTTGAATATTTTTTATTACAATCAGCGAAAATGTTTGCATTCTATGCGCTGTAGCTAATGATAACAATGTAATCGTTTTCTTAGATAATTTTTCTAATGATATATCTTCGTTTGGGAACCATTTATTTATATGATCCAGTACACTATTAGTATCCCAAGTAAAATTATATTTTGGAAGGGGAGGACGGAGGCGGAATACCCCTTTGAAAAATCTTTGTATACAATGGTCTTCGGAAACAGATGCACCCAGTAGTAGCGACAAGGCAGACCTGCATGAATTTAGTGAACCATATTGATACCCTTCATTATACATATCGGTTAGAAAACAAACTATATTAGAGATATATGAATCGTGAATTTCGATTGATTTTGATTTGCAATAACCCCACCATTTTTTTAAATAAACATCATATTGTTTTAATGAGTTTTGGGATAGTGACGAGATCATTATATCTAATGAAGAAGCAGGTATTCCTCGTCTAGTTAGCGCCTCCCGGATAAGATTCCTGCCACCAGGGTAAGCGCGGGCTGGATTCGGTGATTGCTAGAATGAGAAATGAGTGCGTTATTTTTAGGTAGAAACGAAATAATGTTTGATTCCAAAAGTGAAGTGAATAGGGGGTACCATGGTTGTGTGGGCCAAAAGGGTATCACCAAAATGCCTCTAGCTTTATCTGAAATAATTTTTCTTATTGTTTTTAACACCATAGAGAATGGCGGAAAAGCGTAAAAAAATTCTGCGTCCCAGGATATAGTAAACGCATTTATAGCGCATGCGTCAGGGTCTTTATGCCAAGAAACATAACGCGCGCATTTCTTATTTATGCGACTAGCAAATAAGTCTATATTAGGATGACCAAACATGTTTGTAATGGAATTATATGCCCAATCAGCTAGTTCCCACTCAATGTCAGGATGGATTCTACGAGATTCTGCATCTGCAATTGTATTATCTGAGGATTTTATATATGACGCAAAAATGAAAATATTGCGGGCTTCACACCACTGCCAAATGTCTCTAGCTATGTTGGTCAGGTGAGGAAATTGTATGCCCCCCATACGATTGATATAAGATATTGCAGTCGAGTTATCTATGCGCATTAATATTTGGCAATCGTGTAAGTCTTTTGCAAATATCTTTAAAGCTATAAAAGCAGCAAGAAGCTCGAGTTGGTTAATATGTCGTGTTTGTTCATAATTTGACCACTGACCACTGGCTTTTTCACCCCCACATGACGCGCCCCACCCCGTAGTTGAGCTATCTGAGAAAATTTCGGTGCAATAGTTGTCGTTTCTAATACGGCGCACCGAATTATCAATTATTCTTAGCCACCAATTTAAATCAGGGTATAAAAAAGCGGGAATGTCTATAAATTTTTCATAATTGTCATCTTTGAGGTTAAGGAATTTCCAACGCTCGAGTTCTTTTGTGTACAGCCAGCCGTATTCCACAGCCGTGCACGCTGACACCAATAAACCGATTAATTTTGCAAGGACTCTAATTTTACACCGTTTTAAAGTCATGATTTTTTTAATTTCTGATTTAATTCGAATTCTTTTCTCTTTCGGTAATTTTACAACTAAATTTTTTGAATCTATGATAACACCCAAGAATCGGCAAGAAGTGGAGGGATAAAGCGAACTTTTTTCGTCGTTTATAATAAAGCCAAGGGAAACAAGCAATTTTTTTGTAATTTCGACATTTTGTAAACAATTATTGAAAGATTTGCCAAGTAAAAACCAGTCATCTAAGTACAAGGTAGATAAAAAAACCAGCAGTGCGAAGTAATTTTGTAACTGGCTTCATCAATTTTGTAAAAACGAATGGCGCTGTATTTAATCCGAATGGTAGGACCTTAAATTCGTATATTTTTCCTTGAAATTGAAAACGCAAATATTTTCTAGATCTTTCATGAATTGGCAGTAAGAAATATGCGTCTTTCAAATCTACTGTAGCCATGTGGCTGTTTTTTGAAACTAATTTTAAAGCTGTGCGGAGATCTTCAAGTTGAAAGTGGTAAGTGTCTATGAATTTATTTAATTTTTTAAGGTTAAGAATAAATCTCATCTTTCCGTTGGGTTTTGGAGTAAGAAACACATTAGATAAGAATTGACCAGGGCATGGTTGACATTCGGAAATAGCCCCAATATTTAAAAGACCTAAAATAATTTCTTCAAATTGGAGTTTTTCCGAGTCCGTTATTTCGGTTGACATCGGAGGAGGAGATTGAAAAACTTGCGAGTTAAAATGAATTTCATATCCTTTTATCCAAGAAAGTATAGTTTGATCGTCTGTTATGCGTGACCATTGTGAATAAAATAGAGCTAAGCGTCCTGCGTACTCAACTGTGTTTGTTTCTAGTTCCAGCGCCGGCTGCGGTAGTGTGCTGGCGGCGGCGGAGGTCGCGTCGGCGGCGGCGGGGGCTGACGCGATGATGTCCTCGATGAGTGCGCGCGCTGCGGCGGCGGCGGCGGCGGGGGCGGTGGCGGGCGGGCCCAGTGGGCCGGCTCGTAGCTCCTCGCTGGTACAGGCTCGTATGCTCTCGTTGCAGCAGCCGGTGCACGCTGCGGCGCCGCCGGCGGCCTGCGGGCCGGGGGAGCCCTCTGGTTTAAAAACCTTGTTTTCTGAGGCGCTTTTAAGGCGGTTCCAGTTCTTGCTACCGCGTTCGCATTGACTATCGTCGTGTCTAGGTCCGCGCCGAACAAGAAACTGTCAATCTTGGTATTATTAAGATATTCTTTTTTGTCTTGTTTTAGGGTAAATAATATAAAATTTCTCCTTGTCACGGAATTCGCATGCTGAAGGTCGCAAAGTATGCGAGCTGCGTCCATAGCTTTTTGTAAAAGCTGGTTGTCTCTTTCTTTCGCACTGAGCATGGTTGTTATTATTTCGCCAAGACACGTTAAGGCACTGCCAATTTGTTTTTGTTTGGCTTCGATGCCCTTATCTCTATTCGCCACAGGCGGCGGGATCGGAATTTTCATTTCTGGATTTAGGCGTGGAGGACCAATAATGGGACAATTCACAGGCAGAGGATACTTTTCAATTAACTCTTGACGTTGATCTTTACTAAGACCGTTTGTCACTATATGCTGGAACCTATTACCAATCTCCGGTCGTATCTCTGGTCCATGTTTTATAATGGACGTCGGGTCTTCGCCTAAAATCTTTAAGATTTCGTCATCTAGAGGTACCGTAGGGACCTCGGGCGCCGTCGCTGTTGGTTCGACAATAATTTCTGAGTTCGAGGTCGAGACCGGAGCCGAGGCTGCAGCAGGCGGTAAGACGACCGCGGGGGCGGCGGCATGAGACGTTGATCCCTGGCTAGGCATTTGGGCAGAGGCCGATGGAGGAACCAGTATAGGAGCCGAGTCTGCTTCCGGTGCTGGGACCCAATTGTATGACTGAGCCGAGGTTGAAGCCATCATTATATTATCATTATTCTCGACATCATGATAATGATTTTCAGCATTGATCCACATCGTCTCATCGTACTCCGGAGTGTATCCGTAGTCCCCATAAGGATCTTCAGCGTACAGCAATTCGCTGTGGCTCAGCACAGGGGGCGCAGGCGGTGCGGCTGCAATCGTTAAAGATTTGGTAAGTTGAGGGTACTTGGTATGTGGCGAAGATGTACTACACACAGGGGAACCTGGGTTCGGAAAGTACGTTGTGTCGAATGGTCCCACCCAACGACAGTTACAGTTAAAAAACTTTTATGAAAATCATACGTAAGCACGTAGGTAAGTTTTTTCAGCTTAGCGGATACGCCTATACGACTTTATTGGTCGTACGAATATTTTCAGTACAGCGGATAAGCCCCAATGACTTTCCTGAAAGTACTAATATTTTCGGTACAGCGGATAAGCCCCAATGACTTTCCTGAAAGTACTATTATTTTCAGTACAGCGGATAAGCCCCAATGACTTTCCTGAGAGTACTAATATTTTCAGTACAGCGGATAAGCCCCAATGACTTTCCTGGGAGTACGAGTATTTCTAGTAGGTAGGTACAGCGGATAAGTCCCATTGACTTTCCTGAGCGTACAATAAATTTAAAAAACCAAAACAAAAATATTTAATAGAATTACCTTGAGGTGGTTCCGCAACTGGCGTATTAGGTGCATGAGCTGGAGGTTCATTGTCACTTTTATCACTAGCTTTCTTTTTACATTTTAATTCTAACTTTTTTACTTTACGTTTTGCACGTTCCAATTTTTCATTTAAGTCTTCGGAAGAACGTCTTTTAGGCATCTTGTGCAAATAATATTAATTTATTGTGCGAATTTAAAAAGTGAACCGAGTGGCGGTGACACTAAAATGCGACTGAGGCCCTGCGCTGGTGGAAACCAGGGAATGGGCGATATGAACTACCTACCTTCAAAAAAAAAAAAAACTGTTCTCAACTATAGTGCAGAAGTGGTGTGACCTATGCGGTACTACATTGTAACCTACTTATTATATTTATGTATGTACTAATCTCGAGGACGAAGCGCAAAGTATAATTCACATGTGCGTCCAACTACCAAGAATAACAATGAAAGCATTAAGATGCTAGAGACTGGAGACTAGAGTAAGCTCCATTCCAACAAACTGAGCATCAGAGCATCGTAAGCAGCCGAACATTTTTGCATAAACTAACAAAGTCCAGCCGAGTCACCGGATGAATTTGCACTTTCGCACGGATCACAGCACAATTCGGTCAGGCCTATGGCCTAATTCTAGTCGTCTACCCCCCCCCCCCCCTTACCACAAAAAAGTTAGACCGGTCTAAAATCGCCAATTTGTATGACGAAATAGTGATTTAAACCTAGTCTAGTGATTTAGTCCCGGTTTAACTCTTTTTGTGGTAGAGCCGCTAAAGATTAAATTTGACGATTAATAATTTTAAATGTTTGTAACATTTTTACGATGAAACGGATAGGGCTCAAAATAAGATTTCATGCAGTCGAAGCTTTGCGCAGCTACCGGTAGATAATAAGCAGCAAGGACTGTTTTGTTTTCAAAAACTTAGTTGAATAAAAGAAATGATTTAGTTGCTTGTTTTAAGACCAATGTTTATTTAAAAAAAAAACTGAAGTGGTGGACATCAAAATCATCATGATTTGCTAATATTTAGGTAGTAAAAAACATTTTCCTCGAAACGTTGAACGCGCGGTTGCGGTTCAGGGGCGTCAGCATTAGTTTATAATTATACAATTCTTTTAAATACTGAACAAACGAAGACGTATACTATGGAAATAGCTTTGAAATGTGTTTGTGAATCAGGCTCCTGGCCACCTCAGCACCAATCTAGAATTTGGCTTCCACGCTTTTGGCAGCAGCCGAAGTGGGACAATAACAAAAGAGACCCATAAAGTAGTCCCGTCGATTTCAACTCTTTCTTCACTTGCCTAGACAACTTATCGCTGGACACGTCAATGAATAAATCAGTTATTATGCCTATTATTCCTTCTGTGAAGGCATGCATCCACAAATCGAAATGTGTACGGTACGGAAAGGAAATTTTGATATTGATTATTTATTGTTGTTGTAGACCAAATTCAGCCTTTGATAAAAAGTGCTATCGATTTTGTCCTAAAACAAGGTCCCACTGTCAAATTTATTATATACTAGCTTTTACCCGCAGCTTCGCACGCGCTTTTTTATCATTTACGAAAATAACTGGTGGATGACTTAGTCAGGAATTTAGGAAAATAATTTTTTATTGCACCCATACACCCTAAACATCAGGTATCTTTTTAAAATAAAAATTTCAAGCGGTTTGTCCTTATATCAGTTAAAATTAGTAAGTACACATATTATTTCAGTTTCCGTGGAAAGTCCAAAATAACATTTTTACACTGAACCGTGCATAAGAAACCTATATTTTCATAGTTCCTAATACTGATAGTAGCTGGTTGCACTACTATGCTCCATATTTACTCCATATTTCTCTGAAAGACCTTGAGCCTAGACTTTCGAATGACATTAAAAAACCAAGTCTCAGCTGCGTAGGTAAGGATGGGGAAAATGCACATGTTCATGAGTTTACGATTCAGACATAAGGGTAAGGTCAAGGCGTTTTTAATGCGTCTTTCGACTTCTTTATTCTGTCACGCCTGTAAGGAGAGTATTTGGCCAAAAGTTGGTATTATGCAATTCTTTCACGATCCACATCCACTACTTGCTACAAAATGTTTGTCATGACTAAACTCAAATTAGATGTAGCTCAAAAGGCGGTTGAATTAAAATGGGACTGGGCTGGTCATGTCGCGCGTAATAAATCTGGTCTCTGGGCATGGAGTACCACTGAGTGGGTTCCGAAACATGGCAAGAAATGACTTCGCACCAGAAAACGATGGAGCGACGAACAGACGCTCGGCAGGGCCTGGTGGGAAAAGCCCTGTAGGTCCGGGCGTAAGAATAGGTCTACGGTATGCCCTGTCTGTCGTAAGAGGCTATTAAAAGGGGTCTTTGGGGTCGTAGGTGTGAAGGGCGGCGGCCCGACACACTCATCGAACGGTCGAGATGGGCGGCGGAACAGCAGCTTGTGGCACTATGCCGCCGCAGCTCCAAAGGCGAGCCTGGGAGGGAACAATATGTCCTCCCCGAGCACGAAGCTGATAGCACCTGAGCGTGGGAAGGACTACGGACTTTATAATGCGTGGTTACCGGGGTCCTTCCCAAGCGCCAAGACGGCCGCCAGGGGGTTTTAGTGGGTGCGAGCCCCACATACCCCCGACGCTCGGGGGAGCGATAATGCGATAGACATTTCCCACCGTAACAAAACAAAAGGGCCTGGTGGGAATCTGCTTAAAACAGTGAAGTGTGGAAAAGAGGGACAAAGGTCTTTGCACTCTTTTTTTGTAACGGGGGGGAGGGAAGGCGCTCTTTGGGGCTCACAGCCAACAAAACCCGCCGGTGGCCGTCGTGCCCATTTGGGAAGAATTGTGATGATCGACATCCGGTGTCCCTCCCAAGCCTATCTGTTCCTCTCGGGGAGGGCATGTCATTTCTTCGCCGGCTCTCCTCTAAGCTCAGTGCCACAGGCTGTGTCTGTTTGATATAAACAGTTTGTCACTACTTTGGTCATGGATATGTCTCTTATGTAAACTATGATTTATGGGCAATATGGAGTGCATACATACATACCGAATGGCATTGGGAACTCACATGGTGCTGTGATTGATGAATAAAGCCTGAAACAGCGAACTGCGCGCCAGAACTCATAAAGTGGATGGATAGTTCAAAAAGTGGCTAAATAAAAATAGGACGTGGCCAGCCATGTCGCCTGTTTATACTGCGATCTTAGGGCTAAGAGGACCATTGAGTGGGTCTCGAAAAACTTTCAGAGATGACGTGGTTGCTCCGAGAAACGATCGGTGGAGCGACGAACTGGAAGCGCTTGACAGAGCCTGGTGGAAATCTACTTAGGACAGTGAAGTGTGGAAAAGGAGGAATGAGGCCTTTGCTCTGCCGGGGAAAAGTTAAAGCTTAGGTATAATAATAAGGCTAAGGAGAACTCCTGTCGCATTTGCAAACAAAGACCATCATTGGCCATGTGTCGCATAATGGGAAATTTTCAATCTGTTATAACTTCGAAAATATTCATTTGAATTTCATGCTGTAAACGACTATTTGATCTTTATTAAATTCTCAATGTATTATAGGTACTAAATTGGATAAGGATTAATGCCATAATACTTTAAATTACATCGAAAGTATACCATTATAATTTTTGTAAAAATTAAGGATAAAAATGTTTATTGTGGGTTATATCTAAGAGATAGACATATACCATCGCGGACTTTTTTGTAGAACTTTTTGAGATCGACAATACTGTGGTACATTATTTTTGTCTATCTCCTAGGGTTCAGCCAGCGTTTGCAATGTAAGCTCCAAAAAAAATCATTTACGACATCACTTTAGAAACCTCTAAAGTTATCCATGTTTCTCTTTTTAACCGACGAAAAAACAAAAAGGAGGAGGTTCTCAATTCGTCGCGTATATATATATATATATATTTTTTTTTTTTTTTATGTATGATCACGCATAACTTTTTACTGTGTGGACCGATTTTGATAATTCCTTTTTTAATCGACAGGGTATACCTTGAAGTTGGTCCCATAAAAATTTGAAAATAAAATTCCAACCCTAAGGGTGGAAAAATAGGGGTGACTTTATTGTTCACTCACAGATTGTATTGCCGTGTTGTGATTTACATGATAACTGCTAGGTATAATTATGAGTCTTTTTTATATGAATGTTAATAATCATAATCTCAGCCGATAGACGTCTACTGCTGGACATAGGCCTCCCTCAAAAATCGCCTCACCGACCGGTCGTGATCGAACCTCATCCTGTTAGTCCCTAAACCTTCACCAGGTTGTGTGGCCGCCTTGTGGGGTGCGACCACCCTGTGAAGGGTGATTGGCTGGGGTCAAAAAAATTTGCCCAAAAAAACTGAAAAGCAAAAAATAAAAACTTTTTATCAAAAAATTAAACCGCCGAAAAAACTGAAAAGCATTAAATAATTGGGAAACATTTTCTATTAGGACTTAATTTACTCACTTCTTAAAGTAATTTTGGTTAACCAAGAAATTTTGAGTCGGTGCCACAGAATCAACGAATAACGATCACTAAATTACCTGAAATTTAAAGAAATAACCGAAAAACGTGTGCCGCCGCGCATCGCGCTATAGGTAGTTAAGGAATTTGCTTGTGTGGTGTGGCACCGACTTAAAATTTCTTGGTTAACCAAAATTACTTTAAGAAGTGAGTAAATTAAGTCCTAATAGAAAATGTTTCCCAATTATTTAATGCTTTTCAGTTTTTTCGGCGGTTAAATTTTTTGATAAAAAGTTTTTTATATTATGCATGTATTATACATATAAACCTTCCTCTCGAATAGATCTATCGATAAAAAAAACCGCATCATCTTACGTTGCGTATTTTTAAAGATTTAAGCATACATAGGGACAGACGCGGGAAGCGACTTTGTTTTATACTATGTATTGATTGATGATTGATATTGATTTTCATCATTTCATAAAAAATACTCGTTTATAATTTCCAAAAGGTCTAATTGAATAGTATTTGTTTCCTAAATGGCAATAAAGGTTCACAGGCCATGCAAATCCTGTCCAAAGTTAATGGTGGTGCACAACGTACCGCGGCGGTAGCTGGCATCGATTTTAATAGTTTTCGCTTGCCAAATTGCCGTGCTCGCTCATCCTAGGTTTTACTACAGACCTACAGACCTGGTTATACGCATGACTCTGTATTACCTACCACTTTTTTGTACTAAGTCTGTGGATGTCCAGGAGATGTAAAACAACTTCGACACTAACGGCGCTGATTGGCGACTTTGTTTGACTTTGTTTTGACTTAGTTGTTTTTAAGTTAGAGAAGAACTGGATCCATTTATTCTACTTATTGCTCTTTTCCTAGTCATCATCATCATCAGCCTGTAAGAGCCCACTGCTGGACATAGGCCTCTTCTCTCTTCTTTTCCTAGTGTTTAGTACATTTTGTGCATTTCAACATTTAAACACTCAAGTTTAGGTTACCTAGTATATAACGTCACTGATGCGAGCAAGCGTGACGCGTTTAATTATTTATTATTTATTACACAATATTTTTTTCAGAAATTGTAAATTTTCCGAACCACTGACATCTGAGCCGCTGACTTGGAAAGGATTGGTCTCCTCGCTCGATTTGTACCGCAAATTGATTTTTATGTGCATCGCTCGCGCTCTCCGGTTTCATAGCGGTTAGTTCTACAATATCCAAACCACATTTTTGTACAACATTATATCTTCAGCTGCACCTACTAAGATTCTTTCAGTGAGAGACGACTTGTGTAGTACTAAAAAACGTCTCTTTGCACGCAAAGACAGACAATTTGACGTTGACTAAAGTTTCAGCATAAAAAATATTTTTTATTATTGCTATCTCCCATACATATCTAAGTTTACTTCCAGTTAATGAAAACTTATAACATTTTGATAGGTACCTACACAATAAATTTCGTACAATTAAATTATTCAACATTATTCGACGTCTTATTTTTCTAATATATAAAAGAAATTAGGTACTAAGAATTAGTCATCCCATACAAAATAAAAATACCTACTACATACTTATTTTTCAAAAACTTTTAAAAAGCATTTTAGTTATTTGACGTATGCTAATTTAGAGTGGATGTCACTTAATTACAATACATCAAACCAGAGAAGTAGACCTCCAGTAAAGCCATTTCAAACCTACGGTTTTTTTTGACATTTATAGTCATTCAAACATTTGAATAAGTTTGAGAGTCTTATAAGATATCTGCAAAACTTTTTTTTTCTCAATTCAGATTTTCTTATCTCATTACTTAAATTATTTAGTTCAAAGATCCACTGCTCAAACGACATTGCTTTTGCCTACTGGATTATATTTTACAGACATCAAAAGATGGATTCCTTCATTTGATGAATTCCTGGAAGAAGCTTCCTAAGACCTAGTGATGCGTAATGTCATTTGAGTAAAATCTGCGTAAAAAGGACGCGTTGTTGTGAATAAAATAAATTTACACATACATACATACATAATCTCACGCCTTTTATTCCCCGAAGGGTTAGGCAGAGGTACCAGCTCAAGAGCTGGACCCACGTTTAGCCGAGTTTATGCTTTATTACCAACGTGACAAGGGGCCAGCTTGTCGCCGCGGTTATAACAACCACTACTGCGGCCGGGACCAACGGCTTAACGTGCCTTCCGAAGCACGGAATCGTCTTACTTTTCGGACAATCAGGTGATTCAAGCCTGCAATGTCCTATCCAACCGAAAACAACCACAACGTGATTTTTGTGAGAAATCAATATGTGGTGTTTTCTGCGGGGATCGAACCCACAACCTTCCGTGCTCTAAACAAAGGCGCGACGCGCTACGCCACTGAGCTACGGAGGCGGAAAATAAATTTAAGATCAGATTATTAAGCCCAGGCAAGCTATGTTAGATTCAACGTATTTTTATATTTTTAGCCAGCAAGCGTACGTTTCACATAGAACAAATCAATGCCCATTGCGCAGTTGCAATGGCGTGGTGTTCAGTATGTACCCATGTTTTATATTGACATCAGCTTATTAAAAAACAGTTTTCGTAGACTAGGTACCATCTAAACGATTTAAACTTTAATAAGCGGTATAAAATAAACCTATTTTTTCTACTGTCATGTATGGGACAGAACTAAGTAGTTGAACATGGCTTTAAAGTTTTTAAGTTCGGGGCCTCGTTAATTAGTAGTTTAAATTCTTCCCCGAACAATTGATAGGGTAAGTCGATCTCAGGGCAAGTGTGAGCATAAAAATTGCGAGAGCATTCTCAACGCTACCCGTCACATCCGGAGACGTGACCCCGTCGGAAGCGGAAACGTAATAAATCATCGCCTATTGTCGTCTATGTCGATTTGACGTAGTTATTCTTCTTTATTTCCTTCTTTGTCTATGATTTTCATCTTCTGAAGAAGTAGCATAGTATGTACAGTGGCGGACGCGTCGGCGTAACCCTTCCGGTTATCTGTATTGCAAAATAGCTCTTGTTCTTTGGTAATACAGTCTAAGGCTGACGAAAACATAGACAAATCTGTTACGGCCTCCTACAGTCCGCCACTGTACCTAACATAGATACAGCGGGACGTTTGATTGAGTTGGTAGCAGAATACTTACACGGCGTGATACGCCGCGGTCGCGCCGCGGTCGCGCCGCACGCAGCCTGTAAATGCTGATGCTGATGCATTTTATGCAGTTCAGAATGCTTGTGCTTTATACAAAAGCAATCATCATTAATTTGCAATGTATACTTATTATGGTAATGTTTGTTAAAATTAGTTTCATAGATAAAAGGGTCGCTAATCTCGTTTAAAATTCTAAATCTTACTTACCAATTAATTACAGCAACACCAGTAAGTAGTCCTAGCTACCAAAAGTGTGATCAAGTCTAGAGATTTACTTAACATTAGTATAGGAATACACAATATTGCGTGTTTAAAGATTTTGGTAACAATTTTTTCCAAAGACAACAACGCAACACAACTAATCACTTTAGTGATGGAATCATCAGAAAAATTATGAAATACGTTCTGAAAGCATATATTATATATTTTATTCTAGTGTCTAAGTAAGTACCTACCCGTTTAATTTTCACTTTTTTTTTTATTATTATGTACTTAGGTACACTGGGTGTTTCTGACAAGGCGGTAATAAATCTAAGGAGTGATTCTGTTTACAATAACTAACAACATTCCCAAAGTAACATGGGTCGAAATCTGCAAAAAATAACAGCTATTCCATACATGGTTCGATCAGCAGACGGGCTCAATGTACGGGACAGCTGATTTTTATTTTGTGATTTCAACCCTTGTTAGGAGCTCTGAGTGTGATGTATTATTATTATTATGTTGCTTTGGGAAAGTTGTTATGTATGGTAGACTGAATCCCTCATTTGATTTATTACCACCTTGTATATATTGATAATGATCCGATGTATATAATTTTAGCTAAATCATTATTTAAGCATTATAATAGTGAAATCAATTTTGTGGCAGTGTCTAAAAAAATACGAAATTAAAATTTGAATTTATAAAATAAAAATACCCGACTACGTAAGGGTTTAAAAAGCGAAATAATAATTATATATTTTAGTTTAAATGCGTGGACTTTGCAAGTTTCCTTAAATTGTACCCATTATTTCTAAAATGTTCAAGAAAAGTTTTCTGCTCCTCCGAGATTAGCTCCCACCTAGGTACTTCCTCCATCCAGAGATAACAAAAGTGTTTCAGTAAATTATGACTAGGAAGGCAGTTACTGTCTACTTTGTCGTGAATTTCACTTTTTGTTCTTATTTTCACGGTTTTCTTTTTTGCGAGGCGCAGGATGTTTCAATATAATAGATTCGATACAGAAACTTTCGACAAGGGAAATATTACGTTTGGGTCGGTTTTTTCCCCGTCGAAATATGCGTAACATCCACAAACGGTTTCTGACAAAACAAAGGGGAAGTTCAATAAAAAATATTGAACCGAATCTTTGTGGGAGTCATTTAACAGTTTCAAATAAACTTGAAAGCCCTTTTTTTTAGGAGAAATAAAAAACCGTTTAAAAATGTGATATAATATTCTTGTTAGACTATGAATGTTTAACTGTACAAAATACATGGTGTATTAAATTTACATATTCATATTTATACCGTTATTCGTAATAATTATTAACAAACAAAACATTATAAGTAATTAATTAAAAAAATATAATTAATAACTAATTATTCGATGGCTGGCGACGATCGATCATTTGTGAGTGTTTTTCGAAGTTTAACTGTCGCGAATTGTTGCGGCCTGCGGAAGAGAAAGTTAAAATTAAGATTTTTTTAGAAAAAGCTTAAGAACTTTTTTTCCATAAACTATAATAACCACCAAACACATTTTGTTTATTTAATTATTGAATAAGTACTTCAATGAACCGAGAAAAGCGTGAGAAAAAGTGATTTTTCAGTAGTTAAAACCATACAATAAAACTATATTTGGCAATAAATAAAGCTACAATTTCTACGATTAAGTTTCAGCGTGATAAAAAATATTAATATGTTGGTAGCGCCAGAACGGTCAAATAAAAAAATAAAAAAAATGCAAAAAATAAATAACAAGCTGTATAACCTTATTGAATAACTATTTGTAGACGGCAGTTTCACGGCCCCACAGATCGTACCACGGTCCAAAAGTGTGACCGTCTTCAGGCAATTCATTTCCATCGGCTGATCTTTTCAGCAACTTGGTGCGGGGCAGAAGCTGCGGTCGTTGCTGCTTCATGGCCTCGTTGAACTTCTGGTCGTCTGACTCACTGTATGGTGCTTCTGGTCGCCTCTCAGCATAACGCTGGCCCCTCCCCTCCAGACGAGCTTCTTCCTGACGAATTTTAGACTTTTCCGCTTTCTTTGAATCAGTTTCGTAATCGTAGCGCGACACTCGATGCTCTTGATCGCTAAAGTACGAAATATTTGACTCGTAATATCGATCTTCCCGCCTACCGTTGTAAGGCAAAGAGCTATCGTCGTAACTCCTATTGGCTCTTTCGCGTCTCTTATGATCTCTTGGTTTGGTGTCAGAAAACTCCTTGCGCATGTTACGCCTGTCTAGTGAGTAATCGATCCTAGGTTCTCTGCTATCGTAGCCTCTACTGTCCTTCTTCTGTGCTCGAACATCAGCCTGTGGATATTCCTTCTTTGGATAGCTCTTTCCATTCTCAGTGGGGTGTTGTCGGCTTTTCTCTTCTTTGCTTGAACGTTTCTTGTATTTTAGCGTGCCCTCATCCTGGACGGCGTATGGCATTTCGTTTCTTTTTTCATTGTTGGTTCTTTCAGTTGGAATACCATAGCGGTCTGTATTATTTTTATTATCTTTGTACTTTAAGGTTTCTGACGAAGCTGAGAATGTTTTTATGTCTTCCGCGTTATCTTTAAAAGTTTTGAACTCCATAGTTTTTGGAGGACTACGTTCATGTGAATTCTTTTTTTGCTTTTCTGATGATGGAGTGGCCCTGACATGTGGCTTGATTGGGGTGACTTCGATCTCTTCAAACTCGGGCATGTAAGCATTTACATTTTCGCTGCGATTTTTGACTTTTTCTTCAACACTATGCCCTTGTCGACGTCGATCCACTTCTTGTTGATGCTGTTTTCTTGAACGCATGTGGTCATCAACTATAATGCAATCGTAAGGATCAGTACTGGATGCCACGGAGTTCACTTCCGAACTGCTGTCATTATCGTACTTTTGAAGAATCTCTCTACGTTTGACAGTTTTCATCACGTACCCTTCGCCATTTTCGTCGTTGTAGAAACTATTCTCAAAGTTTGTTTTGATAGTGCTGGAATTAGTCATGTCAGAGTGTCTTGACTCATTGCGTGGTACAAATTCATCGATCTTTTCTTCAGCTAAAATCTTCTCGGAAGTACTTTTCTTTTGCATTGGTCTGTTAGGCTGATGATTTTCGATTTCTTGAGCAGCTCTTTCTATGAGCTCTTCGTTCTGAATAGATCCCAGACTTTTTGCTTGCCGTATGCCGTTAGTAAGCTTTACATCTTTTCTATCAATGGTTTCTTTTGGTCGAGCCTGAATAATTTCCGGTGAAGGTGACTTCTCTGGTAAAGCTTGTTTTACAACTTCGGGAATTTTAGGAGCTGGTCTTAATTCCTTTGCCAACTTAGTAAATAAGTTTTTCTTATATTCTGGAACAGTATCGACAATATCTCTGTGCTGCCATAGCGACATGCCTTCCATTATTTCTTCAGACGTTGTGCGTCCGAATTTCCAGAAAGACTTTGTCCTTTTGACTCTTTGTGAATCTTTATCCATATCGAGCATGGTTCTGAGCATTATTTGCTGGTCGTCAGTGAGGTAACCATTAGTGTTTACCGGCTTCGGTCCGCGTTTCAAGCTTTGAGTTTTTAGCAAATACGCTTTATGATCGTTGGTGTGTTGAGCAGATTTACTATGAAAAAGAAAGAAAACATAGCATAATTTAGCGTATCTACAAAACAAAACATCGAATCTTACATAAAGCACAAATAAAAGGTATAAAAAAACAAATCTTGCATCTAGGGGTACACTCAACTTATATCCTACAGGCATATGCTATTTTACAATGCTATAGAAACCTGATGGGCACCCGAAGCCGCTGAGCTTCTTCGTCGCTGTAGTCCACATCGGGCTGCGGCGGCGGTTCATTAGAGAAGCCAGAATCGTTGGAGCTGTGCAGAGAAACGTTGCCAACTGCGCCAACTGCTGATACCACAGTCTTAGCTGGACCGGCTCTGTTAGCAGTTACCTGTAAATTTAATGGTTTATTATTTGTTTGAAAAATTCGAGAGAAAAAATGGTTTATTATTTATTTGAAAAATTCAAGAATCTATGTATACCTAGGTATAGTGAATTAAAACTTATTTTGTGAATATATAAAATTGGGAGCCAAATTTCTTGGAATCTATATATATATTTTTACTTTATTTTTTTTATCCAATCAATGAAACTTTTCTTACCTGCGAACGCAAAGGCAGAGTCTGGGGCCCAAAGCTCCTAGTCTCGATAACTGCATGGGTCGTGAAGCTAGCAGCTGAAGTAGAGTTTTTGATGGCACTGTTTGCCGGAGCTGGTGTCGATGAGTGGAATGTAGCGCTAGCTGATGAACTAAGGGCGCTGGGCGATGGGGCTGGTAGGGTTGGCGGGAGACCTGGTGATCCATTGCCAAGGCGACCCTAGATTGATGATATTTTATTAATACGTGTTCAAAATAATGTTGAGTCATCTAATATGATTATTGGATAAAAGTCTGATGTTTTAAAATATAGCACTACGGAGGTAGAAGATTCATTTACCTTTACGTTACATTTTCTGTTGGTTAACAATATTATAACTAGGATCTATCATCAGTAAATACTAAATACCTTATTAACATGATGAGCAGTAACAGTATCTCCAAACATCCTCGGAGGATGCACGAATGCATGCGCATTCCCTGTGGGCGTGGCCTGCGTGTGGGTGACGGGCGCTGGTGGTGGTGCCTCGCTTGGCGTCTGAGAGCTCCAATGAGCCGGTGATCTAATGCTGTGAAGGCATGAAATTACAATCAATTATTGAAAATTTCCTATATTGTATGGGCAAAATTGAAAACTTGTGCAGATTGCATGTGTAAAAATTCACGTTTCTGCTTCTCAACAATTAGTAAAGACATACGAAATTTGTAAAACTTTATCGGCTTCCTAGGTTGCGTTAGTCAAGATTTTTTGTTGTTATTTTGTTAACATTTTATTGAAGGTAGCCAAAAAACATTTTCAGCTTACCCAGTATCCTCCTTAGTGACTGGCTCAGTATAAGCCAGTGGGAACCACCCAGCGTGATGTGTGCGAAGGTTTTCGCCATAGTGCCATCCCTTTGTCTTCTCCCCCAGGAGTGCAAGCGTGTCTCCTTGTTGGAAGCTCAGCTGATTGTCGCCTGCTGCCGCGTAGGCGTACAGAGCTCTGACTATTGGGGGCTCGCGGGAGACATGAGCTGGTGGCGCAAGGGATGATGGACGGGTTGCGATGCGGGAGTCGATTTCTGCTGTTTGGAAGAAAAAGCTTGTGTAGCAATTGAATGATTCTTACACATCAGATAAAGGTTGCTAAGCATCTGACAGTTCATGAAGTACTTTAAAAATAAGTTGAGGATATAGATTTAACCAACAAACCTTCGTCGTCATGTAAACTGGTCTGCAGATTGAAGTCGGATTTGGCCCTCGAGAGTCCTTGTGAAGGCGAGCCCATCTCTCCAATAGACCTTATATCCAGGCATGATGCGTCCACAGACCTCGTCTTCCTCAGAGCAGAGCCTACTGATGCTCGATCGTCTTCGTCTCCTATACGGGGAGTTGCGTAAACTTCTTCGTCAGCCCAGAATGAGACTTGCTGTTGAAAATTTAGAGGTTCTTACTATCAAGATAGTGTGAATTACTTACAATAACGTTTACCTAGGTACAGTTAAAAGGTTAGTTATTTTATTTTCTTCTTTCCAGACTAAAAGACGCCAACTGCTGGACAGGCCTCCCCCATAGATCACTACAAGGATCACTACACTGTGGGGTGGTTTTTGCCAATATCTCCATGCTTTTCAGGACGGTTGGCGATCGCAGTATAAGTGTTACAAATTTTTAGGAAAGGCGCTGCTGCTTAGCTATTTTGTAAAGATGAAAATCTGAGTTTTTTACCAAGTTAAAAAAAAACGTACCCTCATCCTACTGACGAACATGGCTTCAACATTGGGCGGCAGGTACTCCCTCGTCCTCGAAACTTCCATCCACTCCTCCAGGCCAGTTGTGAAGGCAGCTGACCCAGACGAGTGGTACGCCAGCCAGTGCTTGGCCAGGGAGCACTGTCGCTCTAGGACGAAGCCGTAGCGACGACGCTCTTGGGTCATTGCCTGGATAAAAAAAGGCTTGAATTAAATGGACTTCATGTTTAATGATTTGAGTAAAACACGAAGTCTGACGGTTGCATTTCATGCTTTTGCTTAATAGATTATTAAAGTTACTAGAAAACTTCTTGAAAACAAAGTTTGTCTAAACAATTTAACTAACAAAATCTGTTTCAAAAGTATGTTATATATGTATTTAAAAAGGCAAAATATTTTAAAAATGTACTCTTAAAATATAAAAATGGCATTCTTACTATCGAAGCGCAAAAATTTTACCCATTTCAAATCAATTCCCTTTGCGAATCCATGAAAATGCAAAATAAAACTCACTGGACGAAACTAGAGGATAAAAATTCATCCGTTTTAGACTCACTTAATATTTTTTGATTTGCCTCCAATTTAGGAGACTGCCGAGGGTGGCCCGAACCTTCCGCTTGGAATTTATTAAATTTTAACTAAAAGCTGTTTTTGTACTCACATTTTTCAGACTCTGCTCGCAAAATGCATCCAATTTTGTTTTTTCTTCTTCTAATATCTGCATGTTCTGTAAAATTTATTTAAAAGTATTTTTATTAAAATGCCGAGCATCGACTTTTCAATTGTTTTAATATAATCATAAAAATATCGGTAAAAAAGTTAATTTATAAGAATTCGATTTTTGTGTATTTTTTTCTAAATTGTTATTTACCTTCATCTCCTTATCCATGGCGGAGCCAGCTTTGGTGGCATTAGGCTTCTTCTTGCGATGCTTCTTGATTGTGGCCGCTGCCTTGCTGTAGCTCTCTGACCGGAGCTTATGTTGCTGCAGAAACCTCTTCTGTTCAGACTGTGGAACCACAGATCACAGTTAACTTATTACGAAAAATTGTTGTTTGTAGATTTAAAAGTATAATCCCAAAATATGTATATTAAATAACTGAGAGTTTATTACCTAACAAATCCTTTAGAAAGACGTTTTCTATCTAGATGTTATCTAAACTCTTTTAATTAATGGGTTGTCGATCAACAAAATGTTTATCAAACAAACTCCTGCGAGACATAAAACTTTATTAAGAAACCCCACAAACAATGTTTTTCAAAAGATCGAACGAAAACATAATCCATACTTATAAAAATAATATTAAAACTTTTTAATCGAATTTCCGATTATACGGAAAACATAAAACGGCCACCTACTTTTTAACCGACGAAAAAACAAAAAGGAGGAGGTTCTCAATTCGTCGCGTATATATATATTTTTTTTTATGTATGATCACGCATAACTTTTTACTGTGTGGACCGATTTTGATAATTCTTTTTTTAATCGACAGGGTATACCTTGAAGTTGGTCCCATAAAAATTTGAAAATAAAATTCCAACCCTAAGGGTGGAAAAATAGGGGTGACTTTATTGTTCACTCACAGATTGTATAGCCGTGTTGTGATTTACGTGAAAACTGCTACGTATAATTAAGAGTCTTTTTTATATGAATGTTAATAATCATAATCTCAGCCGATAGACGTCCACTGATGGACATAGGCCTCCCTCACAAATCGCCTCACCGACCGGTCGTGAGGGACCCTCATCCTGTTTAGTCTTTCAACCTTCACCAGGTTGTGTGGCCACCTTGTGGGGTGGGACCACACTGTGAAGGGTGACTAGCTGAAAAAAAACTGAAAAGCAAATAATAAAAACTTTTTATCAAAAAATTAAACCGCCGAAAAAACTGAAAAGCATTAAATAATAGGGAAACATTTTCTATTAGGCCTTAATTTACTCACTTCTTAAAGTAATTTTGGATTACCAAGAAATTTTGAGTCGGTGCCACAGAATCAATGAATAAAGATCACTAAATTACCTGAAATTCAAAGAAATAACCGAAAAACGTGTGCCGCTGCGCATCGCGCTTTACGTAGATAATGAATTTGCGTGTGTGGTGTGGCACCGACTTAAAATTTCTTTGTAATCCAAAATTACTTTAAGAAGTGAGTAAATTAAGGCCTAATAGAAAATGTTTCCCTATTATTTAATGCTTTTCAGTTTTTTCGGCGGTTAAATTTTTTGATAAAAAGTTTTTATTCACTATTAACCTCAACTCCCGAGAAGTAAGCGTTTTGTCGAAACTAAAATAATAGAAATGTAGCTTTTATGATTTGTGGTATATACCTTATTATTTTATATATAACAATTTTTATTGTGTTTACCTGTACAACTTTTGTATCTTTTTCAAGATTTGTCTCGAGCGGGACGAGCAGATCGACGTAGAACGCTTTCAGCTGTAACAATCAAAATCAGTTAATAAAACGAACTTAGTAGCTTTAAATAAAATAAAACAAAACTAAAATATTTTACTTTTTTCCTCTTTATTTTTAAGACCGGCTTTCCGAGTGCTTAATTTAATTAAGCGTGTTTTTTGGCCAGTGAAAATTATACCTCAAAGATATGAAACTAAGCAACCCCACCAGCTGACCTAAATTCAAAAGCCTGTAATTTTACTTCTCGTAAATTTTAAGGTTGTTTATAATACTTACAATATTCATTTGTTGGTCCTGAATTTCTCGATACACTTCAACGACTTTCATGAGAGCCGTTCCTGCAAATAGTTGTAATGTTAATTTATGAGTAAATCGTCATGAGGTAGGTAAAACTATTTTGAAGAACGTTTATTATATAATAAACTTAATAATTCACTAGCCGACCCGTCGAACTTCGTACCGTCTAGCAATAGCAATTCGAACAATGTTTAAAATAAATTATAGTATCTGTGCTTTAATACTTATATCACAGTATTACAACTTATATGTCATAAATGTCTTATCTAATAATACAGTAAAGTTTCATCAAATTCCGGTCAGTAGTTTTATCATGAAAGTGGAAATTCCAAACATCCAAAGTTATTCATAAACTATCTCATTTGTTATATTAGTATGATTTTCCTTTTAATGAAGGTGTTGGGCCAATGCCTGCAATATGTAGGTATATGAAAATAAAAATATCATACCGATGTCGGCACAGCCACCCCAAGTGCCCTGTTGGGCCTGCCGCCCCAGCTTGCCCACTGCGTCCACGTACAACCTCGAGGCTGCTGCGGCACCTGTTCAAATATACAATAGAACCTTATCAACCATAGGTATTTATGAAAAATAACACCTTAACAAGAAATCGAAGACTTCGTGTCGCAGTGTATTTATCTGTAGAAATTATTGTGTTGGCCACTGGAGTGTCCTAATTTTTGTTATGTATTTTAATCGTGCCGTTGAAATAAATACATTTTCTTTCTTTCTTTCTTTCTTTCTTTCTTTCTTTCTTTCTTTCTTTCTTTCTTTCTTTCTTTCTTTCTTTCTTTCTTTCTTTCTTTCTTTCTTTCTTTCTTTCTTTCTTTCTTTCTTTCTTTCTTTCTTTCTTTCTTTCTTTCTTTCTTTCTTTCTTTCTTTCTTTCTTTCTTTCTTTCTTTCTTTCTTTCTTTCTTTCTTTCTTTCTTTCTTTCTTTCTTTCTTTCTTTCTTTCTTTCTTTCTTTCTTTCTTTCTTTCTTTCTTTCTTTCTTTCTTTCTTTCTTTCTTTCTTTCTTTCTTTCTTTCTTTCTTTCTTTCTTTCTTTCTTTCTTTCTTTCTTTCTTTCTTTCTTTCTTTCTTTCTTTCTTTCTTTCTTTCTTTCTTTCTTTCTTTCTTTCTTTCTTTCTTTCTTTCTTTCTTTCTTTCTTTCTTTCTTTCTTTCTTTCTTTCTTTCTTTCTTTCTTTCTTTCTTTCTTTCTTTCTTTCTTTCTTTCTTTCTTTCTTTCTTTCTTTCTTTCTTTCTTTCTTTCTTTCTTTCTTTCTTTCTTTCTTTCTTTCTTTCTTTCTTTCTTTCTTTCTTTCTTTCTTTCTTTCTTTCTTTCTTTCTTTCTTTCTTTCTTTCTTTCTTTCTTTCTTTCTTTCTTTCTTTCTTTCTTTCTTTCTTTCTTTCTTTCTTTCTTTCTTTCTTTCTTTCTTTCTTTCTTTCTTTCTTTCTTTCTTTCTTTCTTTCTTTCTTTCTTTCTTTCTTTCTTTCTTTCTTTCTTTCTTTCTTTCTTTCTTTCTTTCTTTCTTTCTTTCTTTCTTTCTTTCTTTCTTTCTTTCTTTCTTTCTTTCTTTCTTTCTTTCTTTCTTTCTTTCTTTCTTTCTTTCTTTTCTTTCTTTCTTTCTTTCTTTCTGTCTTTCTTTCTTTCAAACCGTTGGCTTCTCAGGAGTTGCATGACCCTTCATCATCTCTCCAGATCACATTTCGTGCTGCCATATGTATGACACTTATGGTGACATATTCGTGGACCCTTCTCAAGGCGGCTTCCGTAGTCATGAGTTGGTAACTACGTCATGTGCAGTAGGTTCTTGTGTGCGTGAATAATATAAGAGTTGTATATTTTTTGGCTTATCCCTTTTCCATATCCCTACCGTGAGTCGTAATGTTTTGATCCAATATTTGATCCGACAACGTCACGGTTTGTCGGACGGAAGCTCTTTCTAGTGATATATTTGTTTTAGTTTTCCCGGAATTATTTCGTATATAAGCAAATTGCATTTTTCAAGCAAAGAATCGTCGACCGAGAATATATATTTTTTGTCAAATATCGGATTTTGATTTGATTTGACGATTAATGACAGTAGCGGAAAATTAATATAGCAGGTCACGGCATCAGAGCTCATAAATTCATAGCTATTAAAATAAAGTAAATATTCGATTAGGAAGAAAATGCAGGGAAAAATAAAACTGTTTTCGTCACGTTTCCAAGACCGGCCATTTATAAAATCCAAGCGAATGATTTGTCAAAGTTTTCCCCCAAACGATCACAATCTAGAAAAAATACGGCTCATAAAACTGTAGAATTTTGGCTCTTGAACAATGAATCTGGTCAGTCAAAAGGCATGTTTTGGAAAAAAATCTATTATTTCTCGAAGGCTGAAATGGTACCTATGTCGGGAACATTACGACTGAGAGAACACTAAGCATAATACGCGAGATAAGCTAGCGGAGGCTATTTGGCACAAACTGCGCTCCAGTTCTGAAGCCAAACTGGCTGATACAAGGTTTTACATTTAGGGCGCTCGTTCACTGTTCTATGTACGCGTGGTGACGTAACAATATAACGCCCTCATAACCTCGCTAGATATTTTGCCTTCCGTTGCGGCATAACGCTTACCCTCGTTACTATAAAATGTTACCTCCACGGTTGTTTCATGCTAGATCATTAACAGCGACAAATCGCATGTTATAAATTACTTTGGAAATAATTTGATAACGATATGCAGTAATTAAAATTACAAAACATTCTGCATTGTACAACAATCGTGGCCGACATTGTGTGAGAGTGCGATTCGTTATTCTATTCAACGTCTATGCATTCACGCGCATCGTCTTGCATTATTGCTATAGAGGACAATTACACTGGCACTAGTAAAATAATGTTCATAATAAACATTGGTGCAAAAATTTTGTTCAGTGTAAGCCGTACCTAAGACGTAGAAACTTGGATTTAAAGGTAATTAGCCGTCAGGATGTGTGAGTATTTGTGTTTTTTGAGGCGAAATTTATTAGCCAAACATCAATTTGCTTTGACGCGAGGTCTTATTACGCGAATTTAATAAATAAAAGTTCATACTAAGACATCAAGTCTATTTACAGTTGGAGATAGGTATGTGATTGGATGAGATACAAATATTATGTGATAAAGCACTTACCATGTAAAGCCTTCAAATAAGCTTTCCCGGCCGTTATCATCTGCCGCGCGCCAGGGTTGAATTTATCCAGGATATTCTGCAACAAAAGATACACTTCGTTAGCAAAATAATACAAATTTAAATTTATTTATGGATCGGTCAAGCGTTACCTTTCAATCATACCATTGTTCGGCATGATAACATCTATTGGGAATAAAAACGAAACTTTTTGCGAAACATTGCGTTACGAAACGAAACAGCTTACAATTAGCCAGCAGACAGATTCACGAATTATTAGCAAATTTTTAGATTCTCAAGATCTCTAGGTGTGCAGGCGTTGTAGCTGCTGAAGAAGCAACACTATTAAATTGTATGGAAATGTATTACTATCTATTGTCGCTGCTTTAGCAGCTTCGTACGCCTTAACCGTAAACAGTCTGTAAAAGTTGAAGTATGCCCAAGGATGGTGCTCGGCCTCAATTGGCGAGGTGCGGTCAGGCACCGCAGGCATAGTTACACCACATCGCAGCAACATTCCGCAGATCGAACAATTAGTTATGGTGTAACTGCACCTGTGGGTGGCAGTCGCGCAATGTAAACACTAGTGGCTTATGCATCAGTGAGCTCATAATTAAAGGCCGGAGGCTTGAGTGAACGCAGCGTAAGCTTTATCTTATTTGAAGCTGTAGACAGCTCTTAACTTTATTACGATAACAACTTTATGCGTAAATTTTATAAGGGTTACCTTGCGGTCCATCAAAATCAAAACCCGTAGTCCCGTTGTTTAATCGGACACTGTATCTGTTACACGTAAAGTAACTGTATTCGACCTCTCACTAACTATAGGACCGCGATGCCAGAAGAATGCAATCAGGAAGCGAGACCACTCCTCAAAGCATTAATCATCTTATAACGGTGTGTCTGTATCTTCGATTGCAGATTCTGTTTGTTGGCAATCAGTTCTCTCATGTTGCTAACATTTCAATGTAGTAAGTAGTTGATATGAATTTTACTATTTACAATATTTTTACGTAAAAAAAAATTGCTTTTTAAAATGTATTTAATTGTTGATTTCAACCATTTAATGAGAAACTACCCGACCGGCGAACTTCGTACCGCCTAACCAATTTCTATTTTGTGCATGTATTACTTATACTTTTAAACCTTCCTCTTGAATCACTGTAACTATTGAAAAAACGCATAAAAATCCGTTAAAACTTAAACTTAAAAATTTAAGCATACTATTAACAATAGACTTTATTTTATACTATGTATTGGAGAGGAAAAGTTGTTGATTACGTGATTTGTGAAGTGGATCAAATCGCTGCTGTTACAGCGTAAGATTTTGATGTTATCTTTCTAATTGATGTTTAGTAAATAAAATAAAATAAATTAGCTTAGAAGGCTCTCTTATTCGCTGTGTAATAGTGCTCGTGCTTGCCCTTACCTATCGCCTTAACTGTACTTGCATCGAGCATAATTTGAATTGCAAGTCAAGGCAGCATTCCTAACAAACATCGCCGCAGCACCTACCGACTTGTTTGCGAACATAAACTTAGATCTGCATTCGCATGTGTTTGCCTTGAGGTCTGAGTCTGACACAGATAGCGACGGCTTCTTGTCGCTGCTGCGGCTGTGAGCCCAACCCACATAACTCTAGATGTAATGTGGAATGAAGATTTCTAAAAGGTTCGAAAACTATTTAAGTTCTTAACTATGTTAAAAATGCTTTTTGATTTGCGTGTAAGAATAATGTATGTGTACTTATGAAGTTTAAAAGAGTCTTCCAATTCTGGCTTAACTTTGGACGCTAGTAGGTACATATGTATTTAATGTTAGGTAGTCTCCCAAAGAAAGAAACTACTTACTATTTTTTTTTAATTTGTAGTTTAATTCAGTATTTTTATCATCATCATAAAACAGCATCCGGTCCTAATAATCCTAGGGTAAATGGCACTTACCAGAAAGTTAATGCATTTTCCTTTTTACCCCTAATATCCAAGGGTTGGGCCGAGTACGTGCCAACGTGTTATATTATGTTTCCGATTCAAATCTACCGTATTTGTGAAACCTAATAAAATCATAAAATGCTGAGTAGAGTGAAGTCTTCTTTATGTACATATCTGTCAGTATACACTTATAGAATAATAACACCCTTGCACATTTTAGCACGTAGTCTTGTTGGTGCTTGATTTATGAATGATATTTCATGAGTTTTGTTTTGGGGTTTTTATAAACCTGCCTGAAGAGATACCTTAAAATAAAAAACAAATTAGAAAATATTTGGTTTTATCACACACCTTCTTGAAATTTAATATTTACCTAAGTATTTTTCTCAGTCAACGCACGGTGACGATGACAGCGATATACGAGCCTCGAAGGAAGCGATTTTTTACTCAATTCAGACGTAAATTTTAAAATAGAAAACAGGGAACACGCTGTGCCGTAATGGAGATCACCCTTTTTTAGAAAAACGCTTAAAGACGAACTCTTTTGTGTTTATCTTGAATTTTTATGGTACTGACTTTTTGCGCTAGATGAACGAAAAGTAAGTATTCTACTATTCAAAGTTATGTCAAAAAGGCATAGGTGCCTTATTCAAGTGAAGTGAAGTCTACAAAACTAAGCTCTTTGTTGGCTGTTACTTATTTTTAGTTACAAAAAGATTTTTTCCAAGTTAAATTTTCCTACCCTTACTTTGGTAAAGAGTTCCAAGTAAACGATGCCTTGTGTTTATGGAGTTTCACATCTAGAGTCGGGTTGTTGAGTTGTTATTTTGTGGACAGTGGACATAACAGTAGCGCGTCAATTTTCAGGCGCGTACGTAAATCTTGCGGGCCGCGGGCAGCCTTTACGGAGGGTGAGAAATGGATGCGCACTTATAAAAATTAAGTAGGCATCTACAGGCGGGGGAGTCGATAAGTAAACGAGATATTGGTGGCGCTGAATTGATGGTTTATTACTTTTCGGCGTGACGTCTCGACGTTCTTTTTGGGGTTTCTTCTTCTCGACGTTTGTGTTTCCCGAAGGAACTTCTGTCAACAGATTTTTTACATTAAATTTAATGGCGCCTGGTGGTACTTCTCTAGCCGGTCCTGCTATGATTACCTTATATGTATATTATTTCTAGAATTTGCAATGTTTATAAAACAAATTCAATTTCATAACAGCCGTAAAACCAAAACATTAAAAGTAAAACATTAATAAAGTTTTATAATTTTCTCGGATAACCCTTTTCTACTTCGATTGTAGCATTTTTTAACTTCAAACCTAACATTATGGCGTTGACACGCAAGGGCTTCATCCTCTTTATTTGTCGGGCACGTAGTGAACGACATTTGTACAAAATTGCCTAGAGCCCTCTCCGTGCCGGGCCCCAGCCCTCCTAATGTCCTTCTCCCTACGTTACGTATAGAACCTTTTGTTGGAGTCAGAGATATTAGGACAGTATTGGATTGTTAGTCTTATGCTTAAATTTGCCTTTTATTGTATTTGAAGAGGAATATATTGCTGGCTTTTCATATTGTTTAGTTCGTGAAGTATCAAACTTGTCAATGTATGTAATTAATTTTATTTTAATATACTTCCAAATACATCATTTATTAATTTATTTAGGTTTGATGGTTAAGCTTCAGCGATCGAGCAGGCACCGATGTGATAGTAAGCCGATTTATATGTAAATTTTAAAGAAATATGTAATTATTTGACGACATTATTAATTGAAACCATATCACGCCTGTTGACTTTCAATTTATTAAAAAGGTTCACATCCCGTTTTGTAGGTAAGTATATAGCCTGAATTATTTGTCTACTTGAGTGTGTAAAATACAAATTTGAATACTAGAATATAATCATATTATTATGATATGAATATTATTATTTGTGATTCCACTACCTCAGAATGATCACAAATTTTAACCACATTCTATACTGTATTACGAATCATTACAAATTTTGTAAAGAGTACGTAACTTAAACTTTTTCTTGTCGGAGAGCTTTAAAAGCAAATCTTACAAAATCGTAAACTTTCCGTTCACAATAATTTATCGTCCAAAGAAATTAATCAACTTTAAGGAAATCCTTCCAAGAAACTTTCGATGGAATATAAAACAATTTTATTCAAACAATACTTAAGAAGAACCGAAGCCGATGCGGGGAGAGCAATTTTAGATTTTACCCCGATAGAGAGAGGAACTGCTAAGTTGCAATCAAACTTCGACCTCCAGATGCTCCGGCAGAGTTCTTAACGTAATCACGCCGTGCAATTTGTTACGGATTCAACAATGCATCTTTTAAGTTCTTTGCCGGCGCTGGCAAAATAGAGGAGTCTTTTGGATCACTAAATGAAGTTGACTACAAAAGGCGGGTCGGGCTTAATTCAAATGAACGGGGATGAGGTAGTGGCGCCGCTAGCGCCGCTGACATCAGAGTAAACGGTTCACTTTATTTTGCATAATATTAATTTACTTGAATTTTCTTTTCTCGCACAGTTGTGTCACTATTTTCCTACTATTTTCTTGCATTTTGATCTTGGCAATACATTTCAAATGCTTGCAAAATAGGTATATGGTTATAAAATTTGCCAAACTTATGTGGCCTATAGGTAAATATGTGTGATTCCTTATAATCCTTGCTTTATTCAATACTGTACAATTATCGGGTACTGAACTAGCCACTGGAAATTCAAAACTTTCATTAAGCGGCTTCAGTTGCAGATGTTGGCGCGGTCAGCCCCTAATATCGACAAGTTAGTTATTGTTATACTGGTTACGTAACGAAAAAGCCTGTATATAAGACAGGGTAATTTAATTTGGTACATATAGAGGTCATAGGTGCAGGGTACGATTTCCTATATAACTTTTTCGATGTAGAGTTAGGTTATTAATTTGTTCTGTGTTAAAATGTTTTAACCCCATCACCCAGTCTTGCTGAACTTCTTTTTGTAAATGAGAACATGACTTGTGAGCATTTTGCCTTCCTGCCTAAATATTTGTAAAATAATAATAAATATATTCTACTAAACTAATCCTACTTCAATTCGAAACATTAATATTTGGCCTTGTCGT
Source organism: Euspilapteryx auroguttella (assembly GCA_951802225.1). Classification (NCBI taxonomy): domain Eukaryota; kingdom Metazoa; phylum Arthropoda; class Insecta; order Lepidoptera; family Gracillariidae; genus Euspilapteryx; species Euspilapteryx auroguttella. The sequence goes on from OX637651.1 coordinate 6,529,798, forward strand.
GATCGTCTATCTGACTAGTGGTTAGGACCCTCCATACGTTGTGTTTTAAACCAAATAATTTACAGTGCTAAAGCTCCTTTGAAAATTAAAGAATAATGAAAATAACCTTGGACTTATAAAATTTCGAGCCAATGAGCTGTACGCTGACAAATAAATTCTTAAAAAAAATGCGCGCTAAACACGCGCGCTAGCTCGACCTCGTCAAGCGACTACCTAGGTATCCTAAACAGACGTTCCCTAATACATTACTGCAATTGTCCTTCTAAAGAATGATTTAAAAGATTGAAAACCCTACTGTTGTTCCTAGAAGGGGAACCGCGGTCAAGTGTATTATTACGGAAGGTAAATTTTGGTTGAAGTGTTTGTCAACTAGCCCCGGGTAGGACAGTTCCTTCGCCATGCCCCGTCCGACTAGGTTTTGTGTAACCTTATGTTTGTGTGAAGAAAGTCGACTTTTGATGACCATCGATTCATGTGATAAAGGCTTAAGCCAGATTAATACAAAGATAATCATGAAGTTATGTGCAAGATTCTCAAAACGAGAGCTACGGTGTAATAACCCTGTTGCCAATCCGTTGGTCTTGTACCAGCACTTTTCTTGGTTAGAACTTACTTAGGAATGTATGTCTTGTGGTTTCAACTATCACTCCCACCATGATAGCACATCTCCTGAAGTACCGTAGATCGTTAGGCAAAGCAATGCACTTAAAAACCAAACAATAGCAAATTCTTTAGATCAAATCACAGCTCCTCTAAGTTCATCCCCTAACACAGGACGATCGCTTCTTTACGCAAACGAGCCTAAAGCCGCATATTATCAAATGTTAGAAAAGAGATCTCGCCCCTGGATTAGTTTATCGCGAAGTTAGTCTTTACGGTTTTGTGTACATCGTGTGAATATAAATATATAATATAATATAAGTTTGTATAAAAAAACAGACCCTCCCTTGATACATTCATTCTACCTCACACAGATTCTTTCTGTCTCACATACATTCTTCAAGTCCTATCAGCTGATAATGGTTGTGGTGTTAGTTAAGTGTAATAGAATTATCACGAATCTCTAGAATACGTCATCCAACGAGTAACAAACAAAGTAAGCAGTCAAGCTTCGACGAAAGGATATTTTATATTTGGTTAGAACGATTCGGGCCTCTTTTACTCAACATAAATCAACTATCTCGTACACCGTAGTGCATCGTCAAGTTTGATTAAGTTGTTCATTTGATATCCATGCCACCGATCATGGGACCTTGTCTAGAACTCTTGGTTCTTTATATTCTCATCATTCTACTATCTCGTGCATCGTAATGCATTGTCAAGTTTGATGTGAGGTTTTAGTTTGCTCGTCTGATCTTCATGCCAACAATCATGAAGTCTTGTCTTGAACTCTTGGTTCTTTACTTATATCCTTTGTCTTAGCAATTCCGCATTACATATGTAAGCCACCACGCATTGATATCGGCAAACTTGAGATTATTAAGTGTGATAATAGAGGATTAGACTTTCCCACAACAAGCATCCATTTCGCACAATCTACGATTTACAATAATTGATTAACATCGTAAAAGGCAATCAAGACACAAGAGTAGTAATCGTGCAATCCTTCGTTCGAGGTTAGTACACTAAATAGACTTCAGCGAATAGATCTCAAAGAATATGATTACTCAAACAAGTAATCTTTCAAATCAAAATAATCACCGCTATCCAATTTTGTGACCAGTGTAAAGTGTTCGGTTATGTATTTATCTATACATTCCCCATCTAACTACTTTGATGAAGCGAGTACCGAGGCCGGCCACAGCACTCCCTCGCATCGTCCGAAGGTGCGAGTACATATATATAGCTGTATTTATGTCAAATCAAAGGAAAACAAAACACAATCTCCGCGCGCTCGCCGAGACGCGATAGCCGTTTCTAGGGATCTGTCGTCGAATCCATCTAAAAGTATAAAATATATAATTTTTAAATTTAATAAAGCTAAAAACTGTACGATATAGGAAGGATCGTTACAGACTCTACATTATTAGTCATCGAATTATTTCCAAAAGAACAATCCAGGAGTAGGTTGTACTGCTTTTATGTCACCAATTAATTCTAAACCAGCTGCTTTATATTCCTTGTTCCACTATTTGATCTATTAACCAATAGCTGGCACAATACGTGACTTTGGCTTTGACGTGAGTAAATAGTCTTAGTAAACCCAAGGTCAGTCTCATGCTACAGCCAGTGTCTGTTCTGACTAATCTGCATTATGTTTATTAAATGCTTTAGTTTTGTTAAGGGCATTTCAATTTAACAATATTAATCAACAAAATGTTTTTTTAACTGTCATGTGAACTTATAAATAAACATGTTACAGCGTAAAAAAAAGATTTTTAATTACCATTAGCATTAGACTTATTTAAATTCGGATAATTTTAACAAAATTAAATTGAATCATTAAAATCAAATAATGTTTTATTTGTTCAATAATACTTATAAAATGCTCAGTTAGGGTGAATGCATGGTTTATAGAGAATTTTTACATTAATGCCTTTTAATAATTTATCTTACAACCACTACACTACACATTCACCTATCGACTTCAAATGTTCACTTATTGTTTGCCGTTCACTGTCGTTAGCTCTGACAATTAGATCACATAGCAAGGTCCCAGTTAACTAACACTAGTGTCTGCCTTGCACAACTTGAAATAACTTCGTCCAAACTTAGATACAATTTTCAATTTAGAAATTGAGACATTTTATAAGTTATCTGTTATATAATTCTTACTTAGCAGAACTCTTAAAGATAAATTTACTAATATTATTATTTAAATTTACTATTTCCATTATCTACGCGTTTATATATAATTTGCTTGATTTCTTGTTGAATTTGAGGGCTATTGCAATTCATAAAGGTACCCGCAATGACCTGCATACCTACCAACATCTTGCGAAATTAATTCAATTAGTTTTTCATAAATTCTTACAAGATATAAATACGGTATACGCACATTCTGTGGTCACCTAAATTGGCACTTACCTTTACCAGATTAAAGGCTTGGTTTATAATCAGGCTATTTATACAAAACCAGTCTATCTATAGAACGATATTCGAATAAATTTGCAATAAGAAACCACTTTTGGAGCTCAGTATTAAACTAAAGGCTAGCTGAGGACCTTTTAAATTTCTATGTGTGGAGATTTTATAAATCTTAAGGGGCGAACGGGTGCAACTAGCGCCTTAAGTGATCTGTCATAATTACTTAAAGTAAATCTATCTAATAATTAATTTGCATCCATTTAATATTACAGCTAAACGTATTTTAGTGTACTCGTAATTATTTAAGACAGTAACACAAGAACATAAGAACCTTAACGCATACGTTGTTCTCATCTCACTCTCAGTAATTGGTGTCAAGTTGAAGGTTGACACGACAGTCGCAAGCACTTGATTGAAGATTGAATAATCTGTCAAGCAGCTTGATTAATGATTGGGAACTTGGGAACGCTTGAGTGAATTGCAATAGAGACTGTTTACGTAATGTTCTCTGTGAAATAGAGCCCTCGAGAGTGGCATATGTACCATAGAAGTAGGTAGTACCTTAAATAAAGACTGAGATACACTAATGCACGTTATTTGTTATTATTTGTAAGCTGACTTTGTAAGTGATATTATTTCTTTATATTACTTCTTGATATACTAGCACTAGCATAATATATAGATTAATATGCATGCATACAGAGTAAATTGTAGAGGGAAGAAAAAAGATGAATGACACTTTTGACTACACCGGCAGCGGCCTAAAGACTGCGTAGGAGCAGCTTAGATAAAATTGTGAATTGGACCGTTCAGTAATGAAAGGCACTTCTAAAAGAAGAAGTGCCGAGTTAATGCAATAATATTAATAATTTTAAACAAATTGTTTCCTACGACGCGAGCACGCTATTACAAAATAAAGTTCTGTCTGTTCATCTATTAGGATACGATTAAGTAATTTTTTACCATAGATTATATAATAAGCTTTAAAAAAAATTACTTAGGCATAACGAAAGATAAAAAGAACTCAAAGTTTTGACTTGTACCATTATGTAATCTATTCTTCAAATTATGGTTTAACTTTTATATTTATCTTAATATTGAAAGTCATAATAATGATTATTTGATTGAAGCTCAGATTGTTTATTTTAATCATTACTGCATTGTTATTAAGAACCTTGACATACATTTAAACATGACTAGGCAAATATTATCAAAAGGGCTTTTATGACTTGTTAACATTTGTTTGCCTTTTCCAATGCAATAGTTGAAGTTAGGATAAAAAAGGTTAAATTAAAAATTACGACAAGATGCATCGGTATTTAACCTTCAAATTTTATTTATAATTAGCTGTTATGTAAATTGATACCTCATTTAAATGTCAGTCGATGTTGCATTAATAATTATTATTCGTGAGAATAGCCTTACATGTCAAGTATCTGTGATTTTGTTTATTGATTTGAAATGCAAACTCAGTACACCCGCATTCCTGTTGCTAAACGAACGGCAATAAATAATACCTACTTATGAAATTTGATGTAATTTATCTCCGTGTACTGCATAAAGTATTGTAATACTTGAATACTCTTAAATTAACAGTAATAAATATGCAAATCATAACTTGCTAGAGTTGTATTACTTATTGTATAGTTGAGCGCTGCATATATCAAATAATGTCCTAAGTTTTTTATACATTTATTATTACAGATAGAAAAATGATATATCCTTGTTAAGTTTTATTCACAAATATCCCTCAACAAACTTAATTATCTATATATTTTCAATTTTGTTATAATTTCATGGCATAAATATAAGTAAATCTGAAAGTGAGAGAGGCATCCATCTGCAGGGGTGGATAACTTTTTTTGGGGAGGTCAGACAGTTGGTCATTGTAAATCTCAAATTATTTTTATTACCAGACACAAAGATTTTAGCAAACGCACAACATTGAATAAAGTAAGTGAGTGACCAGCCCCTCTGCAATAGCACCGCCCCACCAATTGGCTGCCAACACATGATCGATTGCACTGTCCCCCTACTAGATTACTGTTGCTCCGGATGTATCAGACATTTAATTGTATCTGCATTAGCAAACAGTTTACTTATAAACAAGACACAACGAAAAGATATAAAATAAATCTATAACAAAGTGCTTCTTGGAAAATGACTGATTTTCGTAGAGTTGTAGGTTGCTTGATTTAATTTTTACGAATAATTGTTTAGTGGCGAATAAGACAATTTAGTTTCACACAGAGAAAATATTCAATCTTGATGAACTCTAGGCAATCGATGACTTGGGCAGGAGCCCAGGAAAGAGAAGTCTGCAGGAGGAGGACTGTTGAGGTGCTTACGAGTAGTCAAAGAAAGAATTATAAGTGTCATTAGCAAATAACTTGCCTATCACTTATCTAGAGTGGAACTTTGTATTTGTCACTCGGTTCTAAGATACAACTTGAGCGTAAAATTAAGGATGCTTATAGTCTAGCTCTATTTCAAACAAAAGCCGAGCACTTAAATTAAGTTTGTTAACATTAGCTTGTTGTTTTTGTGCTACGTAAATAGGATTACGCTTTTTATTCGCCATGCAATTTGCGGTAACGACAAAAATAATATTCGAAATGTCTAAAAGCCACGGGTAATCTGGAAAATGCGTCGTCGTTTCACGCTTTTTAGACAAATGATCGTAACTTCATAACGCTTTAAATATGACATCATTTTGACATTTTTATTATGTAAGGTGTGATATTTATATCAAAATTAAGTAATATTTTAGTAATTACATAGACATAAGCTTTTTTTTTCTCATCAATGCACGATTCGTTTTCCCATTAAACGTTTGTATAAATGAACATGATAGTTATAGTGAAAGATCTCTTAGAATATAAATTATTGTGGTTATTATTTGCTAAGAAAACGTATAACAGACGTTATGCCTACTATTTGTTTGAAGTTATAATTAAATGCGTGTATGATCGCGGGGCGGGCGGCATTGCACCTTCCTAGGTTATTCAAAGCGATTAGTGCACCATCGTGTGCCGTGCACTCTAGCTAGATTATGAATAATCACCGCATGAAGTAATCTGTTTTCTGCTCAGAACCCATCTGACGTAAACCTAACTACCGTTAAGGCTTGGTGGTTCAAAAATTTGTGTTTTTGAAATTTTTTTAAACAATCTGAGACATACAAAATTGATGTCTTCATTCTGAAAAAAATATATGTGTTAGTTAAGGATCTAATCTAGTCATCATACTAAAGGAAAACAGGATCTAATTAATTTTAGTTGATAGAAAAAAATCTCAAAGTTACCCCTTTTTGTTCCGTTTTTTCCATTTTATTTTTAAACCGCTGATTGTTTTTATTTGATTTTTGGAATGAAAATTGCTGACCTTAAATTTTAGACATACTACTATAGTAAGAATTTTTAAGTTTAACGAAAAGACAAAAAACCAGCAAAAACTAAAAAAAAACATCGTTTTCGCGCGGTCCGATGCCATGCCGCGCCGCTCCCTACCCCGTCAGTACCCTTGTGGCCACGGCCGAGGCCGGTTCTGTGTCAAATTTTTGTTTTCGCGCTCTCGTATTTCGTTTTATTTTTATTCAAATGTAAACAAATTTTGACAACAGATGTCAAAACAATGAACCATAACATCTGATTAGGATCTGTATGGAGCTGAAAGAAACCAATTTTGATACCGATATTACATTTATGAAACCGTCGCATTACAAACTTACCTTTTTATTCCCACAAATAAAACTTAAATCATAGGGGGTACTTATATAGTTATATCATATCTTTGTTAGTTCTGTGGCGCCGATAACACAATATTAATATTACAATAGCACAATATTACGTGGTATACTTACTCAAATTACTTTAAGAAGGCAGTAATTTATGTCTTAATAGAAAATGTTTCCTTTTTATTTAACGCTTTTCGGTTTTTTCGGCTGTTTAATTTTTTGATGAAAAGATTTTATTTTTTGCTTTTCAGTTTAATTTTAAGGAATTATACAAATGATTTATTTGTGGCAGAATTAAGTTTTGTTTACGATTTGGTTACGACTCGTGGTTAATTCAGCCAAATTTGTATACTGTTTTTGTAACTTACTAAATTCCATCAAAATTTGATTGATTTTATAATCGGCGCCAAATTCAAAACATAGTAAGTCAGCTTTCAAATTCATAACCTAGTAAGTCGGTTGAGTTGCTAGGTTTTTTTATTTGTAATCCGACATGCGCTATGTTAAGAATATGTACTTCATGGAAATTTCAATAACTTTTCCAAATTGGGTAGACTTGCTAAATTTTATTTTTAAAATTACGTAAGAAACTGGGTGTTTTAAGGTTCATATCAAATCTATACCGCCTAGTAAGTCGAAAAATGACAAAAACGGTTTTTTTGCAAAAACACCAGTTACTAGGTTTTGAATTTGGGCAGCCGAGATGATGATGATGATTATTATTATATTAGTCGGCGGGGCGCTTCTCCAGAAGTCCCCCAGAGTCCTCCAGAAGAAGGCAGGTAGTCGACACTTACAATGGAACTGGTGGGGCGAGTGTTGAAAATTTTGCGGTTTTTTTAATCCAATCGTCGTAGGTCGCCAATTTAGAGAACTCTGTCCGCCCGCCTGCTGTAGAAATAACTCCAGAGGTTGAAGAAGGGATGATATATTTACACATGGTTAGGTACGTACACTATTTACAAGAAAATGAATGCATGTTAATGTGTACAGCGGCTGAGATGTACTGCCTAGTTAACAAAAGTCTTTTTGAAAGGTAACAATGTCAATTTTAAAATCTTCTTCTATAAATTAAAAAGTAACAGTATCAAAAATTAGTTTGGTTACAAAAAGGTTGGAGGAAAGGCACAATTTACTTTTATATAAAAAATATATATACTTATGCGAGCAGTTCTCATGTAAATTACAATATGGCAATACAATCTGTGAGTGAATAAAAAAGGCATCCATATTTTATCCACCCTTAGGCCGCATTTGCAGGCCGCACGCAGGGCGTTGCGCGAGGCGTCGTGCGGGGCGTGCTGCGCCCAAATCAAATGTATAGCAATATTATGAGACCGTTTAAAGAGACGCGCATAGGCCTATGTTCGATATCGTATAAGGAAACGCGTCGGCTCCCGCGGCGGCGCCCGCAGCGGCGGCGCCCGTGGTGGGGCGCCCGCGTCGGACACACACGCCCACACGACATCCCGCACAACACGCCGCGTCTTCGTAAAGGAGGCCTTAGGGTGTGATTTTAGTTCCAAATAAAAAAAGTTATCAACTCAAACTATATCGTTATTTGTTTAAAATTAAAACAACCAGTGGTGTTTTATTTATATTGAGAAAACACTACAAAAAGGGTTTACTTTGATATTTATTTCTACAGAGTGAAATTCATTACATCTTGTTACTTTTTAATAACTTGTCTAAACTAAATCCTACATCTATATTTTTCAGAATTAAGAAATCTGTTTTATATTTCTCAGATGGTTTAAAAAAAACTCGTTATTACAAATACCTTACCTAAACGCAAATTCTTGTTAGCTGAAACGAAAATCGGAAAGAAAAATTGTGCGGTAGGTATAAACATCTCGATTTAACTTCGGCTTGTATGAAAAGTAATAAAATTTAAAACTGCCGCGACATTTCGCATTTCGACGCGCGCATGTCACAGCTGCGAGGGTGGGGGACCCTCATACCTAATTAGGTAAGAAGCTTCAAAGTACGGAGTCTTAAGAGTTAGCAAATCCTGCAGTTTGTTCATTAGAGCAGCAGTGTTACGCTGCACAAAGCCTGAGATCATTAGGTCGTTTCACTTCAAATCTTCTTAAAGGACCAATTATTTCGTTTTAGAGCGATTCGCATTCGATTGACCATTATTCCAACATTTGGTTCCGCTTTTTCGAGAAACCACTCGCTTGTAGTGGTCTTGCATTGAGCACAAAGGATCGGTACTTGCTTGCATGCCGTTTTTTGAGTGCAGTTAAAGCTATTTTATATTATGCATGAACATGCATAGTAACCCTGATCATTGGTTAAGGAATACGGTAAGTAAATCTTTTTGTGTCAAAACTAAATGTTAGTCTCAGAAAGGAATAATTTAAATTTAAATTTGCGAGGGGAGCGATACCTCCATATTACGCAGTAACGACACATTACGAGAAACAAACGTTGCCGCATTCCTTGCGTTCCGACTTTCCGACCTCCAGCCTCGAAATACGCAGCCGCACCAACAACGTTACAGACTGTCGTTCCTGCATCAATAAAAAAATAGGACAAATATTTCCGCGTTGCAGCTTACAAATGTCGAGCTGATAAAGATCTATTTGATTTACAAATTGCCGTCGAGGTATGCAATGGACTGTAAACAAAATTAACAGACATGAGAATTATATTTAGGAAAAATGTTCATTAGATGCTGCAATTTTTTTGGTACAGCTACTTACTGTCATTACGAAAATGTAAAGATTTTAGTTATCTTTCTTAAATCTTATATCCAGTTATTTCAGATAAAATATAAAGCTTATCTTCTTGGCTTGACTTAAAACATTATGCAAAATCTCTTAGATAAGCTCCTCGTAAAATGATAACATTGAAATGAGCTCGGTTTCAAAACTCCCTAATAACTTTCTCCTCTGCATTCAGGAACGAAAAATAATAACGAAAGTTTCCTTTTACAAAAACTTCAATATACTTAATTCCAAGTCGGTTTACAGTGAGACGTTTCAAACGGAATTAATTTCGACGCCGGTCTAGGAAGAGTTTTGCCATAATGAAATTCTTCAAATATCACTCCCTCTCCATGAGGATTAAAATTCATGTAATTGCGCTTGCGGTTTTATACGAGCGTCGAGCCCCGCCCGGCATGTCACATATTTACAAGATAAAACGAATGCTCGGTGCTACAAAAACGTGCGATTCAACTCTAGTATTTTAGCTGCTAAAATCGTTAAGTAGTTCGGTGAAATGTTCACATGTCCGGCTATTAAGTGATCACGTATTTTGCAACCCGCCATGTAAATATTTATCCTGGAATGTTGGACGCACGGAATCGTAATCAGCTTTGATCGCTGACGCTGCGCGGATAATGACTCTTGAGCCACGCGGACTACGATCAAATGAATTTAAATTCGATGCAATATCCGCCCCTTCTTATTGGCGAACATTTGTTTGAAAGGGACCGCGGTTAATCTGGCTCGGTTTCATTGTGGTAATTATGTAATTTAAAACACAATTAGTTACGTTACATCTTAATTTATAGAAGTAGCCAAAATTTTATCCATAAAATATTTGGTATGAAACCATGATGTGGGTGCTTTTACAGCTGTAAAGTAAGTAATCAAGTAAAATTTGTGTAAAATGAATGCCTGCTGGAAGGTGGGCTGCGAGCTGCAAGTGCAGGCTGAGCTGTTTGTGTAATTGCGATTTCGCAGCAATGAGTACGCGATTGTTCACTTAGAAAGTCCGATGAGACAATGGCTGAGGTGTTGTAGTTACTTAACCAATACATTAGTACTTGTCAGGCTTCGACAGACGTTACAGCGTTTGTCGCCTACAATGTACGAGAAAACATTATCTTTCAGTTAACATTTTGCTTCTTTACATAATATTTGAACGAGCAATAAATTCTTATTATTGTCTTAAGCAAACAAAGCGCAGCTGGTTCTTGTGACAATATTAGAGAAATATTAATGCTGCCCTATTTGCTTATCTCGCCCAAATAATTAGGAAAATATTTGTCAAGAGCATCCCTGACGGCCCTGAGCCGATAGCGAGGCAGAGCGGGAGGCAAAATGCTGGCAATTACATAAATGACAATCAGCCGAGAGAGGGAAAGTCAGGTAACGCAATTATAGCCGCGGTACAGGATGGGGTTGATGGAACAACGCGCGCGAAGTGTTTGCTCAAGGAATTTAGATGCTGTTTGCAGACATGCTTTGTGTGTTGGTCTTTTCTCTTGACATTTGCAATTTCTCAATGGAATGCCAGTTTCACAAAAACAGAAATCGATAATTGAGGACACACGACACGACAGGCAAGAAAGTAAGTAGTTTGAATCTTTATTGTGCTGCGTATAAGGTCAAGACGACTCGTGCAAGTGTGACAAACATTACGATTCTATCTCCGAACGTTGTCGTTGTAATGGGTTCATTGTTTCACTTTTAGCCGAATACCAAAGTTTTTGGGTTAACGTTAAGCTGTTCACTAACCTACTGATCGCCGATACGTGTGACAAGTACCTTTAAACCACTTTAAACACAGATATTTGTATTATATAGACGCTATCGTAAGACGTATTTTATGAAACAGGCATCACCCTTACTCCGTATTGTGCTATTTTAGGGGTATTTCTTCCTAGTAATTAAAAAATGTTACTTTTTACATTCACTTACCTACCGGTCGAATCATTAAGTAAGATGTCACTGGTGAAGTCAAAAGCCGCCGCCTTTCAGCGTTCCGGAATACGGGTGCAAATTTCTTTGAAACATTTAACTAGTCAACATTAAGATTATTTAAACATTAAGCTTTGGATTTGAATATAATATATTTTTATTCATATACTTAACATATTTTTATGCCAAAATTACTATACAAAATACATAGGTTTAACACCCATAAAAGAGACAAGTGACTTGGGTTATTCGGTCATAAAAAGTCTTGAGTACTGAGCGAAAATGACAAAAGTTTCCAGTCTAGAGGAGTTATTTCTCACATCAAAAACCGCACTGTCCAACTCATTAAGCTTTGCGAGATTTTTAACGAGATTAAAAAGCTCTAAGACACAAGTAAGCGGATTGTGAAAATTCCGCTCGTCTTCCCTGAGGGTTAAAGTTTAAACAAGTGATATAAAAATACTGCTTTGACAAAGAATAAGCTTCAGATAGTTATAATGCATAAAAATAAAATAAGATCAATTTTTAATAAAATAAGAACAAATATTTTCATCCTAAAGAAGTTCAGTAAAAAAGAACCAGTTAGAAAATAGCTAATAGGTAAACTTTTATAGGTAAAAATAACGAACCGAGAAATCATGTGGTTTTGTTTCTGATATAACGCTTACTTAGTTTTCACGGGACAACGTGATTTTTGTTTAAAATTTGACCGTGTTTGATAAGATTTATTCGTGCCTTGGCAGAACACATAAAAAAAATTCGAACGGTAGAACCTCAGAATAAAGACAAGCATAGAAACCGGGCTAAAATAAAAAGTTATTTTCATATTGTTACGCTCCTTACTAAACGGCAAAAAGACTATTAGTTAGAGAGAGATAAAATATAAGAATTCTTTGCAAGTTTTCTTCTTGTGGTATCAAAGTGGTTTATTGATGACACTGGTTTATTAGTACCGTACAAAATTAAAAACCAATAATTTGGTACATATTTGGTGGTTTGTTTATGGTTTGTTTTATTTTGACGTATAATATGACATTGTAAACATCGGTAGCAGCTCTAAAAGTTTTATGATTATTTTTTATGAAAAAGGTGTGATAAATTGGTTTTGTGATTGTGAATGTTTAACTTAATGTATAACAATCTCTTGTGTAGTGACGGGATGTGAATCAAATGCGTCAAGGAATCAAAATCTTGATGTTTCGGTCACCTACCATTCGGTAAATAATTTTGTTTCATTGTAGACTTCTGGGCACTATTTTGACTAATAAATTATCAAGAACATCAATTTTACACGCTGTTTGTCGAACTCGTACCTAAATTTATTGAATTATTACGGTAAAACACCTTCTGTAAAGGTTATGATAGTGTTGTGCCAAAATATGTTTAGACAAAAGTTATCGAACCTAAATCATCCGTTCTAACTTAAGGACAAATAAAAATCAGACATAATAATATGCTAATTGTTGTCTTTTTTTTCAGTTTTCAAGTAAATTATATACTAAAAACAAAATGACTGGATGCTATAAAGAGACAAGATTTTAAACATTCACAACATACTGTTTTATCAACAAAGAAGATTTTAGATGGTGAAAATTATAACCTGAAACTGTAACACGATTTTGCTGCTGCAATTTGAATAAGTTGGTTGGTGGTAATCATAAAATATTGCCCTTTCAATTGCTTATTTTATATCAAATTAATTAAATGTTATTCGTTATCAACTTAATGTTAAAGGAAATAGGACAGCGACATTCAGTGGACAATTCATATTTCATATCTAAGAAAGAAATGATACCAGAAAATACCATCATCTCAGCTAAAAACGTCTACTGCTGGATATAGGCCTTAAAGAAAATATCGTGACATACAATTTGCCCATTCTGGATAAAACAGGTTTAAGTTTATCTATGTTTTTTTTCTGCAGATCCTCATAATTGTATATGAAAATTTCAAGTTTAAGTTGCGGGATGTCATCGTTTAAGTTAATATTCTCTAAGATTATTACCTGTTTTCTAAAAAAAATACGAAGGCTTTAATTAATATATATTTGAATAAATTATTATTATTATTGTCTTGAATATAATATTTAAGAACATTTTTCTTGCTTTCTTACAGGCCTCACAAAATACTTTGATAAAAAAAGCTACAGAATATATGAACCGTAAATTTGGGTAAACCAATGCTATAAACTGTAAACAAATAAAATTCCATGAAAATTTTACTTTGTGATAAAAACAAAAGCGCCATTGTTGCTGCAGGATATCACTTACGTATGTATAAACTAGAGGCTGCCCCGCGGTTTTTCCCGCGCAGATTTCTCATAGACACAAAATTCCCGTTTTTTCCGTTCCCGTGGGAATTTCGGGAAATCCCTTCTTAGTGCTCACCTACACTCCCCAAGGAACCCACGTGCCAATTTTCAGCTTTCTACGCCCAGTAGTTTAGGCTCTGCGTTGTCTGTCAGTCAGTCAGTCAGTCAGTCAGTCAGTCAGTCGGTCAGTCAGTCAGTCAGTCAGTCAGTAACGGAAGAGTTTTATATATATTGATTGTTTACACCCAGGTTTTATAATACTTACTCTCTTTTATAAGTTTTAATTAAAACATATTATATTTTTAGGTCTCAAAAAAAACCACAAGCAGGGTTTTTTCACATACAAACAAAGTGATGATCAAGATCAACCCAGGCAAAAACAAACATTTGAGGTGCAGAGTGCAGAGCAAGATTATTGAAAATGAGTGTGTAAAGAAAGAAGCGCATAATTCATACATTATGAAATTTCCAAAAATAGATTTGTTTTACTTGTTTTATATATACATATTATTATAGGCACACATCTTTTAGTTTTAATTATTTTAGAGCTGTGCTAATAATATCTGATGTGACAGAGTTTTTTATGAACGGAAAATCTTTAGAAATAGGTAAGTATTATTATATTTTTATCAAGACACCCGTTTTATTCATTAAAATAACTTATTGTGTGCAGTAGGTTTCCTGGAAGAAATCGCTTTAATCGATAAGGCACAATTGCCCTTATTCTTTTTCTGTTAAAAATGTTATACGGTTTGTTACATTTTGTATTTTTATTTGCATTTTTATAGCAATAAAGCGTTTTTTATCTTTGTCTTTGTTTTCTTGTTATTATAATACCATACAATTACTCCTGAATTAGTTATGATAAGTTCCATAATAAAGAACCATGTCTTGTATAAAAGTATAGACAACTTGATTTAGGACAAGTTATTTTTGCCATCACTAGCTTTTAAGAAAATTAAAAATAAAAAGTCGAACCCAGGTACGGGCAAGGTGCGGAAGAGTCATACGACCCAGTGGAGAAAGTATATTGGTCTCTTTTTAACATATTCAATGGTTGCACTTGAGTAAGTAGCGTAACACAATGATGTGACTTTTTATTTTAGGACTCCTTCTATGCTTGTCTTTATTCTGAGGGTAGAACGTAATATTATTATTATTTTAAAAACCACAAATTTTGTAGAGATCTCTTTGCGCAATTTTATTACCTAGCGTCATTTGTGTTGTGAATGTTTTGTCTAGGTAAACGGTACCTACGTAAACTTGTATGTAATAAATGAGTCCCAAACTTTTGTTGGGAATGAGAATAAGTTTAGTCGCTTGCGAAGAGCATTCTCATACGTTCAGTTAGGGTTTATTTCATTTATTCATAATCTTCTAAAATTTGATAGTGATACGAAGTTCGCCGGGACAGCTGTATTATATAAATATTTTCAATCACTATTGGCATTTTCACAAAAACTTATTGAAAAAATTATTTAGTTGTAGGATTTTTTTCTTGTAACCAACCATAGTTGCGATTGCGACTATGAGTGAGTTTTTTACTTTCCATATTTTATTATATCATTTAAAAAGTACCAGAAAGATTTTATTAAAATCTTTTTCTGCAATAACGTCAACAACCTATTTTTTCGCGCAGCAAAACAGAGTTTGAAATTAAACCTATGATTTTGCTGAAAAGCCTTTTTTTTTGGACACGAATCGGGATCCAACAGGCCGTGGCTAGTGCACAACATGTGCTGCCAGAAATATTAGCCTATAAAGGACTTTATTTCATAAAGCTAGCAATGTATATTTCATATTTCAATTTACATTATTTTTAGTGATCTTTTTTATGTACCTATATGACTCGTGCATGCTTGTTGGCTTGTTTGTATCTACAATTTCCAATTTCCTAAAATCTATTTTATTTGTAATCGGCATGTCAAAAGAATCTCTATTTCCAAAAATAAATTTTAAATTCAAAGTCAACCTAAAAGTTCGTTTATTCGACACCCAGTATATTTCCGTTCAAGAAACAACGGGCTAAAGTTTCTAATAAAGAACCAATATTTTAAAGTAGGCGCAGGTGTGGCGTTCGGGTGTGCATTGAAATATTCAGAGACCTTATACTCATACAATGAAAATAAGTACATGAAATATAGTGTGTGATCTCTGATCATGTACCTAGTTTGTGTTTATTAAAAATAATGTTTAAGATTATTTTAGAGTTGCAAACTTTAATAATTTAGGTAAGTATTTTAGCGATAGGTTTTTATTTGGTGAAAATATGATCACAAATCAATACGAGTATGTACCTTAATAAAAGTTTAACAAACAAATAATATAATCAAAATACTATCAAGTTAGAATTAATCTCAATAAAGAGTAGCACAGTGCTGAGAATCGATTTTCACTTTACACCACATGCATGCTTTACACTCTCCGCTCGTATCCAGCAAGCTAGGACGAGCGGAGTTCGAGTCCCGTTAGAAACTACGAGCTTTGTGACACCACTCGATAAAACTAACCGGTAATTGGTAGAAATGGTTTGGAATGGACTCCTACGTCCTCCTAACTACCGGTACTCCTTTTGTACCGGGACTTTATAGTAAAATATTTATTTAATTTTGAAGATTTAAGGAATTTTGTTTCTCATTAGATGTAAAGTTAAAATAAACAATTTAATCAAACCACTCCTAATTTTTTTTTTCATTGTTGGAGAATGGTTTTGTTAGCTTGGTTTCTATTTCTATTCATTGTCGAATCGTTTTTTCGTCACAAACTTAAAAATCAGAACGAAAAAAAGTTGATGTGGTTAAGGCATAATACTTCCGGTGTTTCTGTATTGCAGTCTAGGGCACGAGACTATAGACAAAAGTGTTACGCCATCCTAGTCTGCTACTGTACTAACATGCTTTAACAAAACCCAAAACAAAAGTTTTGGATTAATAAATGTCAGTAATCTGAACCTTTAGAGAAGTACGATCCGGACCGCGATAGTTTCGGAGGGAGCGTGTCGATTTGTTATCTAAATTGGGTTCGCCCCGGATCCAGCTGATGACGTTCGGACTCAGCTCTCTGATATTTGATATTACTACGGAATTGAACCCGAATATCATAGCAAGTAGCCTTTTATAGGCTGACCGATTGCCCTCCGGATCACAGTGGATTCTTAGAAAAGTGAGAAGATAACAAATGATATAATAAATTAGGTATGAGGGGATAGCACCGAATTCTTATTAGTATATCTAAAGTAACTTCGTAAGTTTAGATTTATAGAATAAAAAATACGTATACTTAATTGTTTCCACTTTCCAGACAATACATAATTTAAGTGTTTCCCTTGCATCTTCCGACATCCGACTAATTTATAAATTACCGCATTAGTCAGTTTTAAACTAGGCTCGGCGAACCGTAAAGCAGTGTAGCATTTCAAATAACATCATCTACTCTCCCGGGAATACTAACCAGTTAAAAGCAATGCAGCTTTGACAGAGTTTTGCAGAATATAATACTGTACATGGTTCCAACATAGTAGGTTTATTACTTTGTATTATTATGGAGATAAGTCCTAAGATTAAAAAAATCCAGTTAGTAATTTGAGATAGAATCCGTGCTTGATCAAATGAAACCATAGATGAGCCAATAATTTCATCGTTGCACGTTGGAGCGAGCGAGCAGCGCGAATCAGTACCTACCTACTTATAAACTTAGTATGGTTTCTTACATGATTTTCTTGTACCTATTAGGTACTCCATGTAGATTCCTGAGAAATAAATGTTTCTCTGTTTCTAATATTTGTCATAATGTCATAAATACTAAATACTAAAAATAGACTAAATTCACAATGCAAAGCTTGAGACAGCAAATGTTTCCCAAAGTAAGTAATTTAAACGTGTCGCCTCTATCTTCTCTCCAGTCTCTGGGTCAGGCAGGAACAAGTAAATTATGTGGACGTCAAGCAGGACGCGCTCCCGCAAGGGAGTTTCCTTCCAGTGAACTACCTTTGTTACTTTACTGTACTTGGTAAGTTTTTGACGATTGAACTCTTAAAAAATTGATGTTTTTTCAAATGAACATTAAATACCACTGTAATGTGTTAAAGTTTAAACTTTGCAGACCTTTAAAAAAAATGCACTTACGCCCTAAAAAGCCTAACTTTATCATTTCATTCGACAAACGACGAAAATTCCTCTTAAAACGGAAAATAAGTAACGATTGGTCCTCAGATGGGTAACTTTTGCGACAGTTTACCTTTTTCCCGGAGTCCGGAAAGTTGAACAACTGCCCGTTTTTTCATTCCCCAAGAGTCCGTGCCAACTAGATAGCAAATGCAACAAAAGAATATAGGGAATTTTATACTGAGAAGAATAAATTTTAGAATACAATTGACAGTGTAATATAGTGGCGCGATTACCTGCAGAGTCTGCGACACCTGCATCTTAGTGGCTGGTGGCTGGGGACCGTTATCAATATTGTAACAGAGAGCTCTGCGGTTGTGGTGCCGATCGCTCTATTTTATACGAATATTTAGTCAAAATACCATTTATTAAAGCATAAATTTGGCTAAACGTGGGTCCGGCTCTTGAGCTGGTACCTCTGCCTAACCCTTCGGGGAATAAAAGGCGTGAAATTATGTAAATTAATATTATGTACCATTTATTTAGTCTGAAAGATGTTTTATAACACTATAATAATCACTTTTATCTCTGTGTCAGTTTCATACAATATAGTATGTACAAAAATCGATCAGTATTCATTCACGATCACGACAGAAGACTGGTGTCGCGGAGACATAAAAATTCAGAAAAAATGTCTTTGCTACTTACTTACTTATACTAGCTACTTGAACTTACTCTATGTATTCTTGACATTACATAAAAGTATATCTTAAATTATTCATTTTGGAAGTAAAATAAAAAGCTTTTTCCAAATTTAAACAAACAATCCACTTCGTCGGCTTCGCGTGACCGGTCATTCAAAATCATTATCTATGGCTCGTTAACTGTCTGTCCATGGCTAGCAAATAGATTTACTGTAGCCCCATTAAACTTTACATTAGGGCGTCTCAGGGGAGGCTAACATGTCCCTAGCCAGTGATCATCATTGCTTGGACGTAAATGATATGACTTCTATTGAAATTGATAGTCAACCCGCTCGATGCCAACAAAATAGGTAACCGTTTACTTGTAGAAATATCAAGCATACGGTGCATGCACTATTGTTTGCGTTGTATCTACTGTTTAATGCGACATATTCTTGCCATTGAAATTATTTTTATATTACGGACGTGTTATTTGCCTGGTTGCTGTTATAACTGTACTAATTATTGGTTCCTTTTCTGTTTTTCCTCAACCATTTATATATGTCTTGTCAGAGTTAATATTTTATGTTTCTTGTGTTAAAAAAAACAACATCACGCACGCAAATTTTCATTAAGAGAAGACATTTTTAATCTCCTCTTGGAGGAAATGGTGTAATTCGCAAGGAGTTACGCTCGCGAACTGAGCAAACAGAGTAGGAGACATTTACATCAGGGTCGGACCTGATTCTGATTCCACAAATTTAAACCCTCGTAATATTATTATTTGATTATTCAGTCCCTAAAATCTACCAAAAAAATAAAAAAATATAAGTATATATGAAATAATTTTAGCAAACTTGCTAACTTACTTGTAAGTAATTATTTTCTTCAATTGAATTATGTATTTAAAACGCCTAACAATTAAATTTAAATGAAGATTAAATAAACAAGGAAAATAAATGTGAATTATTAATTTTGATTTTAGTTTTCTAAACAATTATTACTATAATAGACATTCACAACTAACTAAATTTCTGTCTCGAAATTTGTTTAATAATTCTAACTACCTATTTTTTAGATTCTTTAAAAGTTTTGCTTATTTCTTTGTTGGGCCTATCATCAGAATATAGAATGAATACTAGAATCGACCCCCAAGTTTAATGTCGCGAGGCAATCTCGTTGTGAAGAGGAAGCGGTTCAGCGTGGAGCAGTCGTGATCCGCCTGATTTAGATAAGGCCGTATTTCGGAGTCACTTTGTAGCTTTGTTGGTATTGACCGCATTGCGATTCTGATCTCCTAGTACATTACATGGATAATGTAGGAAAGAACAAGGATTTTCAGGGTTACATATTTTAATACGATTTTATTTTTATTTTACGATTTAGTTTTCGTTTTACGATTTTTGTTTTTGTTATGATTAATATAGAAAATGACCAAATTGGGAACTTTAAAAGTAAACCTCACAGAAACGTCTCATCAATACAGTCCATTTCCATTTTTCATGGAATAAGTAAACCTTTACTATTGAAACCATTCGACTAATTAAAGATTTATCTATAAAAAACGTGTAGGTAAAACAAAGAAAATTGGACGTTTACAAAAAAACCAAATACTTTCTCTTCATTATTCGTTATACCACTTACTTAGGTAGGCTGCCCGCGTAATTGTACTGGAATCCCCAAGTGAGCGAATTTTTCGATTTTTCCTTATATCCATCCCCTTGTGTTGTCTATTTAGGCGATATTATGAAACAATGAAGAATTTAGGAGAGCGCTAGAGCCCAACATAACTTATTCAATTGTTTTAAGTAAAAATTGTAGTTAAAAAAAGTCTGTGAGTTTTAATTAGGTTCCTATCTTGTCTACCCGATCAGACTCGCCAGGTTAGGATCACGACCTAGCCAGATGGGCAATATGCAAGTGCGTAGGTGAGACAATCCTTTAATTATTAAAAGTAAATGTTCAAAGTTCACTATTTTACCTTTATTTCATTATACCTACTTCTAAGTAACTACAAAGTTATGTATTTATTTTTAGACGGTGAGTTACTAACAAACTTTTAAAAAATATGTAACTTTGGAATACTTTTTACATGTTTTAGAAAATAAAAATATATGGAAGCTACTAGGTATTGTATCTGCATTTATGTAGCAAATTTTAAATTGTTTATATACTTTAAACTTAATACTCATTTCCTACGCTCGGTTTCTTGAATATTGTTTTACCTTCGTCTGAACACACAACCTAAGCAAAGGAAGGAATTCAATATTCTGCATCATAACATTAACTCTAAGTTACAACATCCACCTTGGCTAAGAATTTAAATTATGAAATACGCCCTCTAGCTAGATATTGCAGCTTTCAATATTAAATGGATTTAAATTATCTTTAAAGGAGATAACAATAAACATGAAATAGACATATTTTGTTATAGCCTTTGTAGGCACCTCTAATTATTTAGCTCCTTTATGACCTTACCACAAAATAAACTTAACTCTAAATCGTCTGAGAAGGTTTAATTTACGAATTCGTTCGACGTTTTGTGATTTAAAATCAGTTACGATTCGGACCATAGTTTTTTTTTTGTGGTACCTATAAGGCCATTATAGTTTTATACTTTTTAGTAAGGTACTTATTAAAAAAATTGTAGAACCTACAGGTAAGTATGAAGTATGCTAATTTCTTAGCGCACCACAATTCTTGTATTGTTACTAGCTAACTAAACACTTTATTAACAAGTTTGAGACGTCTCGTGATTTAAAGCTGCCATCTAGCCAATACATTCTCTTATTTATATTTATTAAGATTTAAATACGGATTAAGCTCGGCCGGAATGCCCGCAGAACAGGCCTACGGAATAATAATGTGATTTGTATACAAAAATAAGCTTTCTTCATAACGGTAACAGGATCCACAACAACGACATTTTCTTCGGCCTAAAAATTCTAATCTTTGCATTTTAATTTGTAGTTATTCTCATGTTTTATTGATTTAATTTGTGTTTTATATATTGTAAGTATGAATAAAATAATAATTGAAATTGTTATTCTATTTGAAATCATTTCAGTTAGTGCAGTTTGTAAATTAGAAAGTAAAATAATAGGTATTTCGTATATTTCTACAGCCCGTAAACGGGCTAATACTATGCATGCAAATATTTTGGCAATAATATCAAAATATTTTAAATGAAGATCTTGATCGTACGTGACCAAGATGCCAAGCATATTTTCTTATAACGTTCGGTTCAAGAGAAATCTCTGCAGCATAGAGGCGCAGAGGCATTCTGAACTTTAATTCCCGTTTGACCTTGACATTTGTAGCAGGTGTGACCGGTACGCCTTAATAGCTTTAATAGGACTCTATACAGACGCATTCTTGAAGCTATAAGGCTGTGTGTGTCTACTTTGTACGTACCTATGATAATTATATTATCCAAGTCTGGGCTACTTACTATAGGATATTAATCTAAGAATATACCCTGCTAGACTAAACATGCTTAGATTGTAAAATTACTTCAGGCGTTGTTGATTTTATAATGGAAAACAAAATATTGCCACCATACTCGTACGTGCATACTAGAATGACTTACCAACTCAATTGTTGCCACCAACAATTGAGAGTAAATAAATTGTTGAGCAAGATAGATCAATGTTTAGTTGATGTAAGAAATTCCGAGATATCAATAGACACTGGAACACTTAATGACTAAATGTGCAACTGAAAAAGATATCTCTTAGTTTTCAAAGTTACTATAAACTTATTTCCAGCCAAGTTCTAAAGTTCAATTGAATTGACGGGATAATTTCTTGAAGTTATTTATTACTCACCTTACTAACTGTCGGGAGTCTCTTGTGGTTTATTTCTTTTATCTTAGAAGAATTTCGCTGGCATTCTTTATAATAAATGGACCACGACATTTTTAAGAGCAGGCGTTTAATTATCTGCCTTTATATTTTAGTAAGCTAATAACTAAGGCTGACATTCAAAGTCGAGTCGCAGCTAGAACTCACACAAAGTGTCAAAATGTAATTTTCATTACTACAAATTGATATAACACATTCAAGCTTTATGACAGTGCATATGCTGGACGGATAAAAGACAGTTCGAGCCAAAAAAATCTTTCCTCTAGAATGACCTTTTCGATTGCAGACTCCGAAACACTGACTGTCAGCCTAAGTATAACATTGTAAGTTGTAAGAGTAACAAAAAACAAATTCAAATAAATGTTGACGTCATGGTTTCTTTCTATAGTAATAATGTCGTCATTAAAACTGCTAATAAACAGAGCAGATACCAACAATATTACCTAACAACTTTAATTTGCAGATGCTTCAACCCAAAGTTTAGTTTTGTTATTTGCTAGTGGGCGAACATCCTACGTTATCCACTGTGCTAAAAAAAAAACAATATAAACTGCTTATTTGTCTGTATCTGTTGTTTATTTGGCATCTTTTTTTGCGTCTCTAAAATAATGAAAAATAGCCAGCGATCCATTGGAGCAATAAGAAATCCAATCCAATCAAACAGCAGAAAAACATGTTTTCTTACAAAAGTTAATCTTTAGAAGTTTTGTTTCATTCGAAAGTAAATTCTCGCTCGGATTGAGCGAGGTTTTATTATTTGCCAGTCACAGTAGCAGAATGATCTCCTACCTTATAAATCCCGTCGACGAGTTTCGTCAGCTCCTCCGTCTCCATCTTGAGATATTTTCAGCAAAACCGATATCAATAGCAGTCCACAGTTACACGTGAAACTTCATCAGTTTACAAACAGTCACAACGCGCATCCGAATCTACTCTCTAGCACTTTGAACTAAAATTCACATTTCTTTATCACGACACTGTTTTGTTTCCACAGTTCTGCAGTAGAATCGCTCAAGCAAGCATGCAGGGTTCCGACATCTGAAACAAACGGAGAGAACTTTTAGTGAATCGCAGAAGTTAAAGGAGAAATCGGCGATGTCTAAAGGCAAACAAGTTGTGTTGCACCTGTGGGTTTACGCAAGAGGCGTGATCGTGAGGCGACCGTTGAGACGTGGCGGAGGCGGACAGCGCAGGCGGCCGCTCGCGCCGATCCTCCAGCAGCATGTAAGCAAAGGTTGTTGTGAATGTCGAAGTTTAGAAACGGCCTCGTGGACCACTTGTTACCGCCCTACCACTCCGAGTCCGCAACCATGAGATAAGCACGCATTGTAAATCGAACCACCAGTCGGTCATTGACCACAATGTTTATCACCCATTAAATCTTAAGCAGGTATTCAAAACGGAATATTTATAAGGCTTTTTTAAGGCTTATGAAGTAAGTAGCTACTGTATTAACTCTAGTTACCTATGCAATTTGAAATGTGAAGTGACAGTAACTTAATAAATTATAGAGGGTGTAACAATTTTTAATCACAATATACACAGCACAAAGTGTAAGTATAAGCAAATTATGAAATCTTGTATTTCTTTGGTAGAGGAAGGCGTTAATATTTGAAAGCTTTTTTACCTTCTTCATCCAAAAAAACCAACCAACGTTCAGTTTAGTTTCGCCAACAAGGATTAGGTTCTAACTTATAGCTACATTTTAAAGGAAGTAATTGGAATTGACTGAAAGTTGAAAAGCGTTTTTTTTTTTTTTTTAAAAAGAAATTCCACAACACGATTTAACAGACCGTGTTATTTATCTTTACAATATTGCCGCTATTATCGACACCAATAAATGTCTACAACTATCCAAGTTAACATATGCTTAAATTAAACTTTTATGGCACACTAATCTTATAGTCGGCGACTTGAACACGTTTCAATAGAATAAATAAAACAAAATTATAAATTCCGGTTTAGTAAAAATGTGACCGTCACTTTTCCTCCATGCGCCCGGAAAGGGAAAAGTGAAAGAAAGTTTAATTTTGTCGTTTGGATGCCGAGTCCCGACTGGAAAAAAAAGACATTCTCTATACTAGAATGACAAAGTTTTTTCGCTGCCACCGCCTCCGTCGTGTGTGATGTGGCGGAAAAATATGAAACTGCTACCGAAAGCTGTAACTTCGTTTTGCTCAATAAGAAATGGTAACATCTGTCTAGGACCAATTCTGGTATTTCTTAAAAACTTTAAAAAAATAAAATAAAATAAATAGAAACACACGAATTTGCGTAATTTAAAACGAGTTCAATTTCTAAACCTTTTATTCCAAATATGAACTCGCAGTTGTTTGTAACGTTATCTTACCAGAATGCAAGGAATAGTAAAATTTATTCTCTACATTCATCCTGTACTGCTCTCGAAAAGATCTAGCCGGTTGAATTTTGTTGCATATGCATTTGCAGCGGGTGCGCTCGGAGCGCATTTTCTACGTTTTCCCTCATTTTTCTTTTATTCCCTTCTGAGGCGCGAGGAACAAGTGTCGGACTGCCTCTCAAGCCGGTTTTACTCAGTTTACGCTGTTTTGAGCCGGCGGGTGCAGACAGGATAGTTGTCGAAATGGATTTAGAAATATTTAAAGAGAGTTGGTTTCTTTTCGCAATGAAATGGTTATTCAACTTATTCAAAAAGTTTAACTTCAGAACTTTTCTTAGCCCAGTCATAGTAATGAATTTCAGTTGAGGTCGACATTTTCTCTTTCGAAATCTGATTAATAATATTTTCTTAATTCTAAATGTTTCCAAAGTGCTTACTCGTGCTAGAAAAACTTTTGTGGGAAAATTTGTAACAACAAACTTTTCAAATTAAATTAACGAGATGTTAAATCAAGTAAGCTTGTTTAAGAGTTTCTCCTTGATTCTTAGAATAAGATGAAAAATTAACACATTACCGATCAAATAAACTTTTTTCAATTAATTTTTAAAGGCACAAATGGGTGCGTTTGGTACGCAAATAATAGATACTGCCAAAAATTAATCTAGCCTCAGTTTTTTTGTTTTATTTTGTTTTCATAATAACTACAATTATTCAATCGAAGCTGCAAGAATAATTTTCATCTAAGAACCATCAACTTCTTAGGCCTAGCGTAGATCTGGCGTGGTGAGGCGCGTCGAAGTAACCGACAGGATAACAATTTAAACTAGTCTCTTAATTAAATAGCTTCTAAACAGGGTTTGAACATAATTTTTTTTCCAAGCTACTGTACTGTTTGTTAGATACGTACGACACGCCATTTGCACTTTAAAATAAAAGAGGCATACCAATATAAAATGTAATCCCTTCAGAATCAGCGCCGCGCCTCGCTTGATGTGAGCGGGGCCTTACGAGGCTACGAATTTGCTGAATATACTTGTTATCTTGAGCGAACTGAATATTCATATTCGCTAAGTTTCCCCTTGCATGTGAATATAGCGGGACCTATTTGATCTTTTGCTTCGTGCTCAGCGGGTTTATGGTGTAGGTTTAAATCTAGCTTAAATTTAATCAATCTTAGATGCTTTATTATAACTTAAATTAATAGTTATTTAAATACAAATATATTCTCTCATTCCCAAGTTGAATGTACGTAATGTACGGAACTGTTCTGCACATGTGATGAACATGAAAATTGATACAAAATATAAATATCAATAACCTTATTATATCATTATAGTACCTAAATATGCTCCAAAAACGAAACGAAATGTAAAAAGATGGTAAAAAGTAAATAAAACCTCAAAAAATAAGCTGCCGTTACCAACATTACCTACCTAATCTACCTCTATCCTCTGTGTAAAATCTCTTCATGTGTGATTTTTTTTGCCAAAAAAGGTACGGTCTGAAAATTGGTTGCCAGCAACATTTTACAAAATCTCACTTCCGATTACCTATTCACTATAGAAATTAGATTTCCACCGAGCGTAGGTGGAAAAGCGGCCGGCCGCGCATTGCCCGTGCGTTCGCAATTTCGCAACTTGTCAGACGCACGCAATGCAGCGGATGGATAATACCTAGATACCCGGCCTGGGGTAGGGCTGGATGGAAAAGGTAAAGTCATAGCAAGATTAGCAAGCCACCCTTTCTGTGAATTTACCACTTCGATTGTTACCAGTGATAAACCAAACGCAGAGCCACATAATTGCAAATCGAAATAATGGAGGCACTTGTTAATTTTTTTAATAATACGGAACTATGTTTCTAATTTTAATGAAAATGGTGACTCAACAAATTGAATTCTAAACCTCAAATACTTTCGCATTTGGTTTAAATAGGAATTCAAAGACCATAATGTTTTTTTTTTTAATAATATTATTTGGATGGAATAATTTCCAGGTATTTTCCGTTATGGCCAACCCTACCGCAGAACCGCCGCCGCCGGTATGGGGGTGTAATTCGGGGTTGCAAATTGCAACAATCAGTGGCGCTCTGACCGATGATTTAACGGAAAACGCTATGATATTCCCTCAGCGCAAAGCGGAATAAACTTTGTATCGTTCCCTCATGGGGAGAGTTAACTGGATTTTATGCTGATAATAATAGTGATTCGAACCATTTTTGGTGTGTAAATAGTGATCGAAACGTATTCAATATTGTATTACAAACATTTATAATACCTATGTAAAAGAATTAAAATATTTTGCGTTTTGACAATTTAAAAAGGAATGGTATATGGGTCTTTTTGGATCTAGTCCACTGCTAAGCATAGGTCTCATCTATATATCGCGGTTGGTTAAAGAGGCTTGGCATGCAGTTAGTATAACTGTTTAATTTTTAAAGGAAGAAGACTGATGCCCGTCCTTCGGACGTTCCCAGACAACTTCTAAGACACTCAGGGATATGCAATGGTTGACTATTAAACGTCCCACGACAATTATATTATAATACTTGATAATTAATATTTACAATCTTTATTTATAAATATGATGTTATAGGAATATAGGTAGTAAAAGCTGCTTTCGTTGTTTCATGAATTTCATCCATTAATTTGTGATAATTGATCCAATATTTCGTAAATGGTTTGATATAATTAGTGAACGCGCTCAGCTGCAGAACGATTCGTTTCCAAATTGAAATTGTTTTAAGCAGAAGCTTTGACCATCATTAATGAATATAAATAGTATTATAAACATTATATGCTAGTGAGTAGGCTAGGTATAGCACTCTCCCACACAATTCCATTAATCAAGATGATTGCAAAGATATGGTAGGACCAATAGGCTAAAGTGTGGCATACCATACGGCTTCGCACAGTTCGCACGTATGGTATCGCCCGTCATTCACACGGACCTTAGTAATGGGATTTTCAATTGACTCCAGGGAAATTTCCCTTAATGTCCCGCGCGCGACGTAATTGCTCAGAGTATCACGTCACATCTCGCGTCCCATTGTTCCCCACCTGAGATATTGTAATAACGATAATTGTGAACATCAATTTCGGAATCGTGCTGCTGTTAAATAAAATGAAGGATGTTAAATGTGCAGGTACAACTGAAAGATAGGTTACGACATGTATAAAGCATTTTTAGTTTTCAGAGCTGTATTAGATAGTGCTGATCACAGTGCATCCATATTTTTGCAAAAGTTTCATACACCCGACAATTTCCTTGTTTCAGGTGGCAGTAACCTCGGAGTCCCGAATACTATTCCCTGTAGGGGCGAACATTGTTACGATAAATATCGATATTTGTTTTCTTGGTCGTGTTGTGTTTGTTTGCATGTATTTTAATGTCTTTGTATGTATTTCGTAGCACTTTAGGCTTTGTATTTGATTCGTTATTATAATTACAATGGCAAGGTTTCCAAAAAACTTTCCTGCATGGCATGGTAACGTGACTTTATCATTTTTTTATCATTCCAATCTCTATCCTTCAATATACATAAATTATGCTGAATATAGTTATTTTGAATTTGCAGCTGTTTCGTCTAGTCTAGTGTCTAGACCAGAGTTGTCAGCTATTGCCTTTTGCCTTGGTTTTATAAGTGATTTTGTAAAATACGAGTTTCCTTGCAGACATGAACTTCTTGTCTTGACTTTTATTAGGTTTGGTGGTATATTGTAGTAGGTACATCCTGGTAGTTGTAATAATATTTTACTGCATGCCGGAATATTATTTGTGTTGTATGACATTGGCATACAAAAAAATCCAGAGTCATTGTCTTGCCTACTATCTTCTACCTATAGGTTATTTATTAATTTTGGTAGATCCATATCAACATTATAGATAGCACTGAAATTTGGAAACATTTATTTCTTCTTACTTATAAAAAAAACATGGCCTTTTTACTTAAACATTTTATCTTTCCACCAACTGCTAGGAATTTCTTTTCAATATATTTTCGGGTACCCTTGTGATGTTGCATTATGTTGACTGCCATTCATAACCAAGAGGGTTGGCTAGCACTCCCAGAACTACGAACCTCAATTTTCAACCTTAAAACTACCTGAATAAGTGTGATGAATTCACACCATTAACTAAAGGTACCTAATCTGTGAAAACTCAACGAAAGCATTATTATTAGGGCGTTTACAATACATCGGCAGTGGCTCTTTTTGTTAACCCTCAGGCGTTAGGTACTTTTACATAAAAAAAAACAATTTACGATTACGGTGACCAATGTTGGGCAGATCATTAGCATGTGCTTGATAAACACAGTTTGGAAAACCCTGTAATGGTGAAAAGTTTATGAAGATAAATCAGTAAACAAAAACGCAAATGTATAATTTATTTCACCTGTTCTTTTTGTTTGAGTAAAAATTTAAATAAATTATTATGTTTCTAAATATAAGAACATTTTTCAATAAACTTTTTCAGGTGGCTCGTGTAGCCGTAATTTTATTTCATTTTCATCGTATTATCTTGTCTTAGCCCCGTTGTTTACAACAACAATGTTGTTTAATATAAAATTAAGCTGAAAAATTATGAAGCCAATCCCTACCCAATCCCCTGAGGGTATAATCACGAAAGTGACAACGAAAAGCGATTCATCTTGCGAGCAAACAGGAACGCGTGCTGGATTTCGCTCAGATGAGCTCAGCCTTAGCCTTGATGGTTTCATTAAGCATGCTTAGTTACAGTTTAAAAATTCAGAATATTTATAAGCATTTTTATCATTAGAATATGACCTTTTGAAATTATTTAGATTGGTAAGTAACGTTTTACAACACTGTAATACGCTTAAAAGTTCTCGAGTGGCGACCACGAACCGGAAAACTCAGAGTAGGCAGACCCCCATAAGGTGGTCAAACGACCTGGTAGAGGCTGCGGGAATACACTGGGTGAGGGTCGCCTAAGACCGGTCGCTATGGCGGAGGCCTATTCCCATCAGGGGACGTCTTTCGGCTGAAATGATGATGATGAAATGTTGAAGCAATTGAGGGAAAAAAGAAATGAGAAACGGGGTTGTTTTACAGGTTGGGAGATCACTTATTTCGAGTACCTAAGTATATTTAGTGGAATAATTGGCTCGTGGCGAAGCTCCTCACACGGCAGAACGTGTTCGTATTGACCAGTTTCAATTCAATTTGACTTTAACTCTTCAAATAATAATTTTTTTATAACGATTTTTTATACTCCATTTTTTATTGAATTTCATTAATGAATTAAACGACTAATAACAATAATTGAATGGCAAATTTATGAATAGGGAGCTTTAATAAAATAAAAGAAGAGCGACAACACATTGTCATTTTCACATCACATGTCCCAGCTAACGAGATCACGGCCTATTTCCTCCAATTTACTCAACACGTCACGTATGCACAGGGTGTTTCTGACAAGGCGAAAATAAATTTTAGTAGCGATTCAGCTGACCATACACAACAACAACATGGATCGAAATCACAAAAAAAAAAACATTTATTTATATCCGCCTTGTCAGAAACATCCTGTATAAGAAAAAAAAAACATTCTCAGAGTTGTTGTTTACTTGCCGCCTCTCTCGTCACTCACTTAGAACCCTCCCTAAAAGTTTACTGATCGTTTTCGTTTGAACGTGGATCAACTTCGTAAAGTTTTTAAAGTTTGTCATGTTAAAAGGCCCAGTGGTAACTTAGGGTGCATGAAATTCGTTTTTGTTTATGACACTCTTGTATTTTTTTTACGATATAGTCTTTGTCGAGATAGGTGGCCATTACATGATTTTGAAAAATATTTTGTTTCAAATCTATCCAAAATTTAAAATTCTCATGACATGACATATTGAAACTCAAGCATATACAACTATGTATTGTTTTCTAGAAAATGATACGATGAGTTAGTGCAACGATTCGTTTTGTACTTATAAAAACCACATCGCCTGCAAACGCGATACGATTGCCCAATTGCCGAGAAATTGCGAGTGGCCTAAACTGGCGGAAAATTGCCGATATCGTTAATATTCACCTATAACTCCATATAAATAAAATAGTTATATGTGTAAAATTGTGCTTGTATAAGTGGCCGCATACACTTTCTTAGCCAAAACAGGAAAATGGATGTCTAACTTGAACTCAAAATTAAATTTCTATTTATGTTCATGAACGAAGTTTCCAAATTTTACTTAATGTATTTGTATTTCGTCATTATACTAAGAATGAAGACAGTTTTTTTATGGCAATAAAAACGTACTTAATGTAACAACATAAGTAGGTACGAAATAAAACAGTGTGCAAAGAAATAGAAATAAAACACAACAAATTTACAATATACTTTGAAACCTTAACACAATAATGAATGTTTCACTTTGCATCGCTTATTTTGTTACCAACACAGCATAATATTTATTCCCCAGTAAAACTTTCATAAGAAATCAGTAGACGCTATTGTATGTTACATGAAAATGTTTCATTAAGAAATCAGTATTATTTTTTACACTGTACACAAAAATAATATTTATATTTAGTTTTATATGGATATTAGCTGTGTCTTAAAATATACATAACTGTAATATGTACCACACGGCTGCTCTTTGGTTCTGGCAGAATAATCAGCGTTTCATTTTTTGCAGCATATGCTGAGTCGGAGCCATTTCACATGCACAATACAGGCTTACTAGTTATATTATGTTTTTCTTTTGTTATATCATTTTTATTTTATAGTTTTAGTTTGTATGCTTGTTCTTACCGATTATAATTTTCTATTTTATTTTTGCTGTACCGCTTTTTTATATAATTTATTATCGTTAGTAGTTTGTATGCTTGTATTGTTTGTGTGAATAAAAACTATGTCAATGTCTATGTCTATAACGTAGAATAAATGTTAAAGATACCTAGCGAACACAAATTGAGAAATAAGAATCTAAAATCCCACTGAAACAAACATATTTTCAGCATTTTGAAGCAGTGAGTACCGCTCTATATGAGAGCAAATTTATGTTACGTCGTTGTAAATGATGTAAGGCCAGGCCTCAAGTATAATGCCGGCTATCTCAAGGAGCTTAGGATTTTTGTGAGATTTCATATTTAAACGTTATTGGGATTTATGTCTGCGGCTAGGTTATCCAGTGTATCCAACTCGGTGTTCTGTTGGTTTTTGTTCCCAACATTTTGTTAAATAAACCTTTTAGATAACATTATCTTGCACTGGATGATAATGATATTCAAATTGGTTTTCTTAATCTCTTTTGCTAGCACAATAATATCGTAGTTATTTGTTTACATATTGCAGCTTTATACTGTAAACCGATACCTACGTACAGCCAACAAAGATCCGACGTGAAGGTTTAACTTTTGTTAGAGCTAAGCCGTTCACCAGAGAAAATTGGTGACAAAAATATTCCAGTCATGCGCCGGCCTCTTGTTAGCGGTGAAAATATATAGCATAAAATTTATATTTATACCTCTGCCAAGACATGGCCTGTTTCATAAAAGAGTTTGTTCTTCGATAAGTTTCTTGACGCGAGAAAATTCCAGGAGGTTTTCTCAAGCATATGCAGCTGCTTGCGTGCTCGAGTTAGGAACTCACTCGGCACCGGTAAGTAAAATAGATCAATTTTCATAATCACTTATTCACACAATAGCGTGTCCTGAAAATGAAGTTATGTTAATCAATATATATAAAACTCTTCCGTTACTGACTGACTGACTGACTGACTGACTGACTGACTGACTGACAGACAACGCAGAGCCGAAACTACTGGGCGTAGCGGGCTGAAATTTTGCATGTAGTTTCCATAAGGAGTGTAAGTGAGCACTAAGAAAGGATTTCCCGAAATTCCCATGGGAACGGGAAAAAACGGGATTTTTGTGTTTATGAGAAATCTACGCGAGTGAAACCGCGGGGCAGCCTCTAGTTTGATAAAAAAATGAAACTTTTTCAAGACAATTTATAATATTTCAATAATTAATAGAATCATTGTACAATATTATTTAAAACAGTATTTTTTTATACATTCTCAAAAATAATTGAGCAGCGGCATAATATAAAGACATTTCCTCTGTTGTTTGACTTCTATCCCAATTCTTATATAACATATTGTATCCTTGTTCGGATAATATTCATAAATTCAAAACAAATAAGATATTTCCTGGCTCTTCACAATAAAATAATAATATATACTCCACTGTTTTTTACCACAGTAAGCATTACGATGTTGTTTTGCTTGTTCATATCACATAGTATTTATTACTAATAATGTCGCCCGTTTCTTCGGAAACTGGGAAATCAAAATGTTGATATAATTTATCAAAGTTTATTGAATTTAAAATTAGACTTTAATTATATTTTTACAACTTCAAAGGAAATCAAAAGTGTGTTACGAGATGATATTACTTGCTTAAACAAAAATACATTTAATGTATTTTTTGTGAAAGGAGCCAACCTAATTAAATACCTAATTAAATATTTTTAATATTTATTTAATACCTGTTCATGTAAGTATTTTTTAATAATTCAACTATAATATAAAAATAGCATTGTCTATAAGCGTATAAAAGTAACAACTGTTTTAAAGAGCAGTATAACTTGGAATGAAAGTTAGTTTTAAAATAGTTGATTTATAACTCCATTTATCTTATTTTAAAGAGTCCACTGTAAAACTGTGAGTGGACGATGAGCAAACATATGTTTATGGCCAGTAGAAAATACGAGCACGATTCTTCTAGTCTATCCAGCCAGTGAGAGAGAGAAATTTACCCGCGGGTAAATCGACCATTACTGTGAAGAACAGTTTTATATCGCTCGCTCCTGAGATGTTTGCTAGGTGTTGCTAATCTTTATCTTTAAAATTGAGCTGGCTTAAATAAAAATAACCAACGAGGGTAACCATAAAATAATACATTGCAATTTTATTGTTTGTATTGGCCAAGTTCATAATGGCTGAATACTGAAGGCAGGCAGGATTCTCACCTACAGCTACGCCTCCAGGCTCCAAGCTATACGCGCCTGGCACACAATAATGTTTTCCTCGATATGTTTAGTACATTTTTATTTGAGAGTTTACAGTAAAGCACTTGGTATTTTATTGTCACAGAGAAATCAACCAACATCATTGTAGACTACTGTATAAAGACGTATAATACCTACCTATATAATTACTATGTATTCCTTCCTCATACCTTTGTAAATCAGGCGGTGTTTTGTAGTTAGAGAACTAGCAAACACACATAAAATGATACATCTTTCTTTTGCAAACTCATGTTGTATCTAACACAAAGCAGGAAACGAAGTAAATCAAGTGTAACAAGGAAGCTAATTGCTTGGAAACTTGGAGGCTACAAAGTTTGTATACTGCGACTAGGTATACGACGAACTCCATTCTCTTCCCATTCTATATAATAGTTCTTACGCTAACACAGATATTTTTCTACTTATTCTTATACGTTTTTAATTTTGTATGTTAAAGCATAACTTAAAATTTTGACAGTAAAATTGCGTTAATCTCTTTTGAGCTGTCTGTTCCAAATTAATGGTCGTGTCCTGCATCCTAGAGATAATTTCTTCGTTACATAAATACAATTTATAAGAAGATATTTAAAAAAAAACGTTGTAATTAATGCCAATTCCGTAAGAGTAATTAATGACATTGTATTATATATATATTTCATTTACAGTTTAACAGTTAATTTTGACACTTAAATCCAAAAGTGAGTAATAAAAAGATAAAGCGGCTTCATAAATAATGTTGGACTGGACTATGACTACCAAATAAAAACAGTAATAACGGCAAGCACCAAGGGCGATCCCGGCGATAAACCAATAAAGGTAACAGCTTAAATTAAACAACGTAAACTGCGCTAGCAAATTGGTCGCTCGACGATATTACCAAGGCCTGGGTTCCTGTAAAACGACTAAGCGATGGGCGGTTACGTAGATAACACAACAACAATATATAATACCTAATTTATATATCGGATGCTCAGAAATTACTCATAATTCTTCTGTGAAACCAACCAGCAATAATTATTACCTTTACCTGAAAAACTATAAATAGGAGCTTAAATATGGAAAATTACGTAATATGGATCCATTGTTGATAGAAAATTACTTATGACCCTACCCTAACACATCTTACATATGTTCTGTGCTCCACACATAATTATATTGAAATTTCTATGTGCCATCCATTAGGTTATCTAAGACCCAATCCCCTCAGCATCGAAGACAGGCACGAATGTCAATCACAATCGATGAATCGCCGGACAGGCGTCACAACAAGCTGCACAGTCTATTTGCTGTCCGTTTAATGCGACGTTCATAACCATTAAAGGCACACCCGGACACGTTGCCCGGTAATCATATTCCGGGCAGGCAGGGTATAAATCATGGGAGGATAACCGGGGGCGAAACGAGCCGGGCCACGCACTTCGCGTTACCACTGTTTATTTGAGGTTTCGCTTTCGTTTTGTTTGAGGATCGCTGCTGAAGCCATGTTTTTGTCGTTTCGCTGTTTTTTTGCATTATTTTACTACCTTTTTATATTAGATCATTTATTTATACGTTATACAGTTAAATTACTGTTTAAATAGAAGCGTCGCATAGGTTTTCACAATACTTCATTGAAAGCGGCCGGCCGTTAGAGTAATTATGGATTTAAATTGTCATTGAGTAAATTAGCCTTGTTTGTGTGATTAATTACACCTCAACCAGCATGAGCAAAAAAAAAATAAGTGCTTAGTTAAATGGTAATAAATTCTCAGTCGGACAAACACGCCCTTTGCATTTAATGCTACACACAGCGCGGAGCCCAATGAGATGAGATGATAAGCCGCTTTTAGTGAACGTTCACGCTCGCCATTTTTTTCAGTCGTTGCAAATTGCGGGTTATTTTATGCGACAGTATTAAACATGCATGAAAGGGTTGAACACAAATAGTGTCATGTTTGAACCTTTTTATGTATAACTAGAGGCTGCCCCGCGGTTTTTCCCGCGCAGATTTCTTATAAACACAAAAGTCCCGTTTTTTCCCGTTCCCGTGGGAATTTCGGGAAATCCCTTCTTAGTGCTCACCTACACTCCCTAAGGAACCTACATGCAAAATTTCAGCCCGCTACGCCCAGTAGTTTCGGCTCTGCGTTGTCTGTCAGTCAGTCAGTCAGTCAGTCAGTCAGTAACGGAAGAGTTTTATATATATTGATTGTTAATATCATTTAGGCATCAAAATAAATCGAATTAATTAAGTTAGTAAATTTTGTTTTCTACGATTAAATGGAAGAGGGGGAGAGAGGTCTTTGCCCAGCAGTGGGACAATATAGGCTTATAATATTAATAATAACGTCCAAATCAAGTTGTTAAGCTCACAAAGTATTATAAGATAAAATATTAACAAATCTGCACTTCCCACAAAGTTTCTAACTTACGATTCAGCTTAAATAAATTGTACCTGGGAGTCGCGGCGCTAAAAGCTGCTATTTCATAAATAAGTTTTAAAGCTAAGATAACATTTTACAGTGTATGTGAGGTTGGTTGCTCTACTGGTTAAAGGCATTGCGCTAAGTTTCAACATTAAATTCTAATAAAAAAATAAAAAGCTATTGAAGTAAGTTTTATTCGTCGTAATTATAATAAAAATTATATGAACATTAATTTGATTCTAATTACAAGTGACAGATGATATTAATAAAGCTCATCACATTTTTAAGATTTGACCTTTTAATTTTCATTAATGTATAAAACAAGCTTTGGAATTTATGAATATTACTGGCTAATTTGCTTGACCTTTCATTAGTAATTTAATTATATTATTTTTATCATAGAACGCTACTCAAGTGCAAATATTTCTTAAAAAAAATAAAAATCGTTGCAATGCATTTTTTTTACTTACTTTTAATCAAAAATTATTAATAATTAAGTTCCTTCT